>JARBWK010000003.1:25535781-25940781 GCA_030556195.1 Anolis apletophallus
GCTCCACCCCCTCCCCCAGGCTTCAGCTCTCCCACAGCTTCTCCAGCCTTGAGGGGACAGTGCCAAGCCAGCACTGGCTCCTCCCCCGGCTTCGGCACTCTCAGCAGCTGCTCCCACCACCATCATCCCCCAGCCATTCTTTACTGTGTTAGAGCGTCATTTTGTGTCATTTTGGTTGGTGGTGTGCCCCCGGATTTTTTTAATGTTAAAAGTGTGCCATGGCTCAAAAGAAGTTAGGAAACACTGCTCTATAAAAAGAAAAAAAATTAAACTCTCTATTATCCACTGGATCTGCATCAGTTATAGGCTCCAATTCAGAGTGGATCCATCAAATGTAAAAAAAATGACTTTATTCAAAGTATTATTTTTGTATATTTAGGAAAAAAACAATTTTGGTATTGAAAAAAAGGTCTTTTCCCCAGTCTCACAAGGGGAAAAGTTGATTTTTGGGAAGGGGTTTCAACAGGATAACAACTATCCCTTCAAATCAAGTTTAGGAACCTTTGTAACTGTCATTAACTTCGCCATAGAAAAGGATAGAGTCATTCTGCTCATTTGCTTTTATTAAAGGCAAACTCTTCATGCCCCATTGGGCATCTCACCTGCTTACAGCTCTTAACAGCAATGAGAACTAGAAAATAAAATAATTCATCAGGGAACTCCCCTTATCTGCAAAAGGCAATGATTTAATGGACTGGCCACTGATAGGAATAACTTTCCAGTTCGGAGACTAATCAAATAGACTTCCCTCTCCTTCTCCCAATCAATATATAAAGTTCTGGGAATAAATCCAATCTAAGATTGATCATCTTGATAGAAATCCCAGGCTCATCTGTCTTAATTAATTCACTGTTGACCCTTGCAAAGTTGTCAGCTGCCACAGATAACTTAATGTGGATGTGTAGCTTTACTAACCTCATTATGGGCAGCAAACGCCTAAGGGAAGCACACAACACTACAAAGTAAGCTAAATCTGATGCTACTTCGAGAAAACTGAGGAGATTCCTGACCCTCTTTTTTTTGAATTCCAGATAAATAATTGATCATTCAGATGTGTGTGTGTGTCAGGAGCAACTTGAGAAACTTGAGCTTCTGGTGTGAGAGAATTGGCCGTCTGCAAGGACGTTGCCCAGGGGATGCCCGGATGCTTGATGATTTACCATCCTTGTGGCAGGCTTCTCTCATGTCTCACATGGGGAGCTGGAGCTACAGAGAGAGCTCAACCCACTCTCTACAGATTCAAACTGCCGACCTGTTGCTCAGCAATCCTGCTGGCATAAGGATTTAAACAACCTGACCTAATAGGTTAGTAATAATAATAATAAGAGTCTTATAGTATAATAAATCCAATATTATTAAGGATAGTAATTACATACAAATTGAACAGACTGTAAGCACACACAGTACCATATATTTACAATATCCTGGTGTCCGTAGGTTATCTCTAAGGAAAATCCTCCCAAATCGGAGTAAATAGTCCCATAATGTTTGACTGAAATAGTCCCAATAATCCAACAAATAGTCCAGGAAGGATAATCCAATAAGTGCTGGTAAATCCAAAACTATGAAGACTCAATGTCCAGAGTAACGAAGAATATCAAAGGACAGTAAAGGAGCTAAAAATCGAGGCTCCTGAAAAAGATCCGGGATAACAGGAAGGCTATTGGCTTCAGGAGCCTGGATTTATAGCTCCTTTATTGTCTTTTGATATCCTTAGAGGTAACCTACGGACACCAGGATATCGTAAATATATGGTACTGTGTGCACTTACGGTCTGTTCAATTTGTATGTAATTAATAATCTTAATAATATTATTGGATTTATTATACTATAAGACTCTTACTATTATTATTTTTTGCTAACCTATTAGGTCAAGTTGTTTACTACTACCCTTGCTCGGTTGTTCTAGATAGTCTAGGCATAAGGATTTAACCCATTGTGCCACCGGGGACTCCTATTCAGGCATGTGAAATAATAGAAAGTGAAAGTAATTTTACTAACATCTTGTCCTATTTATAGATATAGATGATGCACAAAGCTGTCTTTGTATTTTGTATGGTCTAGATTTGACAGCTTTTTCTCCTACTAGCTTTGTTTCTTTACCGCCACCCCCTTCTATTGAGAGCAACATGGCTTGCAGACATTTGCAGGTGACTGTATTTATTCCCCCATTAAGAACAGTTTCAGCTTCAACTAGCACACATGGCATGAATACCTGCATACCAAACTGATGCTAAGTTGAAAATACAGCAGGAGTCCAAAGCATTTTGCCCCAGTTAGTTGTCAACATATGTATAACTGCAGCTGTGAAAGATTCTGCCTGGTACAGTTCCTAAACTCTTATTTTACATAAATGTCTGATTCTCATGGTCACAGACAAAACCTTGGATAATCGTTGCTTCTGGGTGCCTTGGAGGTGACTCCCATAACAGTCCTATCATGGAGTTTTCTTGACAAGATTTGTTCAGAGAAGATTTGCCTTTCTTCAAAGCTGAGAGATTGTAACTTGTTAGCAGAGTAGGGATTTTAACTTTGGTCCCTGGGATCCTAGTACTATTTATTTATTTATTTACTGCATTTCTAACCCGCCCTTCTCAACCCCAGAAGGGGGACTCAGGGCAGCTTACATTCACCTCATTAAGAGGCTATTTCAGCAATAAAATCACAGTATAAACATAGCATGATAAAAACAACATAATTAAAACCATACAAAATCATCATTAAAACATTAAACCAGCCTCATCAGTCTTACCGCCAATCTTAAGGTGCTGATTGCATTTATTGATGCCTGGTCCCACAGTCATGCCTTTACTTTCTTTCGGAAAGTTAGGAGGGAAGAGATCAATCTTATCTCGGTTGGGAGCATGTTCTATAGGTGGGGAGCCACCGCCGAAAAGGCCTTGTCCCTCGTTCTCGCCAGGCGCATTTGAGCTGTAGTCAGGAGCAAGAGCAGGGCCTCCCCAGAAGATCTTAAATTCCAAGGTGAGACATACGGGTGGATGCATGCAGACAAGTAAGCTGGGCCAGAACCTTTTAGAGCTTTATAGGTCAGAACCAGCAGTTTGAATTGGGCTCGGAGATGAACCGGCAGCCAGTGGAGCTGGCATAACAGGGGGGTGGTATGCTCCCTGTATGTCACCCCAGTTAGTAACCTGGCTGCCAATTGTACTAGTTGGAGTTTCCAAACCATCTTCCAACTGCCCCATGTAGAGTGTGTTGCAGTAATCTATTTGGGATGTAACCAGAGCATGGACTACCATGGCCAAGTCAGCCTTCCCAAGGTACGGGTGCAGCTAGCACACAAGTTTTAATTGTGCAAAAGCTCTCCTGGCTACCACTGAGACCTGGGGTTCCAGGCTCAGTGATGAATCCAGGAACACTCCCAGACTGTGAAACTGTGTCGTCAGGGGGAGTGCAACCCCATCCAACACAGGCTGTAACCCTATGCCCTGTTCAGCCTTTTGACTGACCAGGAGGACCTCTGTCTTGTCTGGATTCAACTTCAATTTGCTAGCCCTCATCCAGTCCAACACAGCAGCCAAGCACCAGTTCAAGGTCTGGACAGCTTCCTTAGTAACAGGTGGGAAGTAGTGACAGATTTGGACGTCACCTGCGTACAGATAACATCTTACTCCAAAAGTCCGGAAGATCTCCCCCAATGGCTTCATGTAGATGTTAAATAACATCGGGGGCAGTACTGAACCCTGAGGGACTCCACAAGACAACGGTTGTGGGGTCGAACAGGTGTCTCCCAATAACACCCTCTAGGACTGACCCTCCAAGAATGATTGGAGCCATTGCGAAGCGATACCTCCAAGCCCCATTTCTGCGAGGTGTCCCAGAAGGATACCATGGTCAATGGTATCAAAGGCTGCTGAGAGGTCCAGCAGAACCAACATAAATGTCTGATTCTCATGGTCACAGATAAAACCTTGGATAATTGTTGCTGTCTAGCTCCCGGCGTAGATCATCCACTAAGGTGACCAAGGCTGTTTCAGTACCATGTCCTGGCCTAAAGCCAGACTGAGCCAGATCTAGATAATCAGTGTCTACCAAGAACCCCTGGAGTTGTGAAGCCACCACATGTTCCATGACTTTGCCCAAATAGGGAAGATAGGGAAGATTGGAAACTGGCCGATATTGACTAATTGAGTGGGGTTTACTACATTAAAACCACTGTTACAGATGATCAAGTGAAGGCTTAATAACAATAGCAGCTGTGAAAACCTCTGTACAGAGATGTATGAACTAAATACTGCATTTTTATATTGTCTAGGTGCATATTGTTATCCCAATAACCCCATTAATGTGGGATATAATGAGCATGGTGATCAGATCATGATATGAATAAACATAACAGTTTAAATAATGTACCAGTAAGGCCTTTTCACAGACCACCCTGAGAATTTCGGGGGAGCCCTTAGCCCCGGCTACATGCCTGTCTAGGTGAGAAGGCTAGCCATTTCTTCCAAAGTCTCTTTCTGAGTCTTTTTTTCCTCTTCTTTCTTTTTTCCATTAATATCCTTACCAAAAAAAATAGGGCCTCAGATTTTTCCTAGATATATACAGCTTGGTGTACTTCCATTAGATTGAAATTAATTATATGTTGGAGCAAAATATATACATTATTTAAAAAACCACCAGATAACATGTGATCTCAATGGCGTATACAATGTTCATATATTATTAGCACTGCCTGAGTCGTTGTCTTAATTCCTTTTTTATATTTGTTCAATTAAATATTTAAATTACTCTATGATTCACTTTCCCTATGGCTTCCAGCAATTAACCATGATGATACAGAATATCACATTTAAAATGAGCCCCCACACAATTGAAGACATCACTAATACATAGTAAAAATTGGATCTGTCAAAAATAACAGGAAATGATCTGAGGACACTTGGGCCTACATCCAATTATTAAGCTTGGCTAAAATGAATCTGTTTTATTACTAAAACTCACATCAATGTTGACTCAATTAATTCTCATTGATTAAATGGTTCTATTCTAGTTGGGATGGAAAACTGAATTGGGGCTACAATGATAAAACAACTGTGTTTTAAAATTAAATTGATGTATATTGCTGACCAGAAACAGCCTGAGTATCAATGGAAGAAGGCTAAAGAAACGAGCAGGCTGGTAATGAAATAACATGCAAACAGCAGTGTGTGAAAACCCAATGGTGATCAGACTAAATCAACTATATGTCTGTAATGAACAACACAACCCAGAATTAGGCAAAATATATCACTCTAATATTGTAGTAAACAGTCAGGAGAACGCAATCATGACAATATCAAGAGTACAATACATATATTCGAGGTAGAGGCGATAGGAAAACCCCAAAGTACTTGCCCAATGGCAATAAAGGTGCTGGGAATAGTGTCCGCTCCTTGCAATGGAATGGCAATGAAAGGCAATGAGTCCGCGCCCGGCATTTGCCGGAACGGACAGAGGTGCGCTGGATGATGACGTCTCACGGCGCCCTGAGTGTTCGTCGTCTCAAATTGATGATGCAAGTGTGACGGCAGCATGCACCGGGGTGGGGGTGGGGATCCGCGAAGGAGTAGAATGATTGAATGGGGAAATCCCCAAATGAAGCCTCCAAGGGAATCCCCCACGTTCTCTCGCGAGAATAGGCAAGTCTCGCGCCTCCGTCTTGAGACCAGGCGGAGCTCCGTGTGAAATGAAGACCACAGGTGGGAATCCCGGGAATCAAATAAGGGAAAAATAGACTGTTCTGTCTATACAATGAGCAAAAGAAAAAGTAGCGCAAACGCTAAGCAGTGCAATAAATCACACTCTAAGTATACATGTGTCTGAAGAAAGAATCACAGTCTGCTCTAGTGGATATATACACATGTAATGGCAATGATAATATCACAAATACATGAAATAATCATGGAAACATTGCAAATATACATTCAAATATTGGTGAAATCACATTCATAGTAGCAAGATACAAGCGGTGGCTGGGCTCACATGGGAGTGAGCCAGGACGCCCAGGCTCCGAAGAGAATTGTTGGGAAGGCAAAGGCACAGTCCCGGACGCCTTCCCAGAGCAATGTAACAGTTCAAAATAAAGTTCAAAGAGTGGACATTCTCACAAATGGAAGGGAGGGCGTCAAGGGGCCGACGAAAAGGGTCCCGCGCGGCTTCGTTTCACCCCCGTAGGGGCTTCCTCAGGGCCGGGGGCGTGGCCTAGATGCCGAAATCTCGCGAGCGTCCCAATGAGACCAGGACACTAGAGGTACAGTAATACATGAATTAAAGTATGCGGATGCTATATAAGCTGCATTAATACAAATATATAAGGCGCAACTTGAAAAGGAGAACAGTCAGGGTCACAGGAAAAACATATAAACAATGCAATACGAAAGAGACAGGCAGGTACATACCAACGCCGGGAGCAACAGGAGCACCGCAGATGGAAGCAGTATCCGTGGATACTGGGCAAACAGCACTGCGGTTGGGGTGATTAACCCTTAAGTAGTCTCTAAAGCAGGTGTGGCAGTTACACTAATAGTTCACTGACGGATAAACGGTCATTGAGGCCTTGGGGGTCTCGCTGTTTAGGGAAATTATCCATTTATTTTCTAGACGTAATAGGTCCTTTTGACGTCAGAGTGGGGCAAAGGATTGATCTTTTCAAGAACGGTCACTTTGAAATTATCATATCTATTATTGCACGTTTTGAAGTGCATGTATAAAACAGAATTGTCATATCCTGTATGAAAACGTGACCTATGTTCACAGACCCTATTTTTAATTCTCTCTGGTAGATAAACCAACATAAAGACCCCCACAACAGCCACAAATTATGCAATAAATGATATTCTTAGAATTGCAGGTTGCCCAATTGCGGATTTTGAATATTTTTTGTTGTGGGATTCAGGATCTGTGTGATGGGAGAGATGTGCCTACAGATGCTGCATTTGCTACACTTCTTGGTTCCGAAAGGGAGGGGAATGCGGGGGGGGACGGTTATCTGTAGTGTCATCTTTAGTATGTACAAGTAGATCTCTTAGATTTTGAGTTCTTTTGAAAGCTATGAGTGGTGGATTTTCAAGGCCCGGTATAGAGCTGACTAGAGGCCACAGATTGGTGACTATCTTTTGATTTGCTGGGAATGAGGAGATAATGTTAAAGGCCACACAATCTTGGAGGGAGAGGGTTTAGGTTGGGATGTCAATAATTGACTTCTTGGTATGTTATTCACTCTGGTGAGAGCAGTATTAAGTACCCTATCTGGACAACCTCTTTTTTTCAAATTATTAATAAAGAAATGGGCGTCTTGGGTAAAGTGATGAGGGAAGGAAGAATTCCTTTTTAGTCTTAGTAGAGAGGAGAAAGGTAAGTTGTTTTTAAGGTGATGGGGATGAAAAGAAGAATAATGAAGAAGAGAGTTTGTGTTTGTCGGTTTCGAATAATTTTTCACCTGGATCTTATTTTGATGGGCGAATACCGTGAGGTCAAAAAATTGACTTCTTGATTGCTAATTTGGAAAGTAAATTTAATATTTGGATGCCAGGTGTTCATCCAAGCCTGGAATTTGCTGATATCAGTGGTACCATCTACGATACAAAGTACATCATCGATGTACCTAAAAAAATGTTTAATGTGACTGGAAAAATGGCTATGTTCGTCCGAAAAAAGAAAGTTATGTTCTAGAGCCCCTACAAAAATGTTGGCGACTGTCGGAGCTAGGGCCTGGCCCATGGAAATGCCCCCCACTTGCAAGTAGAATTGATCCTTGTATAAAAAATAATTGTAATCAAAAATGAGATCAATGATGTCTAATAAGTATGCTGAAGATGGGCGATGAGGGGTGGGGCGGCAATCCAGGGTGTTATGTATAATGTGTCTAGCCTCATTCAACGGAATATTTGTATATAGAGAAGAGATGTCTGCAGAAATCAAAATGTCAGAAGAGGAAAAAGATACACCGTCTATCTTGTTGATCAAATCCCGGGTGTCTTTTATGTAAGTAGGTAATTGTTGAGCAAATGGTTGTAGAATGGTATCTATGAAGATGCCCAGAGGTTGTAAAAGACTGTCTGTGGCTGCCACGATGGGCCTACCCAATGGGGGCCTGGTGGGTTTGTGAATCTTCGGCAAAAGGTACAGATGGGGGATGGCCGGATGATGGTTAAACAAAAATTCGGCTTCTTTGTTAGTGAGTTGTCCATTAAGGAGGCCATCCTGAATAACATTGTAAATAGTGCGCGAAAAACGAAGGGTGGGATCTTGCGGTAAAGGTCTATAATGGTTAATATTTTTTAGCTGGGAGAGGGCTTCTCTATGGTAGTCGTTTCTGTCCCAAATAACCACAGATCCTCCTTTGTCTGCCGGCTTTATGATCACCTCCGGGTGATTGCCTAATTCTCTGAGGCGGTTAATGTCTTGTTTGTTAAGATTAGAGTGTCTCCTATCATGGTGGTGATTAATGGTCTGAACTTGACGTAGGACTGTCTGTTCAAAGACCTTAATGTTATCTGGAATGAGGGGGGGGGGGGGTGAAATTGCTTGGGGTTCTAATTCGTGAGGCCGTAAAGTGATCAGAGGGAGCATCTTTGAAATGTTCTCTGAGGCGAATGGTGCGGATCAATGTTGCCAAATCTGTACGAATATTTACTTCAGAACAATTAGGGGTGAAGACATAGGACAAGCCTTTATTTAACAAAAAAACATCATGTCTGGACAAAGTCAAGCGGGAAAGATTAACAACTAAGTTCCCTTCTTTTTGCCCCGTCCCTTCGGAAAATTTTGTCTCTGTTGTTGAGGGTTAGGGTTTGAAGAGTGAGAAGTCGAGGGGGCATTAGATGGCTTATGGCTTCTTAAAGCATATTTCTGGGTATTGCTCGAATTAGCTGAGGAATCAGATAGTGCTCCCGGGTCATCAGATTGATTGCCAGAGGCCAAGGACTCTCTAGAATTGAATCGTACTTGTCTATTGGGGCCAGGTCTATAATTGACCTTTTGGTAGGTCCATTTGTACACCCTATTGCTAGAGAAATCCATCTCATCCCTTTTAAATTTGTTTATTTTATATATCCTGATGTCGTCATGTAACTTATCACACTGTGATTTGATCGAATCTAGGTCACATGTAGGTAGTTCTACTTCTGTTTGTGTTCTAAGGCCTTCAATCTCATCATTCAGAGAATTGAGTTCGACCATGGCCCTCTGGATAATAAGAAGCATTAAATCTTTACTGCCCCTGGACATAATAGCTTCCCAGCTCTTAAGGAAGATATCATCATTAGTATAAGCCCCTGGTGGCAGTTGCAAGCGAAGTCCCCTAGGTATTATTTTTCTTCTCACATATTCTGATAGAGTGTCAATAGTGAGTTTGACTCTCACTCTTCTAAGTTCCTTCTGGGTGATGCTGTAAATAATGGAGGACAGATTGTGGTCTGCATCTGTAGTACCTCCCTCGCTGCCCCCAAATAAGCCCCTGTCTCTAATTAAATCATCTTCTTGTTCCTGATTAAACGCTTCCACAATTTGTGGTTCCATAGTGACCCAAGGAAAACAGTGACACAAGGTCAACGTGAATACAATAAGGGAAAAATAGACTGTTCTGTCTATACAATGAGCAAAAGAAAAAGTAGCGCAAACGCTAAGCAGTGCAATAAATCACACTCTAAGTATACATGTGTCTGAAGAAAGAATCACAGTCTGCTCTAGTGGATATATACACATGTAATGGCAATGATAATATCACAAATACATGAAATAATCATGGAAACATTGCAAATATACATTCAAATATTGGTGAAATCACATTCATAGTAGTAAGATACAAGCGGTGGCTGGGCTCACATGGGAGTGAGCCAGGACGCCCAGGCTCCGAAGAGAATTGTTGGGAAGGCAAAGGCACAGTCCCGGACGCCTTCCCAGAGCAATGTAACAGTTCAAAATAAAGTTCAAAGAGTGGACATTCTCACAAATGGAAGGGAGGGCGTCAAGGGGCCGGCGAAAAGGGTCCCGCGGCCGTTTCACCCCGTAGGGGCTTCCTCAGGGCCGGGGGCGTGGCCTAGATGCCGAAATCTCACGAGCGTCCCAATGAGACCAGGACACTAGAGGTACAGTAATACATTGCTCTGTTACATTGCTCTGGGAAGGCGTCCGGGACTGTGCCTTTGCCTTCCCAACAATTCTCTTCGGAGCCTGGGCGTCCTGGCTCACTCCCATGTGAGCCCAGCCACCGCTTGTATCTTACTACTATGAATGTGATTTCACCAATATTTGAATGTATATTTGCAATGTTTCCATGATTATTTCATGTATTTGTGATATTATCATTGCCATTACATGTATATATATCCACTAGAGCAGACTGTGATTCTTTCTTCAGACACATGTATACTTAGAGTGTGATTTATTGCACTGCTTTGCGGATGCGCTACTTTTTCTTTTGCTCAATCCCGGGAATCAAGACACGGAAGGGGATGATGGGTTCTCCAAAGGGAAGGTTGGATTCACAAACATAGAAATCTGAAAAGGAGCGTCCATGCTCAGTGAGGGAAAATTCCCTAGACTAGCAAGGAAGAAGAGGCGGTGTGGCTTCTTCACTTGGAAGCTCGGTAATCAGCAGAGCCGACGGCAAGCTAGATGCTATATTTTCCGCGGCCACATTCAAGCCGTTTCGGGTATCCTTGCGGGTTCCTTTAAAGGTTTGAAACTGTTTGAATCTCTTTAGAGCAGGGGTGGGCTTCCAAGTGAAGAAGCCACACCGCCTCTTCTTCTAGGCATCAGTTGGCTGTTTATCACCAACTGATGCCTAGAATCATAAAATAATAGTGTTGGAAGAGACTACATGGTCCATCTAGTCCAACCCCCATTTTGTTAACCATTGTTTTGTAAAATTTTAGTGAATAAATGTCATTTTTCCTATGACAACCTCATTTTTTCATTGCTCATAACATATACTCTTATCAGTCTTAATAATATATCAAAAATGCAGTTTAATGCCTTTTTATTATTAAAGAAATTCAATTGCTATTATGTAGAATGTAGTTCAGCCTTTAGGTGCGGCCCTCCATAATATTTTTGGTTCTCTTCCGGCCCTTTGCAAAAAAATAATTGCCCACCCCTGCTTTAAAGGGATTTTGAGATAAAAGGGAACTGTTGGGAGTTGAATTAACCCTGTGAGGTAGGCAAAGTTCAGAGGTAGTAACTCCAAAGTTTACCTAGTAAGTTTCCTATTATTGTTGTTGTTTTTTCAAAGCATGGATGAGCATCTGTTGGGGGTGTTTTAACTGTGCTTTTCCTGCCTAGCAGAAGGGATGGCTCCTGGCGTCTTCCAGTGAAATAATACTGTTAAGTTTATGTTGGTTAAAATTCCCTAAAAATTAGTGAATGTGAAAATCTTTCTGAAACTTAGGGGAATGATGCCACGATTATGCTGTTTCATGGAAAATAGAAATTTAAGGAAATAACTCTTGTCGTTTTTGTTTAAATGTTGTGCACAAAAACTTTTTAAAATTCCAAAAATCAATAGATGTGCAAAATATTATGAAACTTTTTTGGGGGCGGTGGGGGTCAATGGTTAATGTGTTCTACCAGCTAGTTTCATCCTGATAGCTCTAAAAATGATGAGAGAAGGAGCCCTGGAAGCCTCCCTACTTGCACAATTACATTACGAAAAAGTAACAAAAAAGCTGTTATATTGTTATAGTTACAATACAGACTCCTTACAATTTTTAAGGACACTTTAGAAATTATTAGTCCCGTGCGCCCCCCCCCCCCCCCAATTTAGTAATGGCTATTGCAACATTTTTTTCTCATTGTTCGCACAGGATATATATGTATGTGTGTATGTGTATATGTATGTGTGTGTGTGTTTATATATATATATATATATATATACATACATACATACATACATACATACATACATATATATATATATATATATATATATGCATGCATGCTCTGGATAGCATAGGGAAGGGTTAAGACCCCAGTTATGTTTGTTTTGCTATCTGTGCCCATGATCAGAAGATTTCACCTCACTTTCTGTCCCTATGATAATTGGATTTTGAATAGTTTGACTTGTGGAAACAAGGTCTAGTGAGACAGCTTCAGTGGAGAGACACCATTTCCCCATGATAACACTTTCAGGAGTGAATTTCCCTTCTGAGAAGTAGATTTCTCTCGCTTCCTCTTGTCTCACCCCATCCTTAACAATGAGTCATTTGTAAGTCGGATGTTTGTAACTTGGAAACTGCCTGTATAGCCTACTATTTCTAAACAAGTATGATGTACATACCATAAACTTTATGGTATATGCTACAGGGATGTCTGTACATTTTGGAGCGTCAGTGTCACTGTAATAAGCCTTAGAAATGGAGACCAAGGTCAGGGATTCCATTAAGGACAGAAAAGAAACTTAGCAGGATAGGAAAAACAAAATCTTAAAATCTTAAAAACCTTCTTATAAAGTTTATTGCTTTTGGCCAAAGCCCATTGCAAGTCCAAAATAATAAAATAGTACACACATAAAACAATACATATGAAATTTACATAGAGCTGATAAACAATAAAAAAGTTAAAAGTTTCTTATATGGCATAGGTACATTAGGAATCACATTTGAACCTTCTTGAACCAAATTATCTCCTTTACATATGATAGCTATCCCCGCTATGTGCTTCCTCCTGATCTTTTTATCCGCCAGGTCATATATTTATCTTTAAATCTTTCTTTAGTGTTACCATCTTCGCAGGATAAGGTATTTAGTATCATTTAGTGTCGCTCAGCTCCAACAATAAAGATTTTATATTATTTTTGCAAATTATAAATGCAATTTATGCAAAATCCGTAGTTTCTTAGGAATTAATTTTTTCCCACATAATAGTCTGAAGACTCTCTGTGTGCAAATGTCATCCAAATGTCACCCTGGACTAGTTTTTGAGACTAAAAGGGCTATAATTTTGTGTTTTCTGGTACTTCAATTTTTCGCAAGAAAGTCAAGACCTGGCTGTTTGAGCAGGCATTTGCTGATGAAATGTAACGATTTAATTAGATATATGGAATGACGGCGATGTGATGGAAACTGATTTCAACATGACACTGAGACTGCAATTGTATGTTTTTAATAGTTAATTTGTTGTTATATGATTATTATTATTTTTGGTTTGTTTGCTTGTGTTGTATTGAGGGCAGAGACTGCCTTGTGTAAACCGTCCCCTTCGGGCTGAGAGGGGCGGTATAGAAACGTGACAAATAAATAATAAATAAATACTGAAAGTGTAAAACAAAACCTGCATAAAATTTTATCTGCAAAGAAAACAAAATCCCTTAAAAATCTCCAAAGTTCTCAAGGCTGTATAATGCAGAGAAAACATCCATTTTTATCTGCATTTATATTCCTAAATATCATCTGGTCCCATATCACATCCTGTCCTTTTAGAACTGCCCAGCAAAAAGCAGCAAGTGCAGATTCTCCATGGTGAATAAGGATTACCACTATTATAGCTCCCGATAGCCAGTGGCAATTCCTAGGGAAGCAGTTGAGCAAGCATCATACTGAATAAGTGTGATCATCACTATTACAGGGAGCCTGAAATATTCACTAATATACCATTTAGCTCCAGCATTCACAAACTTAGCATTTATTCCTGTGGCAGATAATATTTCTTCCATCTTGTCTGGAATATTAAAACACAGAGAAGGGTTGAAGTCTATTTCAGTCACAGGACTGTTGTAAAATACGTTGTTGGACATACTGGGCAAACCATGTAAACCATAGACTTTAAGAGATTGAAGAGCTGGACCAAAACTAACAAAATGGATTTCAACAGGGAGAAGTGCCGGGCACTACACTTAGGCAGAGAAAACAAAACATACAGAGGTAAGAAGGGTGATGTCTGGCTTGATGTGAAAGGGATCTAGGAGCCTTAGTAGAGTGCAAGTGCAACATGAATGAACAGTGGGGTGAGACAGCTAAAAAAGCTGATGTGATTCAAGGCAGCACCAGTAGGAGTATCGTGTCAGTAGTCCAACTCTATTCTGCTTTGGTCAGACCTCACCCGAAATACTATATCCAGTTCTGGGCTTCACGATTCAAGGAAAAATATTGACAAGCAGGAACATGTCCAAAGAAGGGCAACCAAAATGGTCAATTTTTTGGCTTAGGAGGGGCTTAGGGAGCTGGGTATGTTTAGCTTGAAAAATAGAAAACTGAGAGGGGACATGATAACCATGTGTAAATATTTAAAATTAAGTAATATCCAAGAAGGAGCAAACTTCTGTTGCTCCAGAAAATAAGACACGGATCAATGGACTCAAACCATAGGAAAAGAGACTAACTGGGAAGTCTGACTTGGCCACGGTGGTCCACGCAATGGTTACATCCCGTATAGACTGCTGCAACACTCTCTACGTGGGGTTGCCTCTGAATACTGCTCAGAAACTGCAATTAGTCCAACGCTTGGCAGCCAGGTTACTAACAGGAGCGGGGTACAGGGAGAGCACAACTCCCTTGTTGCGCCAGCTCCACTGGCTGCCAATTAATTTCCGAGCACAATTCAAAGTGCTGGTCTTAACCTACAAAACCCCATATGGTTCTGGCCCAGTTTACCTGTCCGAACGGATTCTCCCCTATGAACCATCTAGGATGCTAAGATCTTCCGGGGAGTCCCTGCTCTCGGTCTTGCCATCATCGCAAACGCGCCTGGTGAGGACGAGAGACAGGGCATTTTCCGTGGTGGCCCCTCAGCTATGGAACTCTCTTCCAAGTGAGGTTAGATCTGCCCCCTCCCTCTTGTCCTTCAGGGGACAAGACCTGGCTTTGGAATGAAGCGTTCCCAGAAGAAGGCTGAGATTGGTTATAGACCAAATGAATGACCACAGTTATAGCTGGAGTTGAAATTGTGTTTAGTCTGTGATTTGGCTTTTATGCATTTTATTCCTATGTATTTTAATCATGTATTGTTGTTAGATGTTTTAAATGTTATTGTAGCATTGAATTTTTGCTCTAAGCCGGTCTGAGTCCTTCAATGGAGGTGAGAAGATCGGGGTACAAAAGTTTTAAATAAATAAATAAATAAAAACCTAATCATTAGGGGGGGAACTACCTAAACATTAGGACAAACATTCTGATGGTTAGAGGTGTTTGGCAGTGGAATAGGCTTCCTCGAAATGGAGTCTCCTCCTATGGAGGTTTTTAAACAGAGACTGAATGGCCATCTGTCGGAAGTGCTCTGATTGTGTGTTCCTGTATGGCAGGGGGTTGAACTGGATGGCCCTTGTGTTCTCTTCCAACTCTATAATTCAATTATTTCATTTTTGGGGGGTGAGGGAGGCATCATATATTTAACTGAGTAGCACTGAGTAGGAATTCCTACCATCTGAGCGGATAAAAAATTGGTGTGTAACAGCAGGGTGGAATTTGCTCAAAGGAAACAGAGTGTAATTTTAGCAATTTTCTTCCCATACATATAGAAATTGGAATGAACTGAAATTAGGAGACTTTAAAATATACAAGATAGGAAGGAAATAAATTGCCAATTTCCTCATTACCGTAAGCTGACGTTTGGAAACTATTACTTATTCTAGCTAATTTTTTTGCTGATCTGTGACTCATGCTAAGGGTAAAACCTTATAACAGATAATTGTCTGTTAGTTTGAGGTAGTTTATAGATAAACTAGTAGGCACCAATTCAGTATCAAAACAGTACACACATGTCTTTCTTGTCATGTCTGCATTACCTCTTCTTTATAGAGGAAGATCATTTAAATTCTGTACAATGCTATTGGAAAAATAGCATTAAGCAGTGACATTAAAGAAAGTTAAGGGCAATATGGTACGGCCACATTCTTTTCGCTGTTTCTTTGTTTTCCATAGCATACTGGAATCAGTTAAGCTAGTGACACAATTATCAATCACTATAGTTCCACATCTGGCAGTATTTCACCTACTAAATTGCAATGTTTGGAGACATACAAGCCATAGAAAAGTTGGCAGCTTTCAGGTAGACAGTTACCGTATCTGACTCAGGCCTGGATTATCCATTAGGCAAGCAAGGCCATGGCCTATCAGCATAAGCCGAGGGGGGCACCAGATGAAGCCCCCCAAAAATGGCGATGGCTCACACCGAGTTGTCCCAGTGGCGCCCTTCCTCGCGGCACCCCATTCACGCAGCGCAGCTACCGCTGCCTGTGGGACAACTCAGCGTGGCCTCAGGAGGGAGGAGGAGTGCAGCCCGAGCGACATCACTTCCTCCAGGGGTGGGGCCCAAGAGACATCACTCAGGCCCTGCCCCCGGAGGGAGTGACATTGCTCGGGCTGCACTCCTCCTCCCTCCCTCCTTCTGAGGCCATGCCGAGTTGTCCCAGCGGCAGCTGCACGGCACCCTTCCATGCAGCGCCCCATTCATGCAGTACAGCTGCCACTGCCTGTGGGACAACTCGGCGTGTCCTCAGAAGGAGGGAGGGAGGAGAAGTGCAGCCTGAGTGACGTCACTCCCTCTGGGAGCGAGGCCCGAGCAAGGTCACTCCCTCCGGGGGCGGGGCCCGAGTGGTGTTGCGCGAAAGGGGGCGTAATTCCAAATTGTGGCCTAGGGTGCGCAAAAAGGTCTTAATCCGGGCCTGATCTGACTTCTCCATTTGGAGGTGTGAAAATGTTGTTTTTGATGAAGTCCTCACCAGCAAGAGTGTTACCATGGGAGGAGGTTTGAGGACATGCCCCCTCAAATAAGAATTCTGCCCTCTTGCCATTTTGTTTCAAGACACTAATTGCTAGCATTGGATTGAACTGAAAATCATTTACTCCTAAACATGTGCTTTTTCTTATTTATTTAATTACATCAATTATATTTCGCCCTTCTCACCCCGCAGGGGACTCAGGGCGGATTACAATGCACATATACAGGGAAACATTCAATGCCATAGACACACAACATATATAGACTGACACTCAGAGGCTATTTAACATTCCAGCATTTGGCCACCAGGGGAGCTGTCACATTGCTTCATTCTTTCCATACTTCCTGGAGATTTTCTGGCCTCATAAATCAGTTAAATTAGCCTCCCCACAAAGTGGTACCTAAATTTCCTACTAGACAGATGCAACTGTCTTTTGAGTTGCAAAGGTCGATAACAAGCTACACAATTTGGTCGAGAGCTCACCCCGACCCGGGCAGGCTTTGAACTCATGACCTTCTGGCCAGTAGAAATCTTAATGTAGTTGACCACCAGCCAGTTGCGCCACAGTCCCGGTGACCTGCATTTACATTATTGTAGGCTCCTTGTATGCTTTTTTTTATCACATACACTTGTAAAAGTCATTTTCCCATTGAGAAATAAGTATTTGTGTGGATTGTTGTAATGAAGGACGACCAAAAACACCATAGAATTGTACCGGAAGATTCCAAGAGATATATGATATATTTTGGAACCCATAAATGCATGAAATTGTGGGTACTGTTCCAACAGATATAGGGACAGAGATGTAAGACGACATTTATGGTTCCTGACCAATAAGAGGAAACAGAAATATATTTGTGCACTTTTATTTATTCTCATAGATGACAAGTATGATAAACTCATTTACATCCTCAGTTAATGTGATTTTTTTTTTGCTTTGCTATGCTCACTGCATTTGCCAAATTATCCACTTCTACAGAACTAAAATAATTTGTCTGTGTCTTTCATAAATGCAGAAATGACCACAGCCATTGGCGACTTACATCTTTGGAAGTGAACTTGTATCTGTAAGAATTAGATATGAGGAGGAGTTGTGCAACTTCCATATCCATTGGAGACCTGCATTTACATTATTGATTATTGTATTAGTCCTGACGTGCATTGGACACCAATGCATATCAGACAGCTTTGGTGATGTTCTATTATACACCACCACTACACAGTAAAGATGTTTCTTAGTCCTTCTGCTGTGTAGTCAGGTTTACATTTTTTTAATATAATATAACAGGTCATATATGATTCTGACGTACATTTTCTACTTTAGAAAAAAACCCAATAATTAGCAGCAATATGTGTGTAAAGAAAATTATGTCCTCAGAGTCATCAAGTATTTCCCTTTATTTCAAACTCTTTTTGCAAATAGATGTTAAGATCTTTCATCACCTTCCAGCCTTGATGTACTTTGTCAACTAATGGTGTGTAGTTTTGGTTCATTACTTCTTGCGGGAAAGAATTAATTAAGCAGATGACACATAATTTATCCTTATTATTATTGATGATATTAATAAAAGTTATTTTAGGTGAGTGCTTTAAAAGCAAACATTATCTTTAAATAGCACACCAGTTCAATAACGGATCCACCCTTGATTAGCTCAATATTTGTTTTGACTCAGAATGGATGCATAGTCATATTGACACTGGATGAATGCCATTTTATCTTGAAGTCCATAATGCTTATCCCTATAAGGTATACTGTCCAGGTACCACCTAAACTATTTTCTGCTTTATAGTAACCTCTATAGCAACCTTGAGTAGTCACTAGTCAGGTGTTGTTGTATGGGAATGAGGAATTTAATCCCCTAAATTTCTGAGTATCAGCCAAGGATGCATTTTATTTATTGTGGTGTGCCTTCAAGTCATTTTGACCTTAAAGTGAATGTATCACCGGGTTTTCTGGGACTGAGAATGCCTGACCCACTCCAAGTCAACCAGTGGGTTTCTAGGGTCAAGCAGAGAGTCAAAGCTGGGTCTCCAGCATTGTAGTCCAACACATAATCTACTAAACAACACAGGCTCAGAAGGTCATGAGTTTGAGGCCTGCCCGGGTCGGGGTGAGCTCTCGACCAATTGTGTAGTTCGTTGTCGGTCTATATATGTTGTATGTCTATGGCATTGAATGTTTGCCTGTATATGTGCATTGTGATCCACCCACAGAGTCCCTAACCAAGAGAACATGCTATAAGGTGTGGGAAGGGTGGAATATAAAAGAGCACTGTAAATAAATAAATAAATAAAATACCAGAAATATAGCACCAGGAATGTGGCGCAGCTGGCTAAGTGTCAGCTGCATAAAGAGCACCAGTAGGTCATAAGTTTGAGGCCTGCCTGGGTCGAGGTGGGTGCTCAACCTTTAAGTGTATGTCTATGGCATTGAATGTTTGCCTGTATATGTGCATTGTGATCCATCCTGAGTCCCCTGCGGGGTGAGAAGGGTGGAATATAAAGGATGTAAATAAATAAATAAATAAAATACCAGAAATATAGCACCAGGAATGTGGCGCAGCTGGCTAAGTGTCAGCTGCATAAGAGCTCTCTGACCAGTAGGTCATAAGTTTGAGGCCTGCCCGGGTCGAGGTGGGTGCTCAACCTTTAAGTGTAGCCTGCAGCCGACCTTTGCAGCCCGAAAGACAGTTGCATCTGTCAAATAGGATATAAAGGTACTACATTAAGTGGGGAGGTAAATTTTGACTGAATTATGAGGCCATTAAAGAACTCCAGGAATGCTGAGGAATGCAGAAGGAACAACAAGGGATGCTGGGAATGCTGAAAGATGAGGAGTGCATCAGCTCCCCCTGGTGGCCAGAGTTTGCCTCTGTTCGTCTATATGTGTGTATGTGGAAACGGCAGGGATTGTCTGCTAAGTATGTTTACCTGTAATCCGCTCTGAGTCCCCTTCGGGGTGAGAAGAGCGGAATATAAATAAAGTAAATAAATAAATAAACTACATATGGAAGACCTCTCAACCTCTGAGGATGCCTGCTATAGATGCAGGCAAAACGTCAGGAGATAATGCTTTGGAAACATGGCCAGACAACCCGGAAAACTTACAGCAACCCATTCCTTAAATATCTTATACCCCATCAGTAATTCTCAACCAATGAAACATTTCTCACTTTCACTCCAAGGAACATATCAGGATTCCAAGGGATATATATATATGTCATTAGAAAAAAAACATATCCAATACTATAGCATCGAGGTTTTTAAATTAGAAATCGGATTCATTTTCTGGAAGAAGAGTGAATTCTATAGCAATGTGATCAACAGAGACTTTCACATTTAAAGTTTAGTACTGCAGAATTTCCCAGAAATAAAATTATATCCTTGCTGAATTCTTGTTGTGCATCTATGGTATGGGGAAAGGTAGTGCATCCTCTTCTTTGTCATCTTCTTCCTCCACTTCTACTTTAGTGTTAGCCCTGATATTTAACCAGAATCTTTTCTTGGGATAATGGCTTGCTTCTACCCCAGGGTCTCTGTGTTTTCCATCTTCCAAATGGAAACAGAGGCATGCCAGGATTACCAATAAGGCCAACCTAGGGGTGCAAGCTGGGGGGGGGGGGGGGGGGCTAGGCGCAGATCACGGACCAAAAAATAAATAAATGTTGAAACAAATAAAAACACAATGCACATGGAGATGAGGAAGCAAGGATACTGAAGGTCCTCCTTTTCGGCAGCGCCCCTGCCCCTTCCTGAATACCAGCTTCTGCCTCTGCTATTGTTGCGCAAACGGCATGTGCACAGGGGCTCTCGACACTGGCGTCAATGTCGACAGGAGGAACAATTAACTCCCTCGATGCCGACAGCAAGTACAGGAAACTCCATTGCGCAGTCTGCACATGCCCTAACACCATGAAAGCTGGTATACCTCCTCCAACACAAGGAGGAGACTCCTCCTTACTGGAGAGAGAAGCGCAACTGCCGGCTATGGCACATGCACGAACCCCAGTACAGAAGAGAAGCCCAACACGACAAGCCCCGTTATCGGGGAGAAGCGCGGTATTGGTACAGCTGCTGACTACAACACATGTGCAATCCCCGATACAGGGTAGGAGCCAAGTGCCTCAAGCCCTGGCATCGGGGAGGAGGCTCCTCCCCTCATGCCTGCATCCATAGTGCCTGCCGAGAGGGAAACTCCTGTGGCGGACCTAGTGGGGCCACACCGGGAGAGCTGGGTGCAGGGCCCTAAGGGGGATGAGCGGATGAAAGGATGTTGGGGGGGGGTGCGGAAGAGGTTGGCTTAAAGGGGGCATAATTCCAAAGTGTGGCCTAGGGCGCAAAAAGGTGTTAAACCGGGCCTGAACAGAGGGGATAGGTGTAGTTCCTGGTTACGATATGTACCATAAATTCATTCAGCAGACACTGCCAATGGAATCAAATTGCTTGAATTAAGATAATATCTCAACTCTTTGGAAATGAAATGAAAGAAAGATATAAGACTACAGTTTTGTTAGCCTCTCTCTAACAGACTTCCTCAATTTATTTGAGCTTTCCTGGAATGGTCTGGAACTGGACTTTATTGGCATCCATGTGGAATCTTAAATGTCTTTAGATCAAAAACATAGTCATAAGAAGATTTCTCTCCCTTGTAGGTATGTTGAGGTGTGCCTTCTGAACTAGGTGCCCTTTTTATTCGTAGCAAAACCACACTTTGAAATGTGATGGAGGAGATTTTGTTAAATAAATATAGCATTGCTATGGTTAGCTTGCGGGTACTTGGAGAAAGGTAGTTGCTGAAGTAGACTGAAGAAAAAACAGAATGCTATCTACAGACCTTTTGATCAGGAAAGCTGTCAATCAGTTATGCTATTGGGGGCAGAGAGGGGATGAAGAAAGTATTCTTCCATGAACCAAGCTAATGGCTGGCTGTGGGAGTTAGTTAAGTAGGGCAAAAGTTGGCCTGCAGCACTATGTGCTATCAGTTTCACCAGTGACATAGCCCAGGGTTTATTCAGAACCTAAGTCAATAAGTTAGCTAGGTCATATTCCAGAGACTGCATTTCGGCTGGCAGGAACTCTGCCAGAAGCTACATTTGCTAAACCGTCAGCCTAGAAGACAAGGAAGGAAGTCTTGATGGAAGGAGAGTCAGCTCATCCAGCAGCTAGGAAGACTAATCTGAGGCTCAGAGTGCTGGGTTGTTTGCCTTGGAGAAGAATAACAGGGGCAGGGGCTGATTTCAGAACATGAGTCAGCCAGGATAATGAAATGATGTCTCTCGAAGAAAACCCTCCAAGCAGGAGACAGCCAGCAGCAGTGAACTTAGAGCAAGAGGGGGAGCTGGACTGCCAATAGTTGTTTTTATTTTGAAATAGTAGGATTAGGCTGTCAGCAGGCATTGACATGAGTACTAAAGGGAAATGTAAAAAAAAAAAAGAATTAGCAAGAAACAAGTTCATAGTAGGATTGCTACCAGTCCTACTATGAACAAAAGTTCCTTTAAAAAAAAGGATTGGGTTGAAGCTGCGATTGTGTGCATAATTACTTATCAGTGGAACAGAGTAGGGTGTGTGTAAAATTCTGCTGTTGAAGCCATATTTCTGTGATTGTAGATGTCAGATTGCTACTATTTTATATATATATATATATATATATATATATATATATATATATATTATTGAGGTTTTCTTACAGGGATAGGTTAAAAATTTAAAAAAAGGTTAACCAAGGGAAAGCCAGGGTAGGTTTGGGGGAAGGGATGGTGGTATGGGTGGGGGTGAAATAAGGATAAGGGAAGGGAAAAGGGTAGGTTATTGGGAATTGGGTTGGGAAATCTAACTGCCAATCATCTCCACATCGGTAATACTGTTCTTTGAATCGACCCTTCATTATCAGCTCTCACTCTTTCAGCATTTTCACCAATTTTCGTCTTAAATCTATAATCCATTTCAAATTTTCTTGTATTCTAAAGTTCTTTACTAAGATCCAGTCCGTTTTTGATTTTGATCAGTTGTGTTAATTTGTTCATGTTCATGACAAGTTTGCTAATGTTTTGATCACCGATTTGACCAGAAATGTTGGAGACATTTTGAGAATCAGGAGAATGGATGGTGTAGGAGCTAGTGCACCTCTCCCATCTCCTTGGCATTACTTTACACCACCAGCTTCCTATTATAATCCAAGTCTCTAGCAATGAACAATCACACTTAATGTCCCTCGACATTACTTTGTCAATGAAGATTCTTTAGGAAGGCCTCATCCCACACTTTTCACAAGCACGTTGATGACTAAAAAGGCCAATCGGAGATAGGCAAGACCAGTTGCAGAAAGCACAGCAGAAAGTCTCCTTGGGCGATGTTGTTTCCAAGTTGTGGTTCTTTCTGCATTGTCGTTTCTCTTTGAGACCCGTTCGGCATGTCTTCTCGAAAGAGGCTGCAGCATTGTGGATAGTGCGTCTCCATGCCTCCCGATGTGAGGCCAGGGTGGACCATTTTGGGTGATCAATCTGGCCGAGCCTGAGATGTTGTTTAAGGGTGTCCTTATATCTCTTTTTGGGGGAGCCTCTCTTGTGCTGACCCATGGCGAGTTCACCGTAGAGTAGTATCTTAGAGAGGCAGTGGTCCTCCATCCTAGAGACGTGCCCTGCCCAGCGCAGTTGTGTTTTCAATAGCATAGCTTCAATGCTGGTGATCCCTGCTTGCTCAAGGACAGCAACATTCGTCACATAGTCGGTCCAGTGTATATTTAGGATTGTGTGAAGACAGCGCTGATGAAAGTGTTCGAGGAGTCGTCGGTGCTGGCGATAGGTGACCCATGTTTCAGACCCATATAGGAGAATAGACCGTATGATAGCTCTGTACACACTGATTTTGATGCTTTGTCTCAGGTGCTTGTTGCTCCAGATTCTTTTGTGAAGCCTTCCAAATGTACTATATGCCTTTGCTAATCTGTGATCTATCTCTTTATCAATCTTGGCGCCTGAAGATATGATGCTTCTCAGGTAGGTGAACTGCTGAACGGACTTAAGCACAGATTTGCCTATGCTGACGTGGGGATGATGGTGTTCTTTCTGTGGTGCGGGCTGGTAGAGAACTTCCGGTTTCAAACTTAAAGCTCAAAGTAAATGTTGAAAATTTCTTCTGCTGGAGAAGAAAACAGAAGACTTGCAGATGTCTTCTTTAGAGGAATGGTATGGTCCATCCCCTGATGAAGTAGCAAGTGAAGATGCACTTTGTCTGTGGGCTAACCCATCTCTGTGCACAGGCTGGTGAAAGTAGTCCAGTTGCCTTTCAGGCATACTTTAACTCCCTGCATTGGCAGACCCATTAATGCCTGAACTGATCGTGGGATTGTTACATGACAACTTTCTAGAAAATGAGCATCAAATAACACATGGAGCAAGCTCCACTGCATTACCTTGCCCTTTGCCAACCTAGCTGGGTTGGATGTCTTGCCAGGCATAATGTACCATGTTTTTGCTTTGCATCCTGGAGCATCTTTTCAGTGTTCAGCTTGGAAGCCGTTGCCCTGGCATTTGGATGTGGCTGGAAATCCAGTAGAAATGTTAGCCAAAAGAGAGAGGCTAATTTCAACCTCAAATGAATGAGTTGTTTGCCCAATGGAACAGCAGGGTAGTTTCAACCCATAGACAAGCCAACAGACTGGAACAGTGCAAAACAGAAGCTAGGCTTTTGATAATGATAAGGCAGTTTAATCAACAACTGTGCAGAAGATGTCTTTACTGGTTATTTCTAAGGCATTTTAAATGTTAAGTATTAAATTAATCAAGAGCAGTGGCAGATATAATCATCAATGGAAAATATAGTTGGTGAAGAATGCAAATTAAGAGGATCAGCAGGATACAAAGCACCAAGAAGCTAGTTTCTAATGCATATCACTGAGGTCGAAAATGTATGTCTTTCCTGGCATTATTGGACCATAGATCCCATCAGCTCTAGTCAGTCTAGCCAGCATTCTGTAATGATGGACAACAATACAAGGACACTTTCTACATTTCTGTGATGCCAGAACAACTGTGTTTTTTCTTGTTGTTAAAGAGGATGGTCTTTCTTAGAACTTAGTAAGACCAAACTAGATGTGTGACATGAGAAAACTGCAAATCCTCGGGCTTTTTGAAAAGAGCAATAGCAATTATGAGAGTGTGAGTGACTGGCTGAAGGAGACAGACAGACAGAGACCAGGAAGTGAATAATGGAGGAAAGGATTACGCTTTACATGTTTTTCGCCCAATTAGCCCCATCTTCCTCCTAGTCCTTCAAGTATCTGTATGTATTTTTGTGGAGCAAACAGGAATGATTATCAAAGGTCATTTTCATCAGCAAAATGGCCAAATAAAAAGAGAGAAAATCTCTCAAAGTCTCCTCTGGGGATGACCAAACACTTTTATGTTCCAGTGTAGTGTATCCACTTCAGGTTTTCTTCCATACTTTAAAAGGGATCTCAACATGCTAAATTATTTGAGTTAGAGTTCAGCACCATGGGTAGCTGTTTTAAAATCCAGAAGCACACACAAAGGTTATCCATGACCTTTTCTTCCATACCATACCGTCAATATCAATCTCCCTTGCAGTAACCTAACATGACTGCCTTGTTGTTATGGTTATGTGCCTCCAAATTATTTCTGAGTTATGATAACTCTAAGCCAAACCTATCTACACTTTTTACAAGATTTGTGCTGAGGGTCAGGGTCCTATTGTCTTCCATGGCTAAACCCTGATCAACAGAAAATCAGTCCAGTGCTTATGTACTGTGTACGTCTATAAAATGGCATTGAATCTTTGCCATCTATGTGTACTTGTGATCCGCCCTGAGTCCCCTTCAGGGTGAGAAGGGTGGAATATAAATAAATAAAGTGTTGTTGTTGTTATTATCATCATTATTATGTTGAGAAGTGCCATCACTCAATGTTATAGAATCATGAGAGTTGCAAGGAGCAGCAGTGGTGCAATGCATTAAATCCTTGTACCAGATGAACTGCTGACCTAAAGGACCGTGGTTCAAATCTGCAAGATGGGGTGAATTCCTTGCATCCTTGGAGCCATCCCACGTTTTCTTATTGAAACGGACCCGTGAGTTACATTTTGGCTTCTGCATTTGGCGTTTTTCTATGGCATCAATAGAATGGCTATATAGTAGGCATGAGAAAAAAGTTATGAAAATCAAAAGAATTCGTAAGTGATTCGTATGTAATGGGCCTTGCAAGTTTTTACAGATCGCAAGGCCAATCCCGGAAGTGGACTTTCTTTTTCGAACCCCCTGGGCCCAAAATTTCGTTAGAATTCTAAATATTTCGGAAGGCTCCCTATTATCCCCTCCAAAATAGCTTCCCAGACATTACTCACAGTCAGATGGGGCCTTTCCATGCTCGAGGCCTACTTTAACTGAAAGGCCTTGCCTCCAGGAAGAGAAAAACCAGCCGGAACCATAGAGAGATTGAAACCGGAAGTCCTAGCGCAGCTGGAGGACTCATCAAAAAAGTGCTTTAAACTGCAGGGAAAGGGGCCTGGATAGCAGGGCAGGTGAGAAGGACATGAGGCAGGCTGAAACAATGGGAGAAGGGGTTGAAAACAGCCCGGAGAGGAGCAGGAAAAGTGCAGATTCAAGGAAAAGCCATAGAGTTCAAACCACCTAGAGATCTATGGCAAAATGAATGGGGAGAAAGCTGCAGTGAAAAGAGCTCTGGAGAAGGTAGGCAACTATTTTATAATAATAATATTTACCCCTTCTAATTTCCTGGAAGAAGGGCCCAGGGCATTATTTAATTCTGATTAAAATAATAAATAATATAATAATATTTACCCCTTCTAATTTCCTGGAGGAAGGGCCCTACTTGTTATTGATGGCACTGGGATCAATGTAAATGTGAGTAGATCAATAGGTACTGCTCTGGTGGGAAATAACAGCAATCCGTGCAGTCATGCCAAGCCATATGACTTTAAGGTGTCTAAGAGCAACAACAGCTCTCAAAATCAATGGGAGACGCACAGCGAAGTAATAATAATACTAAAATAATTATAGAAACAACTTGGGCCTGACATAATTATAATAATATGTTTGCTTGTTCTTGAGGGCACTAGAGTGCTTGTGGCCTTACATAATTGATAACAGACATGGATTGAAATACTGTAAAATTGACAGGGCTCTAACTACAAACCTAAGAGCATGTTCTAGTTTACCAAGAGCACGTTCTATGACAACATAGTACCCATCTGATGAAGGGTACATTGTGCTTGAAATACTTGACAATACTTTTTACATTACACATATCTGCACAATAGACCATGGGAAGTGATTTTGTAAAATAATTTGTCCTTGTTTCTTATTAAGAGGGTTTGAAAAATGATTTGTAACTCTCTCTCACACAGAAATGTCCAAAGAATAATTTGTTGCATGAATTATTGTGCAGCTTGTTTCTTTTGTGTTGGTTCTTTGGATTGGATACTGTCCAAAGCTCTCTAGAAATGAGTTACTATGTCCTTAAAAGGTAACATTTTTAAATAACTAGACCAGTGGTTCCCAAACTTTTTTGGCCTACCGCCCCCTTTCCAGAAAAAAAATTACTCACCGCCCACCTAGAAATTAATTTTTTAAATTTTTATAGCAATTAAACAGAAAGATATATGTATTAATATTTCTACCTTTTTCGTAAAATATAATAAAGAAAGTTGTAAATTAGAAACATTGAAGTTTCAAATTATGAAACTCTTTATCGAACTTAGAAGAGAAAGGTAATATGAAAAAAGTTAAAACATTCTTTTTTTGTTAATAAATTGATTACCACACTGAATCCATGTTCCACTAAATATGTTGAAGGACATTATTATTATTGTTATAAGACTCAACCAGTTGGAAGGGAACCCCAAAGGTATTATTATTATTATCCCTTGCTTGGCGAGAGGAGGAGGAGGGAGCAGGAGGAGGGAAGGAGAGAGAGACACACAGAGATGGATGGTAGCCTGTCACCTGGCTCACACCATCACCCCCACTTCCCCCTTACAGGGGTTCAGCACCCCCCAAATTCTCCTGAGCCTTCAAGCGCCCCCCCTAGATCGCCCCACCGCCCACCATGGGGTGGTACCACCCACTTTGGGAACCACTGAACTAGACAATGCTACTTCTTATATTGACAAAAAGAACTGTAGTAGTCTTGCTTGTTATGTTCCTTTTGAAATAAAACTTCACATTCAGGGAAATATTCTCAATAATAATGACAATAATAAGAACAATAATTACCAGGACCTCAAAATCGATAATAATAATTATCAGGACCTCAAAATTGAACTGCAAAAGCTCTGACATAAATAATACATGTGGTCCCAGTGGTAATCGGCACACTGGGTGCCGTGCTAAAAGATCTCAGCCAGCATTTGAAAGCAATAAACATCGACAAAATCATGATTTGTCAACCGCAAAAGCCCACCTTACTTAGATATGTGTGTTCCTTCCTTCCTTTCTTCTTTCTTTCTCTTTCTCTCTTTCTTTCTTGATTTCAGTATAGCTGCCAGCAAAATCCTAAGACTCTGCCATGTAAAATTTAAATATATTTAATATGCACACAAACAATACAGCCCCCCCCCTCGTTCCCTCTTCATGCTTTTGAAACAACAAACATAGCAACTACAGCCATAGCATCTGCAAGACTAGCAAGTTAAACAGCAGGGCTTATACAAGGATAGAATACAGTAACAGAGCTGTGTGCGATTGCGTGTGTGTGTGTGTGTGTGTTAAATGGTTCATTAAAGCACTCATGCCAACAGCAGGGTGTAACACACTGCATCAAACCCCACTATCAAAGCCATTATTAAAAACATTGATTTTCAAAATTTAACTACTGTAATAGGTTTTTAAGAATACAGCATTTCACAGTTGCCCCACAGGAAGCAAAATAAGACGCTATTCTTTGCCGCCTTAAGATGTCAGTTCAGACAACCCAGCGCCAGACATCAGGGAAAGGCAAGAAAAATTCATTTGTGATGTAGACTTTGTTAACTGTAGCGTTCCTCTTCTCTCCACACTCTCTCCTCCTCCTCCTGGCAAAAGCTGTTGTCTGGTGTAGACATTTTCTCCAAACTAAGACAAAATATGGTGGGCAGTAATTTGGAAAGACATTAAGGAGCCTACTGATTAGTGCCCAGATCTCAAATTCAAGATTACACTTTCAGAAAAACTCAGGAGGGCTATTTTAGAAATGACATAGCTGTGGTGGAAAATTAAAATGTCAACTGCCACAATTTGTTTGTATCTTGCACATCTGGTTAGGTTTGATGACACACCAGCACGCTTTAGTAATAAAGGCTGGTGTTTTACTACAATTCAAATGATTCCATAACACTGAGCAATGGCAGTTAAAGTGGCGCTAAGCCACATTAATTGTACAGTCTAGACCAGGGCTGCTCAGGAAGTCAATCGCGATCGACGAGTCGATCCTGAGACCATTTGAGTTCGATCTTCTGCTCCCGCTGTCGTGCACGCGCTCCTGCCACCGTGTGCGCTCTCCCGGCGCCGCCTTCCTCTGCCTGCACGGCTTTGGAGAGCGCTTCGAGCGTTGGCACATGCGTGCTGGGCGGAAACAGAGGCAAGAGACCTTCAGCTTGGCCAAGGGAGAGAGGCGGACGGAGGCAGAGCGCGGAGCCCTTGAGGTGCGGGCTGGGAAGGGCAGGGTGGTGATGGAGGAGAAGGAGGATGAAGTGGACTGAGGGGGGAGAAGCAGGAGTTTGGGAGTCAGCCTCGACGGAGGAAAAGAGCCAGGCCCGGCCTGGCCCCTGAGGGCTCGGCCTCCTGAGGAGTGTCGTGATTGACAGCTGGCCAAGAAGGAGGAAGCTGCGCGGGCGGCGGAAGGCGGCGGCGGGAGAGCGTACGGGACTTCTGGAGGCCCTGCCTCTCTCACTGCAGCTTCCGGACGAGAGACAAGGCGGAGGCCCCACACACTCTCCCACCGCCGCATTCCTCCGCCCGTACAGCTGTCAATCATGACACCCCTCAGGAGGTCGAGTCCTCAGAGGTCGAGCCGAGCCTGGCTCTTTTCCCCCATCGAGGCTGACTCCCAAACTCCTGCTTCTTCCCCCTCGGGCCACTTCGGCCTCCTCCTTCGTCTCCGCCCTGCCCTTCCCAGCCTGCACCTCAAGGGCTCCATGCTCTCCCTCTGTCCGCCTCTCTCCCTTGGCCAAGCTGAAGGTCTCTCGCCTCCATTTCCGCCCAGTGCACATGCGCCAACACTTGAAGTGCTCTCCAAAGCTGTGCAGACAAAAGAAGGCGGTGCCAGGAACATGTGCGTGCGCGGGGGAATGCACAGCGGCGGCAGCAGGTAGATCGTTGTGACTTGGTTTTCTTAAAAGTAGCTCGCAGGCTGGAAAAGTGTGGGCACCCCTGGTCTAGACGCACCCTAAGTTCCCCTATGGAAGTGCTTTGATATTTTTTTGTCCAATATGCAAGGTTCACTTTCATCTTAAAGCTGCATTTGTGATACAACATGGCATTCAAATGTGCACCAAAATCAATGTGTAATTCCAAATGTAGACTTTCCATAATTCCCCACATCTGGCAGTGAGGTGCACTCTGGGAGCTTGGGATTGTTGTATGTATTGTCTAGCTATAGGTACAAGGATGGATGATTATCTGCACATATATACATATGCACTGCCCACCATCCAGCAAATTGTCATGTTGGAGCAGGTAAAATATGGGTTATGGAGTAGACATGTGTCTAAGACTGTACTGAATTGTGACTTCCACAACAACTAAAGGATTTACTTGTAAATCAGACACATGCCTTCATAACTCACCAGTAGATTCCCACAGTAGTGTGATGTCTCATTAAATTTGTGTCTAAAGGACATTTCTTCCAACCATTGCATCCATTAATCACTAGAAACCTCTGTATTTATGTCTTTTGGATTTTAGGGTCTATTAATCCAACCCTTTACAAACTTTTCTCTGCACTCTGTGTCTATGTCCATACAAAAGTGTTAATGGGAAGGGGAATAACATGTTATAAATCCGATGAGGTGAGTATCAGAGTTGACCATTAATGTCTTGGGGATGGATGACGGTTGTACAAGGCACTTTGCTGGTTTTGCATATGTTGGCTCTCAGACTGCAGCTAGTTGATCAGACACAGCTACTAGGCATGAGAAAAAAAGTTATGAAAATCAAAAGAATTCGTAAGTGATTCGTATGTAATGGGACTTTCAAGTTTTTACGGATCGCAAGGCCAATCCCGAAGTGGACTTTCTTTTTCGAACCCCTGGGCCCAAAATTTCGTTAGAATTCTAAATATTTCGGAAGGCTCCCCTATTACCCCCTCCAAAATCCAAAATCCCAGACATTACTCACAGTCAGATGGGGCCTTTCCATGCTTGAGGCCTACTTTAACTGAAAGGCCTTCCTCCAGGAAGAGAAAAACCAGCCGGAACCATAGAGAGATCGAAACCGGAAGTCCTAGAGCGGTTGGAGGACTCAGGAAAAAAACACTTTAAACTGCAGGGAAAGGGGCCTGGATAGGAGGGCAGGCGAGAAGGACAGAGGCAGGCTGAAACAATGGAAGAAGGGGTTGAAAACAGCCGGAGAGGAGCAGGAAAAGTGCAGATTCAAGGAAAAGCCATAGAGTTCAAACCTCCTAGAGATCTATGGCAAAATGAATGGGGAGAAAGCTGCAGTGAAAAGAGCTCTGGAGAAGGTAGGCAACTATTTAATAATAATAATAATATTTACCCCTTCTAATTTCCTGGAAGAAGGGCCCAGGGCATTATTTAATTCTAACAAAAATAATAAATAATATAATAATATTTACCCCTTCTAATTTCCTGGGAAGAAGGGCCCAGGGCTTTATTTAATTCTAATAAAAATAATAAATAATATAATAATATTTACCCCTTCTAATTTCCTGGAAGAAGGGCCCAGGGCATTATTTATTATTATTAACTTGTTATTGATGCCACTGGGATCAATGTAAATGTGAGTAGATCAATAGGTACTGCTCTGGTGGGAAATAACAGCAATCCATGCAGTCATGCCAAGCCATATGACTTTAAGGTGTCTAAGAGCAACAACAGCTCTCAAAATCAATGGGAGACGCACAGCGAAGTAATAATAATACTAAAATAATTATAGAAGTAATAATAATATGTTTGCTTGTTCTTGAGGGCACTAGAGTGCTTGTGGCCTTACATAATTGATAACAGACATGGACTGAAATACTGTAAAATTGACAGGGCTCTAACTACAAAACCTAAGAGCATGTTCTAGTTTACCAAGAACACGTTCCTCATACCCTCCGGGTCACTATCACCCTTACTACATTCTTACTATTAGAATTCATTATTTAATTCTAATAAATGCTCTGGAGAAGCAAGCCTTGACTATTTTATTTAATAATAATAATACTAATAATACTAATAATAATAATATATTAATGCTTTATATCTCCCTGCAAGGAAACCAAGGGAAATGTTGCCCCTTGATTTGCTTGTGCTTAAAACAGTGTCAGTCCTGTTTCCCTGCTTTTCAGACTTTAGAACAAATTTAGAATTTCGTTAGTAGTTACGTTACATTTTAGAACTTTTTGGAAATTTTTTGTAAGTCTTTCTATTACTAATCAACCCCCCATTTGATTTTAGAATCACGATTTTTGGGTTCTAATCCATGCCTAACAGCTACTATTATGTACAGGGGAAAAGCTTTGTAAACATCAGCACATTCTGAAGTGATGATTATAACACATTGCTGGCAATTGGAAAGGTCTCAACTTGTGCAAAAATTGCAAGCTGCCACCATGAGTCAAATTGACCCATGAGCTGTTGTTATTTTGATGTTCAAGTACTGCCAGCATAAAATACTGGATTGTTGCTTTCATATTGATCACAAACCCAATACCACTAGACAAGCAAAGAACTAAGCATTCTTAGTAAGTATTGCATCACCTCAGTATAGGAACAGAAAACACTCTTGAGGGGAGCACACTTCTGGAGAGCTTGTGAAAAGAGTTGGGGAGGAGATTTGGTTTTTAGTGCAATTTTAATTGTACATGTATTTTATTGTATCTTAACTGTGTTTTAATTTATATCCATGACACAATATTTAATTGCTTTTAATTGTTTTTATTTTTTGTATTTGCCATTACATTTTTTGGGTTTTTTCCCATGTAATTATGAGCTGCCTTGAGTCCCATGGGAAGAACAGCAGAGTACAAATGAAATTAATAATTAATAGTAATAATAATGATGAAGTGAAAGATTTACTTGAACTTGAGATATTGTCTTTAAGTGATCTTTAAGGAAGTAAATCTAAAGTCCATTTCCACAACGTTCTTAACTTTTATACTCTGGCCCTTGGACCTAACTCTAACGTATATAGGATTGAAGGTGCAACAGTTATATGGGCCTCCTGGGATGTCATGTGGAACTTGAAGGACACCTGGGATGGCTCAGGTAGACATATGACTGACTTCCCTCTACCTTCTGCCCCCATGTGCATGACAATTCCAATCTTTGCGTGGAATCCTGTTGGGAATTTACATATTCATATTTTTTTCAGTGGAAATTAGAATGTGATGGTTTAATAACATCTCTATACATTTGAGAAGTGCTTCTTAAACTATGGGTCCTGACCTCAAATTGGATCCCCTTAGCTCATTGTTGGGGTCACACACACACAGCAACGGCAAAAGGTTTCTGAATGCAACCCATTTACACAAATCTGTTAGCAACAATATGCAGTGTTTACAGAGGGCTCTGCAAAATATGCTTCAGCTGTACCTCGTAAAAAGGAAAACCAGCCTCCTTAGCAACCCTTAAAATTCTGGTTTATTTTCATTAAATGTTTAATTTTTACACATGGTATATACCTGTATATCTGTGGTCACTTAAAAATTTCTCAGGTGGAAAGGGGTCATGAATGCAAAAAGTTTAAGAAGTCCTGTAGTAAAGGGTTGCTGTTATGATACTATATAGTAGAGCTGGGAAAGTGACTGTTTTGCAATGGCACTGATGCGTAACAAAACCAATGTATTGATAAAGAGACCAATGCATTGTTGCCTGATGCATAGTGAGAGCAATGTGCATTGGGCACCAATGCACATCACTCTCACTATGCATCAGGCATCAATACACATTGGGCATTCTTGCCATTGTGCCAATATACACTTTTACAATTCACTAATGGGGTTTCTTTGTATCACTGCCACAGTAAGCATATATTAAGTTGCATTACGTAAAATGCAATATAAGATTTCCTCACTACTACCGTAATGGCTGATACCTCCTCTAAAAAGCTTTGGAAGCTGAGTCAGAAGATTTATTTGCATGTCAGAAGTAAGCAAAAGAGTATATTGGGGTAAGGAATGGGGATATAGGATGAAAAGAGATCTCTAGGTATGGTTAGTGTAACGGCGCAGCAAGCACCACTTCTATGTAAAAAGTTGCAAAGGTTTGCATTATTAGAGTGTTGACAGCCTGCATATTTTGCAAGGCGTTGAGTTCTGAAAGTCCTGTTTAGTTTGGCAAAGACTTGGTTGCATTGATTGGTTCTTTTCACCTGTCAATCATTGTTAATAGAGCCCAATTGAGTTTGTTCCATCCTTTTCCCCAGGGACTTGGAAAATCTAGCCATTTTCTTTACAGAGTTTTCCTGGATCCCTCCAGAAGAGGACATGAGCAAAGGTTTGCCAGGCCAGCCCTTGGTCTTCTAACACAAGACAGATTTTCCTTGGGAATCATGCAGTAAGCCCAGCATATTACCGTGTTTCCCCGAAAGTAAGACAGCGTCTTACTTTCTTTTCCCCCCGAAAAGTCCCCCTACGTCTTACTTTCGGCGTACGTCTTATATAAACTAAGACGTACCCCATCGCCACGCCGCCGCTGCCGTCACGCCGCCACGGCACACCTCCGCGGCACAGCTTTCTGGACAAAGGAAGGGAGGGGGAAGAAAGCCAGAAGCATGGCAAAGCACCGCTGCGTCAGAGTGACGCGTCGTCGCTCTGCCCCGCCCCTGGCTCTCTTCTCCTCCCTTTCTTGGAGAAAGGAAAGGAGGGGAAGAGAGCTGGGGCGGGGCAAGCGACAACGCGTCAGAGTGACGCGCGTCGTCGCTCTGCCCCACCCCTGGCTCTTCTCCCTCCCTTTCTTGGAGAAAGGAAAGGAGGGGAAGAGAGCTAGGGGCGGGGCAAAGCGACGACGCGTCAGAGTGATGCGTCGTCGCTCTGCCCCGCCCCTGGCTCTCTTCTCCCTCCCTTTCTTGGAGGTGTGCCGCGGCCGATGGGCCGGTAGCGGCGGCGGCGGCGTGGGCGTGGCGACGAGGTACGGCTTACATTCGGGGTACGGCTTACATTAGCCGACCCCCCTGACACCCCCGATACGTCTTACAATCGGGGGTGTCATACTTTCGGGGAAACACGGTAGAAGGTTGGGTAGCGCTGAGGAGCCCCAAGCACCTTCAACCAGTTAGTTGGCACCCAGAGGAAGGTTTGTGCCTTCAATATAGGCCATCTAACTGGGGCTAAGAGTGTCCTTACCTCAAGGCCACAAAGAAAGAGAGAACTTGGAGAACCATCTGGCTGAAGCTTCCAGGACTCAAGCAACAGAGACTCTAAAGTATCTTTTCTTTTAACCTTTTGGGGAGCCAAGTTTAGTACCTCAGTAAGATAACTCCTTTTGTTTACAATAAAGCCTATTTGAGTTATCTATAGTGTCCAGCTTGGTCCGTGAGAGCTTCAAGCCTCTAAAGCAGGGCTGCCCAGGAAATCGATCGCGATCGACCAGTCGATCCCAGGACCGAAGGAGGTCAATCCCAGCCAGATGGGGTGCTTCTCAGAGAGGGGCGGAGCCAGGCTGTGCCAAGCCCTGCCCCCTTCCCCAGCTTCGGCACTCCCAGCAGCTGCTCCAGGTTTGTGGAGGGCAAGGCCAAGCCAGCCTTGTGCTAGCTATGCCACCACTGGCTTGGCATTGCCATCCTCAAGCCTGGAGAAGCTGCTGGGAGCTCAAAGCCAGGGGGGAGGGGCTTGGGGCTGCCTGGCTCTGCCCCCTCTGGCCAAGCCCTGCCCCGCCCCCTCCCCTCTCCAGCCTTGAGGAGGTAGGTAGATCTTTCTGACTTGGTTTTAATATAAGTAGCTCACATGCTGAAAAACTGTGGGCACCCCTGTTCTAAAGGAAGGCAAGAAGCAATCCCTCAGTGTAGATACCACGTTCTTGCCCTTCCCTGGGTGTTTTCAGACTGGGCGCAATGGCACAGTTAGTAAGGAATTGTGCTGGAAATCCTGGAAATCAACTGCCAGTCAGAGTTTACAGTTCTGGTCTAGATAGGCCAATGATCTGAAGAAGGAGCTTGCTATGTATCCTTCTTCATACACACACACGGCATCTGCTGATATTTGATTGATGTTCAAGTCCCATTATATTCAATGTCATCAAGCACTTCCAGGCACAGCTTAAACCTGCTTTGGAGCGGGTTTAACTCCCCATGCCCTTCTGAAAGATTCGGGCTTTCCGGGGGGGGGCTGTCCTTGGCGGCCACCCCAACCCCCTCCCCCCCAAAAAAGCATTAAAATAAAAACTTAAGGTTTTTTCTCCCCTGCTTCCTGGCACATCATTGGTATGTTCCAGGAGGCCAGCAGAGAGGCATCATGGTGACCCAGTAAGTTTCTTATTGTTTTTAGGGCTTTGGGGGGGGGATTTGGGTAGAGGATGGGTGCCCTCTTTACTTCTTTGGGCTCATTAAGCCTGAAGGAGTGAATTGGGCTGTTGGGAGAGACTACTGGGACTGTGGAAACAGTCCTAGTAGTCTGTCCCTGCAGGGGTCTTACACCATTAAAACCAGGCCTTTTAGCAAGGCCCAGATCTAATGGGGTATTTAAATATTTCCCAATAAAACAAGGTTTTCCTGCTTTGTCACAAATTATTCCTCTTTTGGTCTGACCTCACAACCTCTAAGAATGCTTGCTATAGATGCAGGTGAAATGTCAGGAGAGAAAAACCTACAACAACCCAGTGATTTCAGCTACGAAAGCCGACAATACATATTCCTCTTTTACCTGAAGCATCATTTGTATAGGGGCCGGGATAAGGAACCTGTCTTGATGCGCCGGACTGTATATGTACACATGGGAATATCTTAATAAAAATATAAGCAGATTTGTATGTGCATGTATGTGCACCGGGAATGTGGCGCAGCTGGCTGGGTGTCAGCTGCATAAGATCTCTACTGACCAGAAGGCCATGAGTTTGAGGCCTACCCAGGTCGAGGTGGGTTCTCGACCTATTGTGTAGCCTGTTGTCGACCTTTGAAACCCGAAAGACAGTTGCATCTGTAGGAAATTAAGGTACCACTTAGTGGGGAGGCTAAATTTAATTGATTTACAAGGCCATAAAAGAGATCTCCAGGAAACACGCTGAGGAACAAAGGAGTGCAACAGCTCCCCCTGGTGGCCAGGTGTTAAATTGCCTCTGTCTGTCTTGTGTGTTTGTGTGTCTAATGTAATGTGTACATTGTAATCCGCCCTGAGTCCCCTGCAGGATGAGAAGGGTGGAATAGAAATAAAGTAAAGTAAATATATAAATAAATAAATATAGAATCCAGTACATAATGGAGGGATTTCTTTAAAAATGCAATCCCTGTTTAAGATAATGTTTAAAAGAAAGAGTTTCAGAGAGTTCTAACTGTGCTCTATTTGTGCTTCCTTCATAACAACTGTGCGTCCATTTCACATCCCGATCAGCTTCTCAGCTGTTTCAAGTGTGCTGGAGCAGTCTATACAGGGGGAGGGAAGGAAAGCACGTGTTTTTCATGAGTGCAGGGATATACGGTGACTTACATGCATGCATTTTCCAGCCAGATCAGGATAAAAGGGAATATTTTACCCTGTGTTTTTTTGTCAGTTGCAACAAATCAGAGCAGATTTAGCAGTAGCATCATGTAGCCACCCCACCCCCCATTTGAATTGGTAACTTCCATATTTAGTTGCTGTATAGATGGGCCATAAAGTCCCATCTACACTGCCATATGATCCATCATAAACTGCATTATAATGGTCAGTGGAGGCTCATATAATGCAGATCAAACTGCATTGAAATGGATTATATGAGTCTATGCTGCCATTTATTTATTTATGTATTTATTTTATATTCCGCTCTTCTCACCCCGAAGGGGACTCAGAGCGGACTACAGTACACATACTTAGCAGACAATTCCTGCAGTTCAACATATGACATATAAATATGTGACATTTATCACAGTACAGTACATACATTTTTGACATATTACACACATATATAGACGAACAGAGGCAAACTTTCTGACCACCAGGGGGAGCTGACACACTCCTCATCTCTCAGTGTTTTCCAGCATCCCTTTGTTGTTTCTTCCGCATTCCTCAGCGATTCCTGGGTTCTTTTTTAATGGCCTCATAAATCAGTCAAAATTTGCCTCCCTACTTTAATGTGGTACCTTTATCTCCTACTTGACAAATGTAACTGTATTTCGGGCTGCAAGGTTGAGAATCCACCTCGACCCGGGCAGGCCTCAAACTCATGACCTACTGGTCAGAGAGGTCTTATGCAGCTGACACTTAGCCAGCTGTGCCACATTCCCGGTGCACATATAATCCAGTTCAATTCAACTAATCTGCATTTTGAAACTGGATAGGGTCTAACTATTCTAATGTCTCCTGGGCCTACCCTCTCAAATGTGCCTTAAAAGCCAGCAGTGACGCCAAGTGAGGAAAGACAGTTCAGTTGCATGGCATTTCCAACTTCCTCCTACCAGCAAGCAAGGCTGTGGTGGGGAATTGGCATCCTGATTGTCATATTGTCGATTGACAATTGGTCCTGATTGTCATATCCTCCATTTCTGGTGGGAGGAAATAGTAAAAGTTATCCTCCTGCATCCAAGTCACTCCAGTGAATGGACCTCCATTGCTTGATGCAGCCACTGGATATTATGGTAGGTTTTTAAGTGGTTGGGGGGATTGTGAATTTACCAATACTGCCAAGATCATGAATACATATTTATACTGAATATGGAGTAGTTATGGATCTGTAACTCTAGGTTATGAATCTGTAACTGCAATGCAGAATGCCAGCCAAGGTTCCTTCACACACAATAATCTTCAGGAAATTTCTCCTCGCTGCGAGCTCCTGTGAGACTGCAAGCCTTTTTGTTTTTGTTTTGCATTAATGGATGAATATATATTGTTTATATTAATCTCTGGAAAGAAGCTTTTAAAAATGTATGACTCGTTCTGAACCCCAGAGCATTGCAGAGGATGAATGCAGGAAATATTCATATGGCTTTGTTTAAAAAAAACCTGCCATTTTATTGCTCTAGGTTAATAGCCTCCCATAACTTTAGAGGCATTAGTGGGGTGCATTCTCAGAGACTAATATGCTACATTGGAACCTTTGCTGTTCAAATAAAGCTGCTAGGAGAAATTAATTACTCAGCATATCACATATGCTAAATATAGCAGCAGCCCGTTTTAGTGCGCACTAGAGCATTGATTGAAATCTGCCATTATATGTAGAACAATTACAAATCCATGCCCTTCTGTATGAGAGAAAAAGATATGGGTGGGCACTGTCTCAAGAGTAGGATGTACCAATACTCTGTGATTTATGTTTTAGTTCGGTAGACTTGAGAACAACTGCTTGGAAAGAGATTATATAAATTCTGCAATAAATGTTGTATTGGCAAACCTAATTTCTGCTTTAAAAATAATATGAAAATTAATGAACGCAAAGAAAAAGGTGAACTGAATCCCTGGGGTTACTTGAACCCTCTTTCGAGTCTACCATGCCACCACATTTTGTGTATTTTTATTGTATCAGGAGTGAACCAAGAGTACAGTTGTGATGTGTTTGAGAAAACACAAAGTGTAATACCTTGGCATTATATTAAATGTCCTTTGACCAGTCGCTGGCCACTTGGAGTGCCTCTGGTGTTGCTATAAGAAGGTCCTCCGTTGTGCATGTGGCAGGGCTCAGGCTGCATTATAATAGGTCGTCTGTAGTTTGTTCTTCTCCACACTCACATGTCGTGGACTCCACTTTGTGGCCCCATTTCTTTAGGTTGACTCTGCATCTCATGGTGCCAGAGCACAATCTGTTCAACGCCTTCCAGGTTGCCCAGTCTTCTGTGTGCCCAGGAGGGAGTTTCTCAATCAGTATCAGCCATGGATCGAGTTCCCGGGTTTTCGCCTGCCACTTTTGGACTCTTGCTTACTGAGGTGTTCTTGAAAGTATCTCTGTAGATAGATCTTAGAAAACTATTTCTTGATTTAAGGTGTTGGCATGCTGGCTGATAGCCGAAGAGGGGATGGGTCAGGGATGTCACTCTGCCTTGGTCCTTTCATTATTGGCTGCTACTTCCCAGCAGATGTCAATATTGACTAAACAGTGTAATTTCTCCAGAGGTGTAGGGTACAGACATCGGTGATAATACGGCATGTCTCATTAAGAGCCACATCAATGGTTTTAGCATGGTGAGATGTGTTCCACACTGGGCATGTATACTCAGCAGCAGAGTAGCAAAGCACAAGGGAAGATGTCTTCACTGTATCTGGTTGTGATCCCTAGGTTGTGCCAGTCAGCTTTGTGTATTTTTTTTTAAATACATGAATATATTAAAAAACAGTGCAAATCCAGGACAAGATCTGGCAAATCAGATTTAGATTCAACAATTAGATTCGGATCGATTGATCCTAGATCAGTTCAAATTGCATTCGGCTTATGTCTTGGTAATTAGACATGTTATCACACCAGGGCTTTAAAGTGGGAACCTCCGCATTTCTGCTGCTCACTAAATTCTGTGAAGTTTAGGGTGGGCCCTTTTGAATTAGCAGCTACAGAGATCCTTGCCTTCCCAAACTACATTTCCCAGAATACTGCAGAAGGCAGAGATGTGGGGCTGCCCGCTTTAACGTCCTGGTGTGGTAACATAGCTATTAATCTGACTCCAATCTGAATAGAGGCCCTGTAGACCTGTAATCAATACACATATGCATCAATAAACACATACTGACTACTGCAAGTGACTTTTTCTTTAACTTCCTGCATCTCCAAGAGTTCTGTAGTGCTTATACATATCATGCAACTTCCCTGATTTGGCAGGGATAATCCTGATGAATCCTCTGTCACCCCAACTTTTCAATTGCTTTTAAAATTGTTCTCTCTTCATTCTATTTCTCTCTTTTGACTTTCTCAGACAGCGGCCGGAAGTGTTCCGCTTCATAGAGGGGCCCATACCCAGTGCCCCATACCCCGAATCGCTCAGCTCCAGCCAAGGGCAATCAGATGGGGTACACATGCGTGTGCATGGTGCACATGGCTTCCATCATGGATTCTATGGGAACAGGGGAGCCCTCCGTTTTACCCTGGTGGTGTCATGAACCGGCTCTGCCCTCCTTCACCCACTGAGCTGTGCCAGCACCATATGATGGGAATCAGCCAGCTTCATGGGTGACCCGGGCCAAAACAGATGCATACTGCCAATTTAACCCTTTGTGATGAGGTCATAGGTCCTCAACTTATTTCAGTTGTTCAAAACTGAGTTCAAAGTGTAAAATAGTTTACTCTCACTTAATTAAGCAGGGAAAGATGAGAGGGTAGGATGTTGCCTTTCCCAGTAGACTCAGATGAAAGTAAACTTCTGTCACCTCTCTTTACTGGACATCTTGAAACACACACTGATGTTGCTCAGCCATACATGTGCCAATCTGTTAGAAACTAGAATCTATGCATCGTTTAAGAATTCAGAATTATAACATTAGCATGTCAGGACCATCCTCAGTAAGTAAATAATTCTGTGCCATCAGAATGTTGATGGACTGTAGCCTGAATTCTGCAATTTATCTTTATTGCTCAGGGAGTGTGACCGGCTTCCTTAGAAGGCTGCAGGGAAATGAATGTATATGTACTAAAGCTGGAACACTTGTAAGGCTGACTGATTAAATCTTTGTCCAGTGTTGCCTTTCAGCTTTATCAATAATAATAATCTTCAGATGTTGGAAAGAATTAAATGGCCTGATTTGCATCCAGTTAATATTGCTCTACTTTTGCTGAACTGGCTTGGATCTCTCTTGATAGCAGTCCTTATTGACATCATGTTGAACAAGGTTGTTAGTAAGTCCTACTTTTAAGGACAAATCCAAACAATGCTTAAATCAGGTTACCATGGGAGTCTGACCTTGATGCATTTTGTGTAGGCGAGTGGAAGGCTTGTGAAAGAGATAAAGGGTTTAGAGAAACAATAAATGTAATACTTTGTTAAATCAGCAAAACAGCTGTGTGTAGGAATCTTTTCACCCATCAGTTTCACCATACTCTTTAATTCTTAAATGGTAGTTCCCCCATGCCCCAATTATCAAATTAATGATGGAAGGGTTTCTGAATTAACTAAAAAAACTTGTAATAATGTTGATGAATAGCAAAGCTGGCATTATTATTGACTCGCTAAAGGGCTACCAAGAAATGTCTGACAAGCAGCAGCATCAAGAAGTGAAGACACCCATCCTTGCTCTAAATTTGCATCCATGTTCTCCTCTTTCACCCATCTTCCCACCTACAATTGAGATTAATCTTTCAAGGACTTCATCACATTAGCGGTTGGATTTGCCAAGGATTGTGGCAAATCCAGATCGGCCAGGCGAAGTGCATGGGGAACCCGTCACCCCATGCTCTGCACCGCCCAGCTTCCTTTTTACCCTCATCCCATGGGGGAAGTATCTGCCACTTGGCTTCCCCCCATTGCTGTCAGTGAAATATGGGAAGCCTCTTGTGTTTCCACTGCTGTTGCATACAACACTCCCTCTTCACTTTTACCACAGAGCCCTCTAGAAGTAGTTTGATATCATAGGATGGGAGCTGGCAGGCTCTGTGGCAAGTGAAGTAGGAGGGGAAACAGTAACAACAAAACCAGCAAGGCTAGAAGTAAGCAAAAACACACAAGGTGTAGAGCACTGAATAGGTCAATATCAAAATACATTAGTCACAAATGTGAGACATATAATAATGTAGTACAAAGAGTCAAAGTCATACCACCTGCATTCCGTGGAAGAAACCATTAATGTCCAGTAGTCAATGGGTCCATAATCCCAAGGAAGGAGAAAAAAAGTTCAAGTTCACAATAGGGAAACCTGTGCAATTAGCAGTGTAAATTGTAATCCACAGAGAGATTCAACACAGGAACAAAGGCGGCCAGTAGGCAAACACGAACTCCAGGTGGACACGGAGGAAGCAATGGAATCCTCCAAAGGGTGGGGCTTGAAAGCTCAAGCCGACGGCTCGCTATTGCGGAGAATATAGGCCATTACACCGTTTCACAAAAAAGACTAATATATTTTGATATTGACCTACTCAGTGCTCTACACCTTGTATGTTTTTGCAAGTGAAGTAGTACCATCGTATGCCACTGAATTTTGCCCATCTGATGAGGTCACAAGAAGAGAAAGGGACAGGATTCACCCTACCTTTCTAAGTCTTGCTTTAGTGCATCTTCTAGCAAATCGAGCATGGCCTCTTTCCCTTGAAATGAAGACAAACTGTTGAGTTGGCATGGACTAAGGCAAGAGAGAATAGTCTGGGACCAAGTGCCACACCAACTTATTTCCATCTACTCTGAAGCTTCCTCATGCTGCCACAGTAACCCGTTTGAGTGAACAAAAGGTATTGTTATGGTTAACTGCCATCAGGTCAACATCAAGTTATGGTAAACCTTATGAATGAGAGGCATCCAACTTGCCATTCACAGCCCTCCTCGGGTCTCGTAGATTCAGAGATGTGGCTTCCTTGATTGAGTCTGGAATCTGGTCATTCTCCTTTCCAACTGTCTTCTATCTTAGCAAGACTTTTGTCCTTTTCTAATGAGTCATGTTTTCTCATGGTGTGTCCAAAGTATGACAGATTCAGTTTAGTCATATTTGGCTTCTAGGAGGGATTTCAGGCCTGAATGATTTGTCTCAGTGAAGTATTGTATCACTCTTTATCTCCCTTTTGTGGTCTTTGGATAGATTTCTGGAGCCTGAAGCAGTACTTTTGGGGGTGGGGGATTTGAAACAAAATGGATCTTGCTCAAAATTATGTGGGGATGTGACAGACATGGGTCAGTGATGTGTTTAGGTGTGTGTAGAACACTTGAGGCTCTCAAGGATCATCCCAAGGGCTGCATGCAGTCAATAGGATGCATGAACCTCTCTGCTATACACATGGGCTCCTTGCTAATACTAATCCACCTAGGGCAGTGTTTCTCAACCTGGGGGTCGGGACCCCTATGGGGGTCACGAGGGGGTGTCAGAGGGGTCGCCAAAGACCATCAGAAAATACATTATTTTCTATTTGCCATGGGGGTTCTGTATGGGAAGTTTGGTTCAATTCCATTGTTGGTGGAGTTCAGAAAGCTCTTTGGTTGTATGTGAACTATAAATCCCAGCAACTACAATTCCCAAATATCAAGGTTTATTTTCCCCAAACTCCACCTGTGTTCACATTTGGATATATTGAGTATTTGCGCCAAGTTTGATCTAGATCTATCATTATTTGAGTCCACAGTGCTCTCTGGATGTAGGTGAACTCCAACTCCCAAACTCAAGGTCAATGTCCACCAAACCCTTCCAGTATTTTCTGTTGTGTCATGGGAGTTCTGTGTGCCAAATTTGGTTCAACTCCATCGTTAGTGGAGTTCAGAAATTATGTGGGAGTTCAGAAAGCTCTTTGATTGTAGGTGAACTATACATCCCAGCAACTACACCTCCCAAATGACAAAATCACCTCCCACAACCCCACCAGTATTCAAACTTTGGCGTATCGGGTATTTGTGCCAAATGTGGTCCAGTGAATGAAAATACATTTTACATGATGATTCATAGCAGTATCAAAATTACAGTTATGAAGTAGCCACGAAAATTATTTTATGGTTGGGGGTCACCACAACATGAGGAACTATATTAAGGGGTCGTGGCATTGGGAAGGTTGAGAAACACTGACCTAAGGTAATGAGCAGGAAGCATAGGAATATGTGGAACTAATTTCCACTCACTTTGATTATTATCCCTTTAAAGCAGTGGTTCTCAACCTCTGAGTGGGATGTCATTGGAATAGTGTTCCATATCTCTGGGTCTGATCCATCTCCTCCTGTCTTTAGGACAAGGGGGAAGGATCCCAGGGTAAGAAGATTGTTATTGTTAACTGTCATAAAATCAACTTTGATTTATGGTGACCTCATGAACAAGGAACTTTTAAGTCACCCTATATACATCCCTGCTCAGGTATCATTTGAAATTGGATTGAAGTCCAGAACTGATTAATCACCCCTCTTACACTGGAGTCACCATCTACCACTGGTGACATTAAATCAGACTGACATTTGTCACAAGTATTTAACTATTAACTGGAGCAAAACAAGCGCAGGGTCTCCCTGAAATCTTCACCATTCATCTTCATTTTTCCCCTTTTGATCAGGAAAAGAGCTGGACTAAATTTTGTAAAATATTGTTTTACAGCATGTTTTAACAAATTTGAACTTGAAACATATTCTATGTTGTTTTGTTAATTAAATCCACTCTGATATTTGTTGTGATTTTCTTACAGGTTGTGTATAAGAACAATGATGTAAGGTTGGAACTGTCCCGACTTGCCAAGCAAGGCGATCCTAAGATGAAGATCCATGGTGTGGTTGCATTTAAGTGTGAAAATGTTGCAACTTTGGATCCAATCACTTTTGAAACACCAGAATCTTTTATCTCTTTGCCAAAGTGGAATGCCAAGAAAACCGGCTCAATATCATTTGACTTCCGCACTACAGAACCAAATGGCCTGATACTTTTCAGCCATGGTAAACCACGTCATCAAAAAGATGCCAAACACCCACAAATGGTGAAAGTGGATTTCTTTGCTATTGAGATGCTTGATGGTCACCTCTACCTGCTACTAGACATGGGATCTGGTACAATTAAAATAAAAGCTTTACAGAAGAAAGTGAATGATGGAGATTGGTACCATGTTGACTTTCAGAGGGATGGACGATCGGGTAAGTTCTAACCCAAGAGACAAGAAAATTGAGAATCTTGAAGGGTTTTAAGATGTATGATTGCATTAGTCGCACCTTTGGTACACTATAAAATGTGTTCATAGTTGTGGCCAGTTCATTACCTACATCTCTGGTGATGAACCATTTATTTAGCTAGGTTGATCTTCAAATGGTAGCTGTGTGAGATGAGATCCAAAAGTACTAATGGCAGAGCATTGATCTGTACCAACAGATCAGCTGCACTTCTCCTATGGATGTGTGTGTGTGTGTGGGGGGGGGGGGCACTCCCAGGCACCATCTGACCACAGGAATACACAAAGAAAAAAGCAGCTTTTGCCTTTCTGGACTACCAGTATATTCACAACTGAGTGTAGTGTTTTGCATGGGAGGGGGATCATTACACAAAGAGGTAACCAATACTTTCTTCTGCAGTGATCCAAAATACATAGGAGTTTATGCCAGCATATGATAGCATAATTCATTAACAGGGTTGCAGTTGCAATCTATCATTGGGGTCATACTTGAATCCTTGCCAACATTACCCTTTTGTGGTATATCTTTGAGGTAATAAACAGTGATCCTTAGTTACCACCATCACTGGAAAATTTGCCCATGGTCCTATTGAATCGTAAAGAAATATCCTTCTTGAAGGGAAACCTATTGACAAGTATCTTTAGTCTCAGCAGGATTGTTTTGAATGCCTTGCAAAACTGGTATAATTATTTCACACCCATTTAAATGTGTACCCAATTTTATTACAGTGAAATTGGGTGTTTGCTTTGAGATATGCTAAAATATGTCCCCAGAATATTTTTTTTGCTAATATTGGAATTCTTTTTAACTTACTGAATCCCCACGAACATTTTATTTATTTATTTATTTATTTATTATTTGGTTTTATATTCCGCCCCTCCCTGCAGGCAAGTGAAACCCTTCAAATTCACTGTGGATATTACCGTTTGTCAGAAATTTTATGCAATACAGGTTTAAAGGCAATCTAAACTTTTTTTAACCTTAATATAGAACAATAACCAGTAACAAAAGTGCTGGAACTGAAATTTTCAAAGTAGTGGCTTATTTGTCCATTTGTTCTGCGATATGCACGTAGCATGAATTTAAACTTCATATCACATAGTTAGTTCTGCATATAATGTACTCAAGCCAGTACATTATTGTGAACTATATGTGAAAAGTACCATGAGATGATGAAAATCAATGGACAAAATGGAAATTTTTGCTATAGTAAACAGTGGTTCAGGCTCTGGTTACATCCCGTTTAGGCTACTGCAATGCTCTCTACATGGGGCTGCCGTTGAAAACTTATCGGAAGCTACAATTAGTCCAATGGTCGGCAGCCAGGTTGCTAGCAGGAGAAGCGTACAGGGAGCGAACCACTCCTCTGTTACATTAGCTTCACTGGTTGCCAATTAGCTTCCGGGCACAATTCAAAGTGCTGGTGTTGACCTTTAAAGCTCTAAATGGCTCTGGCCCAGATTACTTGCCCAAACGCATCTCCTGCTATGAACCATTACACAATTTAAGGTCTTCAGGAGAGGCCCTGCTCTCAATCCCGCCACTCTCACAAATGCAGTTGGTGGGAACAAGAGACAGGGCCTTCTCAGCAATGCCCCTCCCCCCCCCGATCTGTGGAACTCCCTCCCTGAGGACATCAGGTTAGCCACCTCTCTCCTGTCCTTTAGGAGACAACTAAAAACCTGGCTGTGGGCCCAGGCATTTGACTAAGGTACCGACCATTAGATAATGGCAACTGGACTTGAATTTTGTTGATATGAATTACTGGCTGAACTCTGGTTGTAACGGCATGTGAATGCGATAGTTAATGTTTTTATTGATTATTTTATAATATTTTGTATTAATTGTTTTTACTGATTGTATTTTGTATAGAATATTTCATGCATTGTGAAGCCGCCCTGAATCCCTCTGTGGGAGAAGGACGGGGTAGAAACAAAGTAAATAAATAAATAAAATAAATAGTACAATGCAGTAGGGAAATAGCTAGTTGACACTACAGGTGGATTGGTTCAATTACTGAAGCCAGAGTTTTCAATTTGCAAGATTTGAGCAGCTCAGTTGAGGATCCAGAATCTTGGATGTCTCTCATTCATAAGGTGGCCATTGGTCAAAGTCAACTTGACATCAAATAGCTAAGAAAACAATGCTGGTGTTTGAAAGTAAGCAGAACAAGAAAGTTTGATAATATCATTTTTGGAAAGCTGTGGTTTTTGTAGGGTAGAGTTGGAACCTCAATAAGTAGTACCCATTCTTCAGAGATGTTTGGCTGTTACTGAAGTTCCTCTCTATTTTTTCCTGAGGAAGAACCTTTGAATTCCCTTTGCATTTCACTGCAAGCAAAACCCAGGGACAGCTTCAGCCAACTCAATGACAGCAAAACGCAGTACCAGCTTCAGGGAGCAAAAGTTCCTTGATGAAATGTCAGTTGTCTTACATTAATCCTGCTTGAATTTCCTTGAAAGCTCATCAGCTGTTTTGCTTGAGGAGGAACCCAAAATGCAGCTTTTCATTTTGCTTTGAGTGATCAGTCAGAACCCTGAGTTTGCTTAGCTTTCCACTCCTCTTTGAATTCAATACAAACAAAAGAAGTCTGTTCCTGCCTGTTTCACATGTGCAATCCTACCACATCCCACACACTCATAAAGATTGAAAGATGGCATTTTAGTGAGTGCATCATTTTCTCTGAAAGGGCAGAACTCACCTACAGGGAAGAAGACTGTTCTCAAACTGTGAACCTTTTCCATGTATTTCCAAGAGCTCCTGATGGCGCAGTGGGTTAAACCTTTGTGCCGACAGGGCTGCTGACTGACAGGTCAGTGGTGCGAATCTGGGGAGAGTGGGTTGAGCTCCCTCTGTCAGCTCCAGCTCCCCATGCAGGGACATGAGAGAAGCCTCCCACAAGGATGGAAAACATCAAACATCTGGGCATCCCTTGGACAACGTCCAGTTCTCTCACACCAGAAGCAACTTGTAGTTTCTGAAGTCACTCCTGACATGAAAAAAAAATAATTCCAAAGCATTTTCCTAAGACAAAGAAAGGCACATTGGGACTAATACTTTAAAGTAATAGTCCCAATAGATGCTTGCAAAGAAACCTTCGCTATTAATTATGTACATGCACACAATTTCTCCTAAAAGACAGTTATTCTCCATTTCAGCAAAGTGAGAACAAACTACAATGAGAAAAGCCCTCCTCTTCAGCTCAGCCGTATTCTAGACAATCTAGAAAAATTACTCATAAAACATGCAAAACACAGATTTAGAGCAGATTTATCTTATGCACATTACTCAAAGGTCCATTATACTGATTTCAACATTATTTCCTTCTCATCAAGAACACTTGTGGGTTTAGCTTTTTGATTTTTCACAGATTTGAAGTTCCCATTACAGTTCCAAATAGTGGAAAATATCTATCATAGATGGGTTTGGAGGAAAATCTATCCAGGCCCAGTGCCACCTGGTGGCTCAGCTACACAATGATGTTATTTTTATTTATTTTATTTATTTCTCGGACTTCTAGGCCGCCACTCCTGGGAGGCTCGGGGTGGCTCACAGTAAAACGAGATACAATAAAAACACGATTAAAAAACAACACAATTATAAAATCTCAGAGTTAAGACTAAAACAACGATATGCTGAGCCTAGAGGATACAAGGCTCAACATGGTAGAGCAACATAGGAATGTTGCTACAACTTTATTCTTCAAACATTCAATTACTAAGCTAAGCAGCATGAAGGAATGCTATATACATTAAAAAAACGTAGATATTGTGAAATCCTGCCAAATCTAAAGGGGTGGTTTGCTTATTAAATTATTGTGGATTTTTTAAAAGTTGACTAAATTATAAGGAGACTAACAAATTTATTGTAGCATAAGCTTTCAAAAGCTTTAAGATTTTAGGGACTGGTTGTACTATGACACTAAGCCAAACCTTAGTGTTTGGTTAAGATGGCAGCTTTTGCTATTTATTTCCCAACCATATCCACAGCAAAGTGATCTAACACCATCATTTGCATATTAAACTATGTCCAGTTTTTTAAACTTTTCATTGAAACCTAACGTTAGTTTCAACTACAACCCATCTCAATAACTGTGGATCAAAAACTACAGTTGTCTTTGACTAACTCATACAAAAAAAGGTTGACAACTTATGTGGTGCAGTCATTTTTCTTTATTACAGGTTTTAAATATGGTTGATATTTTTACAAATGTATATATGTTGAAGGGGTAAAAACTTAGCAAACCCTAAAGGGTTAACAGAGATATTAGTGTGCAGAACCTCCAAGGGGTTTCCGTTACCATGGAAACAGGAGGCGGAGCCTGCAACTGGCCTTAGAACCTTCAAATTCAAACTTTAGCAGTTGGCAGTGAGAGTCGAAGGAGAGAGGGTGTGTGGAGAGCTAGAGAGTCCATTTTAGCCAGCTGGCAGCCGGTTTTAAAAAGGACTCTGATTCTACTCTGTGAAAGAGTAGAAGAAAAGCTGTGTTTGAACTGCTAGGAAAGCAGTTGGGTTTAAAGGACAAGCAATTAGTGTAAAGACTGCTGAACTATTGGTTCTGAGAGTACAGCTATATAGTATCAAGTTGCGTCTCCATAGTTAGTGTATTGAAACTTTAAGATACGTGCCTCTAAGAAGATACTGTAACCACCTAAGCTCTGAACTCTGAAACCTCCACGCTTAGAACATTGTTTGAATAAACTTTGCAGTTCTTTAACAAATATATCTTACTGCATAGTTACTTCACACACAAACCTCGAAAACAATTTTTTCCTAGTGGGTAGTAAAGTATAGTGAATTGTGGCAGCGAAAGTTAACAAATAGTGTCAGTGGGAGTTAGAGTTAGAGGGATACCCTGCCCTGACACAGTAATCAAAAGGTCAGTGGGAAAGCTGACCTGTGTGTATACTTATTACATTATATGGTGGCAGCAAGTGGAAATAAAAGAAGTCTTTATATAAGTTGGTGTTCAGGGTGGAATAAGAAAACTACCCTGCCACAGTTGAAAGTGAAATATAGAGAGTCTTCACACATGCCCTCCCGAGTCAATCAGAGGTTGACCTGGGAGGGCATGTAACCATCTCCCCAGTTCCCCAGGCTCCTTGTTTTGTCCCAAAAAGATACCAGAGGGGCCTGATTGCATTCACAATCCCCTTGAAGATAGCTTCTGATCAGGCATGTAGCCAGGGGGGGCTAAGGGGGCTTCAGCCCCCCCCCCCCCGAAATTCTCAGGGTCCGCGAAAAGGCCTTACTGGTACATTATTTAAACTGTTATGTTTACTCATATCATGATCTGATCACCATGCTCATTATATCCCACATTAATGGGGTTATTGGGATAACAATACAAAAGGTTTGCTAGGGTAGACCCTCTTCCACCCAGTCTCAGACCCCCAACCAAACTCAGCCCCCCCCCCGAACCAAAATCCTGGCTACGGCCCTGCTTCTGATGTGTTCAAATGATGTATTGGTACATTGGGGGTGGGGTGAGGAATTTCCCACCTTTGAGAGCCCAAAGAATTGGGATGGCAATGAGGATTGATCTCTGGGATCATGGAACAAGGTCCTGCAAGTCAATCTTTACAGGCCTATGCCTGGAAAGATCTGGACCTTTAAGTAAGGTCCTGAACTTTCCAGGTGTTTTATTAATCCAGTGTAAACTGGAAAAACCCAGTTTACTCCAGACTCATACAGATTTACCTGAGGTGTTGTTTGGACACATGTAGTTTTGTAGTCATGGCAGATGTAAAGTATTAAGAATTCAATATTGTTTTACTCTCTTGCTGAGTAATCTACTTGTGTTCTGTTGGATGTTGCTCCTTGAAGCCATTCAATGTGCAGAGGAGGATGGGGAAGCATGAAGGATCTGGAGAATTTATGGGAAGTTCAGGAAGATACTTCTTTCTTCCTATACCTCACTTCAGGAATAGGGTGGACTTCCTTCTAAAATTCCCAGGAGTTGTCCAGAGGTTCAAGGGGATGTCACCCTTCCAGAAGCTGGCTTGAGACCCACCATCCATTGGCTCTTCCTTATCCTCCCTTCATCTTTTCATGGCCACTGAATATTATTTAATAGGCATGGTTTAGAACCCAAAAATAGGAAATCGAAAATCTAATGGGGGGGGGGGGTTATTAGTAATAGAAAGACTTACAAAAAAAATTCCAAAAATTTCTAAAATGTAACTGAATTGCAAACGAAATTCGTTAGTAGTTCGTATGCCAGCGCATGCGCATTCCAGATGGTTTTGGCCTACAACTCCCAGAAATCCTAACAGCTGGTAAATTGGCTGGGATTTCTGGGAGTTGTAGGCCAAAACCTGAATAAATCACACTGAATTCTAGATGGGACTCTCCAAATAGGAAGGAGGGAGGGAAGGAGGGAGGGGGTATTCTATTCTTGGAAGCAACAAAAAAGGAGGAGGAGCCCCCCCATGCTCCTCACTGCCTCTCTCTCACCCCGATTCTGAGGGAGTGAGGGCCCAAGTTTGCCCAGGCTGAGAGGAAAAGGAAGAGGCCTGAGGCTGTGAGGAATGGTGTGAGTTGAAGTCCAAAACACCTGGAGGGCTGAAGTTGGCCCGTGCGATGGGGCAAGACAGAGCAACGGGGAAGAGAAGGGGGGGAGAAGCCACCAGGAAAGAGGAGGGGGCAGAGAAGCATGTGAGAGAGCGCAGGGAGAGAAAGGAGGAGAAGCGTGTGTGAGTGTGTGTGAAGTTGCCCGTGCGGTGGGGCAAGACAGAGCAACGGGGAAGAGAAGGGAGGGGGGAGAAGCCACCAGGAAAGAGGAGGGGGCAGAGAAGCATGTGAGAGAGCGCAGGAAGAGAAAGGAGGAGAAGTGTGTGTGTGTGTGTGTGTGTGTGAAGTTGGCCCGTGGAGTGGGGCAAGACAGAGCAACGGGGAAGAGAAGGGAGGGGGGGAAGCGTGGAGGACTACACTTTCCAGAATGCCTAGCAGCAGCGTCACTTCCAGTTCCCCATAGAAATGCGGGAAAAAGAAGAAGCTGAATGAAGGCTTGAAGGAAATGAGGGGGAGAAGACAGGGAGAAGTGAGTAGTACAATAATTAAGAATTAATTACGATCATAACGCAAATTGTTGGCCTCAAGGACCGTAAAAGAAAGTCTACTTCCTGGTTACCTGCCGTGATGCGTATAAACTAGAAAGTCCCATTACATACGAATCACTTACGATTTCTTTTAATTTTCATAACTTTTTTCTCATGCCTTTTATTTACCATGCAGAAAAGGCTGTTTTCTTCACAAGCCAATCCTGTGTGAATTTTGCACAGATTGAGTCCCAAATTGAAAATTATCTTCAAGGACTGTGCACCTTTTATTAAGAATAATAAATTTTAATCATAAAATCAAACAAAAATATGTAGTTAGTGTTACATGACAAACACTACATCTAAGTACCTATTAAAAATAAAACACACGAATCAACACACTTGCACAGAACACAAAACTGATAGACAAAAATAAACACACACCCCGCCACACTAATCTATAAAATCTTTAGTCAAAGAGCTTTACATTCTTTATCCCGTGGTTTTATTTTCTCTGTTTTCCACATCCATTAAAAGAATAAAAAACACTAATACATCCTTTCTCCATAAGATAGCACTTTTCTAATTCAAAGAAATAGTAACGGAAATTTGACTCCATCTTTGCTGAAGAAGGTAATTGAAATTGATTAGAGATTTCTTGTGAACTTGTCCATTTCTGCTAGTTCACACATCTTCGTAAGCTAATCTTCTTGTACTGGGGTAGTTGATTCTTTCCATCTCTGTGCACGTTTTCTGAAGATTTTCTTACAGCTGGAATGTTTGTGTTTGCTTTTCGTTAGTTTTTCTTTTTTCTTTTTGAAGTTTTCATTTGTTTGTTTGGTTTGCTTGCTTTTGCTGTTATTGTTGGTGGTTTGTTTTGCTTTTGGCTTGCCTGGAGATGAAAATTAGTGCAGTATCCCTGCCTTAAAAATTGTACAATCTGCCCTTTCAATACAAGAACTAAGTGATCTACTTCTGAATGAAGTTAAGTTTGTTCTGATTTGGATACAATGGCAAGCTGTGATTAAAGTAAAAAAATGAATGCAGATGCTTCCAATTTCCCCCTCCTGCATAACAATAAACTATGTTAGTATCATATCCAAATTAGAGATGGGAAAGCCTGTCAGTTTTGCTTCGTCCTAATTAGATTATTTTTTAAAAATCTATTTTTATTTCTCCTGTTCCCAAATATTGATACATATACTGTATACTGGGAACTGCCTGTATACTGGTATAAATGAGAAGAGCTTTGTTACATCTGACTTAAAATTGAATCAAAGGACCTCATCACACTGCAATAGTGGGGGGATTTGCCAGGCAGCATGGTGAATCCAGTGGGAAGTAGAGGAAAATGTCACCCCATGCCCCATATCGCCCACATTGCTCCCTTACCCATCCCACAAGGGGAAGCATCTCCACTCAGCTTCCCCAACCCCCTGTTGCCCCATTATTTTCTACAAGAACATGGGAAGCCTCTCCTGTTTTCTGGGCCACACCGTAGGGGTATATTTCTCTTACTTTCTGTTGCGTAACCCACGTTCCTAACTATGGACCTCATCATTTTAGATGTCCTAGGATTCTTGCATGGACCCCACCTGAAAAAGGTCTACATCATCTGATGGATTCTGGCAGACTCCATCCTCCCAGCATTCTGCAGGCATCCTGGGACACTAAATGTGCAATGGTTGAAGAAAACTAGATTTCTGCTGCTCCAGAAAGTAGAACCAGACAGTTCAACTTAAAGGGGGGGGGGGGGGATCCAACTAAATATTAGATAGCAACTAGTAAAATTCTTTAGGATTCTACTGGATGTGGGAATTCGTCATTTAGAATAGTTATTTGACATGGCATGGATAGTGAACTATTGTCAACCCCACTTCCCCAGCAGTTTATGGTAATTCCAAGTTGTAGCTCAAGATGGCACAACACTGAGAAAATGCAAACTGATTAAGATTGAAGTCCCTATATAACAAGATGTTGAGATATAATTATACCAGCCTGCAAACTTACAATATTGTAGATATGTGAGGAAATATGGAAAATGTGATGGTGTCCATAGGTAAGAACAGGGGTGAGACAACAGAATGTGAGAGAAATCTACCCCTAGGAAAGGAAATTTATCATGGGGAAAATGATCATGGGGAAAAGGTATCTCCACTGAAGCTGTATCACCAATCCTTGTTTCCATCACAAACCAATTTTTTCAGAATCCAATTATCACAGGGACAGAGAGTGAGGTGAAATCTTCTAAACAGGGGCACGGGCAGCAAAACAGACACCACAGGGGTGTTAACCCTTTCCTATGCTACCCAAAATATATACAGACACGGCTGGAGTTACACTCCAAAAATGTACATGTTCTGACTTACATAAAAATTCAACTTAAGAACAAACCTACAGAACTGAGCTTATTTATAACTTGGTGATTGACTGTTTTCAATTGATACAGATATTCTTCATATAGTAAACCTGCTTGCCCTATAAGTAGTAAAGATGAGGAGCATTTCAGAATTATATTTTGCAGATTCAAAGATATTTTACAAATTTAAAGTCAGACTTCTAAACATTAAACTCTCAAAGCCTTACACTCCAATCTTGAATTATTTCCATCTCATATGAGGAAAACAAATAGCAGTACAGTTGGCCCTTCACATCCACATATTCTGCATCCATGGATTATTTCCATTTCACATGAGGAAAACAAATAGCAGTACAGCTGGCCCTTCATATTCACATGTTCTGCATCCATGGATTCAATTATCCCTAACTTATAAGATATTCCCACTTCCCCTAAAAGATTCCACAAAGCAAACCTTGATTTTGCCATTTATATAAGGAACAGCATTTTAGTATGCCATTGTACAAAATGTGATTTGAGTATACACATATTTTGGTATATTTGGTGTATATACCAAAAATCTTGTGCACAGATTCGTTTTGAACATTTGCCTTCGTTGTTCGATTTGTTCAGCTTTTTCAGAAGCCCATAACAATGTGGGCTCAACAGCCATTGTTTTTATCAGCTGCAACAGAACAGTGACTGTTAAAAACTGGCTGCTTTTGGTTTCTTTCAGTTACACGTGGAGTGAAGTGTGGAGAGGGAGACAGACACTAGAAGTAAACCCTCCCTTCTCTCTTGATTTGGAAGTGGGGGGTGGGGGTGGTAAGGCAGCAATTCTCCTTTCCAGGATCTTCAAAATCAAGAGAGAAAAAATAGCTTTTTAAAGGAAGCCCAGGGTAGGACACATCCTGGTCTATCCTTCTTCCTTTCCTGGAAAATAAGAAGCCCTTATAAAATGGATTGGAAAACTGCCTCCTGCAGGGAGAGAGCTGTGTGATGCACATACCTGCAGCTCCCGTCTCCTCTAGAGTAGAAACAGCTTTAATGAAGCATTAAACCCAGGTCATCTCATCAAACCCAGGAAGCAGGGTTTCTTAAGCCCTCCCTTCTTTCTTGATTTGGAAGCAGAAAGGAGTTGTTCTATTTTGCATTTTCCCTTTCCCTTTCTTTGTGTGATGGGATTTATCCATTTCCTCATTCATTATTCCATTGAAATCCCCTCCTAAGATCAAGTACCCTTTTTGTATTCCCTCTATTTCTTTAAATATTGTTTCATAAAATTCCGCTTGGTTAGTGTTTGCCGCATATACATTGGCCAAAGTGAAATCCTCATTCCCCATTGTCCCTTGTGTAATCATATATCTTCCTTGCTCATCTATCTTTGTTTCCTTTATATTGAAACCACATTGATTTTGAATTATGATTGCCACACCTCTCGATTTAGATGTTCCGTATGATTTTATATATGTTACTGATCCTCGCATCTTAAGCTCATTCACCCTCGGTTTGGATTGATGGGTCTCTTGTAAGAACACAAGATGAGCTTTAGCTTTATAAATTAAATCTGCAATGGTTTTCCTTTTAAATACTGAGCCCAAACCTTTACAGTTCAACGATACAATCCTCAAGTGTTCCCCCATTTCTTTACCATTTTACTTTTATTCTTACTTGGCTGGTCCCTAGTTTGTGCTCCCCCCTGTTTTACCCCCTCCTCCCTTCCCCTCTTCCCTTGTGAAGTGCTCTTCTCCCCCCTATTCCTTCCCCCCACTATGTTCAGAGACTATTTGTCTCGAACCTGGTTTACTCCAAACCATTTTGTGGGGTAAAAAAAAGTGGAAGCAGAAAGGAGATTGAAGCACCAATTCTCCTTTATAGCAACTCCAAATCAAGAGAAAGAAGGGCTTTTATAAGGAATCCCAGGGTATGATACCTCCAGGATGATCCCTCTTCCTTCCCTGGAAAATGGGAATCCAACTTAAGATGCCTTGGAAAACTGCCTCTTGCAGGCAGAGAGTTGCGCAGTGCATTCACCTGCAGTTCCTTCTTTCTCTAGAGTAGACACAGCTTTAACAAAGCATCAAACACAGGTCTCCTCTACAGGCAGAAGGGAAATGATAACAGAAAAAGTGGTATCTTTAATGCTTTTAATCCAGCTCTTAATGAAGGATTTAAGGAAATGTAATGACTAAAATGATGGGAAGGGGAGCCTGGGAAATCCACCCCCCCCCCCCAAATAATAGGTTGGATAGTGTGACGAGGTGGTTATTTATATGTTAATCACATGTTTGTATATATGTTTAGAAGGGACAGTTTTTGAAAGCTGCAGAGAGTGAGCCGTAGAATGTTCCTAGCAGCAAGCTGTAAGCAGAGGCTGTTGCCATGACAACAGAGGCCACTCTGGCTTTAGAATGTTCAGTTTAAATTTGACAGTTGGAGAATGTCAGTTGGCCAGCTTCTGTGACGAAAGTTAGTTGGGAATTAGCAGTGGCTGAAGCTGCAAGCTGTCTGTAGGAACTGCAGTGTGCAGTTCAGTTCTGTGTGTGGGTTTAAGGAAACCCAAGTGTGTGGGACAGAGTTTAGTCCCAGGGTTGAGAGTAACCCAGTATTAAGTAGTTACTTGTGATAGTAACTGTATCAGGGGAAAAACCCCAGTGTTATATTGTTTAATATTGCAAGTTTGTACCTCTTCGGAGATCTTTAGAAACCACCTAAGCTTTGAGCCCATTTGTGTAAAATAAACTGTTAAACACTTTCAACTAAACATCTGTGGAAGTCGTTTATTCACCAGGACCCTCACATCTAGTGGTCAAGCAAAACATTGATAATTGGTGGTGGTCCATGCCACACAGTGTTAAAAGTCAAGAAGTAGTCTGTGTGTGTCCAGACTTCATTACAGATAGAAAATGAATATTTTGGCTTCCCAGATCAAAAACAAATTTCTGACTTCCCAGATCAAAAACGAATTCGGGAAGTTCCCGAAAAATGGATCAGGAACCTCACCAAAATCTGGGACACCAAAATGAAGAGCGATTTACCCAGATTGCACTAACCTGGTGAATACTGAGAGCTCACTATATTTTTTTAAATACCAAAACAAAAGTCTTAGCCATTTTTCTGATAAACTTTTCCTTAGCTATCTGCCACTAAACAATTGCTTTGAGATCTTTTGCTCTTGCATCTTCAAACATTCTGCATGTTCCATGTTCCAGCCAATTTTTCAGGGAGGGAATTAAAAGAATTAAAACAGATAGAGATAAACAAGGAGGATGTTCTCATATGCCTTACTAAACTAAATGTCAACAAATCACCAGGTCCAGACGGCATCCACCCCAGAGTTCTTAAGGAACTCAAGTGTGAAATTGCTGAACTTCTAGCTAAGATATATAACCTTTCTCTAAGATCAGGCACTGTACCCGAGGACTGGAGGGAGGCAAATGTAACACCGATCTTCAAGAAAGGATCCAGAGGTGATCCAGGAAATTATAGACCAGTCAGTTTAACCTCAGTTCCAGGCAAAGTGATGGAAACCATTATTAAAGAAAAAATTACTAGGCACATAGAAGAACAGGCATTGCTGAAAGAAAATCAACATGGTTTCTGCAAAGGCAAATCATGTCTTACTAACTTGTTAGAATTCTTTGAGGGTGTAAATAAACACATAGATAAAGGGGACCCAATTGATATTGTTTACCTTGACTTTCAAAAGGCCTTTGACAAAGTCCCTCACCAAAGGCTCCTAAATAAGCTCTTCAGCCATGGAATCAGAGGACAGGTCTTGTCCTGGATTGGAACCTGGCTAAACTGTAGGAAACAAAGGGTGGTTATAAACGGACATTTCTCTGGGTGGAAAGAGGTGAGAAGTGGCGTACCCCAAGGTTCAGTTTTGGGTCCGTTACTTTTTAATTTATTCATTAATGATCTGGACGTAGGAGTGAATTCTGAGGTAGCAAAGTTTGCAGACGACACTAAATTGTTCAGGGTAGTTAAAAATGAAACTGATTGTAAAGAGCTCCAGAAAGATCTCTCGAAATTGAGTGAATGGGCAACAAAGTGGCAAATGCATTTTAACCTAAACAAGTGTAAAGTCATGCACATCGGGGCAAAGAACCCCAACTACACCTACAAATTGTTGGGGTCAAAGCTTTCCGAGACAAACCAGGAAAGGGATCTTGGGGTCTTGGTGGACAGCTCAATGAAGATGTCAACCCAGTGCGCTGCAGCAGTGAAAAAGCAAATTCTATGCTTGGCATGATCAGGAAGGGAATCGAAAATAGGTCAGCAAATGTTGTATTACCTCTCTACAAATCGATGGTAAGGCCACATTTGGAGTACTGTGTACAATTCTGGTCTCCGCACCTTAAGAAGGATATAACGGAACTGGAAAAGGTACAGAAAAGGGCAACAAGAATGATCCAAGGGATGGAGCGGCTCCCTTATGAAACCAGGTTGCAACGCCTTGGTCTTTTCAGCCTTGAAAGACGGCGTTTAAGAGGTGACTTGATCGAAGTGTATAAAATCATGCATGGGATAGAAAAGGTGAATAAAGAAAACTATTTTCTTTGTCACATAACACTAGGACTAGAGGGCACTCCCTGAAGCTCCAAGGCAGGAAAATTAGGACTAATAAAGGGAAATATTTCTTCACCCAGAGGGTCATTGGGTTATGGAACTCACTTCCAGAAGAGGTTGTGACAGCTGTCAGCCTTAACAACTTCAAGGCAGGATTAGACAGATTCATGGATACCAAGTGTATCGGTAGTTACTGAAAAGGACATTCAAGTGCCACCTCGGAGTTGGTTGAGGTAGGCAGGATTTCCCTGGGTACGGGTTGTGGGGGGTCGGGAGCAGGTCAGGGTTTTGCCCTCCCTTCTGCTCGAGATCCCCGTGTACAACTGGTGGGCCACTGTGTGATACAGAATGCTGGACTAGATGGGCTGAGGTCCGATTCAGCATGGCTCTTCTTATGTTCTTATGTTCTTAACTATATATTTATTTCAACCATATTTATGAATGACCAATCTCTTTTCTGCTGATCTCTTCTCTCTGTTTGGAAACATTTACTCTTGCCTATCTATAGCTAGCTTGTAAATCCATGGCAGTGTGGTACGCAGAGATAAGAAAGAGCTGTGACATGACTAAAGAAGCTTTCTTAATTTCCTTAACTCCTTGATGCTAGGTCAGCAGGCAGACTTATTCTCCCTCGCTTATACCTCCCATACATCATTTCTCTTTTCCTGACTTTTCCAGTCATTCATAATATTGTTGCAATTCCTTTGTGTTGTTTCTGAAAATTCATCTGTCCTAGTTAATGCCTCCAACATGGTGAAATTTGGTCCCAGAAGAAATGGGAAAATGTACTATTGTTGCTTGATTGGGCTTACTACATCTTGGTGTTACCTTGGTGTTTCAGCTACTGCAGAATAATCCTTCCCCACATTAGATGTGCCTAATTATCCCCAAAAAAATCATGAATATTGTGGTATTTTACAGTGTTTATGTGTTTTAATAATACTGTAACCCGCCTCAAGCCACAAGAAGTGGTGGGTAAGAAATGAAATTATTATTATTATTCTTATTATTATTATTATTACTACTACTACTACTATTTTTGGAAGCTCAGCATGGTCAGTCTACTTAGCACTTAGATGGGGGACCAACAAGCAGTAGCAAGTGCTGTAGGCTGAATTTTAAAGGAATAGCAAACCACCTCTTGATAATGTCTTGTTTAAGAAACCCAAATGAAAGAAGTGAGGCCACTACAAGTCAATAGGAAACAATGCCGAAACGCTAATTAATTCAGTATAAAGCAGGAAAACCCTGCTTTGTCCCAAATTAATTCGGTACTGGATTAGACTCAAGTCTTCCTGAAAGACCTGGGTCTAATGTAGTATGGACGCTGTGTGGACTGCCTCCTCAGAAATCCTGGGACTTGTGTTTTCCAAGATGAATCAACTCAGAAAACCCAGAGGGCTGTAACCCACTTCCTCAAACTCCTTAAAAACCTAGACACCCCCTCCTCAGGAAAGCATGAGTCTTGGGAGGACCTGTACGGACTTTAACCATGGGTTAAAGGCCTTGTGGAACCAACCTGAGTCTACACTGCCATATAATCCAGTTCAATGTGGATTTTATACAGCTGTGTGGAAGAGGTCTTAGGTCCCTTCTAGACCCCTTCTACACTGCCCTATATCCCAAGATCTGAGCCCAGATTATCTGCTTTAAACTGGATTTTGTGAGTCTCCATTGCCAGATAATCTCGGATCAGATCTTGGAATATAGGGGAAGTATTTATTTATTTATTATTTCGATTTATATACCACTCTTCCCAAAAAGGCTCAGGGTGATTCACAACAATGAATACACAACACAATGTAGTTAAAAACAGAATAAAAACAGATTAGGGCCAGAATGGAAAGCACAACTTTAGAGATTAAACGCCTGACGGAACAGGGTGGAAGGGCCCTACACTGCTATTTATTCCAGATTATCAAATCGGTGTAAGTCTCTGGTCAACCTCTCCTCCAGTTCTTCACATGTGCCAATTCAGTAAATACACTTCACCCTAAAAATTAGATGTAATATAAAGGAAAGTTGTAGACAGTCCAGTCCAGAAAGCCCCTCACGTTTGCTAGTCAACAGTAATCACTTAGAGTTGTAGTTTTACAAAAATGTTAGCCTTCTCTACCAATGGGTGCTAGTGCCTTGCCAAACTGCAAACCCCAGGATTCCCTAGTATTGAACTATGGCAGTTTTAAGTGTGTCATATTAAATTATTAAATGCACGCTTAGGCTGGATCTACACCACCCTACATCCCTGGATCTGATCACCAGGTATCTCTACTGCCATATCATCTAGGATAAGCAGATAAGATGGGATCAGATCCTGGAAGATAGGGCAGTGTAGATCCAGTCTTAGCTGATTTAACTAAGTAGGTGATGCAGAATACTGCCTCATCTTTCCATCTTTATTTCTCAGGGTCACAAGATTATAAAACATATTTGACTTTTTTTGCAGGCATATCAGTGGTCTTCCCATTAGTGAAGTTATGAAAACTTCAGCATGGCAGTATCTTAAAACCATAGTAGGATGATGAAAACAATAATGGCCATTGGCTCCAGTGGTACCCGATTGTCAAGATGAGATCCAAAATTACAAAATGAGGGAAAGCATATTTCCTGTTTTTCTGGGGAAGTAGAGAAATTAACATGAGGAGGGGGGTAATAACAATGTTAGAACTCTTTGCAGAAGGAAAAATTCCGTGTATAACTTCTCTTGGCACAAAAGGCTTCTGTTTGATACATTCAAGATTCTGTTTATTGAGGAAACAATTACTAATTGAATTTCCTCTTTAAAATATTATAGTTACAAATGTAGCTGCAATGTCCTGAAAAAACAGGCTAAATAAGATAAAATAAATTTTGAAATGGAAGGAACTATGAGTATTAGTAAAACAAGGAACAGTGTTTCATCTCTTCTATTCCTCCATAGTACCAGAGAGACATAAAGCACTCATTCACATAAAAAGAATTGAGAAAAAGGAAATCAAACCCAGGAACTGCAGTGATCAAATGTTGCACATAGACTTAAGTAAAAGTCTGCTTGCTACATTGTTTTTAGAAATGTACTCTGCCCTCTGCATCCACAAAACAATTATCATTGACTTGAAAAAATGCCCTAAATTAAACCTTGATTTGTCCTTTGTCCTTTGTATAAGGGATAGTTCAACATCTTGTCGCTTTTACATCAAACTTCACAGAGCTTGAAGATGGTGGGAGACATGACTGTAGACATCATTCTCTTGCAAGGAGGCGGAGGCGCAGTTGGTTAAACCATTGAGCTGCTGGACTTGCTGACCAAAAAGTTGGCGGTGAGCTCCTGCTGTTAGACCCAGCTTCTGCCAACCTAGCAGTTCAAAAACATGCAAGTGTGAGTTGATCAATAGGTACCACTTCTGTGGGAAGTAACAGCGCTCCATGCAATCATGACCTTGGAGATGTCTATGGACAATGCCAGTTCTTCGGCTTACAATGCCCATTCCCCGCCTACCAGGCATGGTTTCGGATCCAAAAATGGCGATTCTAAAATCAAATGGGGGGGGGGGGGATTTTTTTTATTAGTAAAAGAAAGACTTACAAAATTTTTCCCCAAAATTTCTAAAATGTAACTTAAGTACTAATGAAATTCGTTAGTAATTCATATGCCAGAGCATGCGCATTCCAGATGGTTTTGCCCTACAACTCCCAGAAATCCTAACAGCTGGTAAATTGGCTGGGATTTCTGGGAGTTGTAGGCCAAAACTTGAATAAACCACACTGAATTCTAGATGGGACTCTCCAAATAGGAAGGAGGGAGGGAAGGAGGCAGGGAGGGAGGGGGTGGGTATTCTATTCTTGGAAGCAGCAAAAGAAAAGGAGGAGGAGCCCCCCTCGCTCCTCGCTGCCCTCTCTCACCCCGATCCTGAGGGAGCGAGGGCCCAAGTTTGCCCAGGCTGAGAGGAAAAGGAAGAGGCCTGAGGCTGTGAGGAATGGTGAGAGTTGAAGTCCAAAACATGTACCTGGAGGGCTGAAGCTGGCCCCTGCGATGGGGCATGGCAGAGCAACGGGGAAGAGAAGCATCTGAGAGAGCGCAGGAGAGAGAGGAGGAGGAAGCGCGCGTGTGTGGGTGTGTGAAGCTGGCCCCTGCGATGGGGCATGGCAGCAGAGCAACGGGGAAGAGAAGGAGGGGGGACAGCGTGGAGGACTACACTTTCCAGAATGCATTGCCTACCTAGCAGCAGCGTCACTCCAGTTCCCCATAGAAATGCGGGAAAAAGAAGAAGCTGAATGAAGGCGGGAAGGAAATGAGGGGGAGAAGACAGGGAGAAGTGAGTATGTAGTACAATAATTAATTAATTAATAATTAATAATTTATTACGATCATAACGCAAATTGTTATCCTCAAGGACCGTAAAAGGAAGTCTACTTCCGGGTTCGCGGCAGCGATCCGTAAAAGCTCAAAAGTCCCATTACATACGAATCTCTTACGAATCCTTTTAATTTCCGTTTCATTTTTCTCATGCCTACTGCCTACACAGTGGGCGGGGAAAGGTTATTGCCTCCTCCCACGAAAGGAGGCGATTGGTTCCATGGATGGAACCTTCTGGAGAATGGCCGTGGGCTGCCTAGAGCAGGGATGCTCATTAGGTAGCTCGCGAGCTACTAGTAGATCTTCGGCTCTCTTCCAAGTGATCTTCGGGCCTCACCAGCCGGATGGGGCGCTTCTGCCATGCGTGCGCACACCCTGCGCACACGCGCACTCCTGCTGCTGGCTTCCACTCTCGTGGTGCTTCTTTCGCCTGTGGGGCACTGCAGGAAGAAGGAAGCACGAGGCAGGGCCTCTGGAGGGAGCGCCCTGCCTCTCTCTCACTCCCTCCAGATGCCCCGCCTCGTGCTTTCTCCTTCCTGCAATGCCCCACAGGAGGAAGAAGCGCTGCATGGGTGGAAAACAGCAGCAGGAGCATGCGCGGTAATGGGAGTGCGCGGCGGCGGGAGCGCGCGGCGGCAGGGGCAGGTAGATCTTTTGGACTTGGTTGCTTTAAGAGTAGCTTGCATGCTGAAAAAGTGTGAGCACCCCTGGCCTAGAGCATTGGGGCAGTCTCCTGCATCATTCCTACCTTAGGTGTTGGCCCACCACTCCCGCCCAGTTGGCAGTATAGTGGTTGCCATTAGGGGGCGGGAAGGAATTTCCCCCCTCTTGTTATAGGTTTCTTTTGCCTACCTTATACTGTTATTAGGGGCTATCTGGGATGGCTGTTCTTTAAGTAGGACAGCGTAAATAGTTTAGGGTAAGCCATAGACCCATATTCACTCATGCACTCCTCAAAGTTGGTTGGGCCAGTGCACAAATACACTTACCTGGACGACAGTTTAAGGGTGAGGGGGATCCCATTGGTCCAGAAATTTTGAGAGTCCGGTTAAATATTTTCTGAGAGGTTTGCCTGTGTTTCCTTGAGAGGTTGCCCAGTTTTGTGTTATAGCGGACTCAGGGGAATTTCCCAGCGCCACACCTAGTTCCCTTGACACCTGAGTTTAGTGAAGTTAAACTTTAAAAGGTAACTTTTAAATAAAGGTTGCCTAAATTTGATCCAATTACTGTTGTCTGTCTCATTATTTTGGGGGTTGGTAAATGGAGATGAGCACCACTCGCCAGAGTCGGACACAGCTAGACTTAATGTCAGGGGAAACCTTTACTTTACTTATGAGGTATACCACTTAACTATGCATTAGATATAATGGGATTATAGCTACCATGGATTTTGGTTCTGGAACCAATCCCAAACAGATACAAGGGTTCATTGTAATGTGTGGGAGTAAATATATGAACACCTTGTCTTAAATATTTTATTAATCTAACAAAAAATGTCATTGGATATATAAAAAAAGGCTTTGCAAAAAAAAATAGGAGAAAATGTTTTTCTACCGTTTGCCCCCCTGGACTTTCAGATCTTTATTCAAGACTCAGAGCTCCCAAAACACCACAATTCTTGAAGAAGTCTTATTTTATTTATTTATTTATTTATTTACTTACTTATTGGATTTGTACATTGCCACTCCCAGCGGCTCGGGGCGGTTTACAGCAGACTTTGTATAAAACAATACTAATAAAAACAACAGGATTAAAACAGGGTTAAAACAGGATGAAAACAGATTATTCAGGACTCAAAGGCTTGCCTGAATAGGTAAGTATTACATGCTTTGCGAAAGGTGCTCAGGCTTCGCAAGGCTCTAGTTTCAGGTGGAAAGGCATTCCATAGAACCGGGGCGATGATGGAGAATGCCCTTCGGTGAGTTGTTGTCAGGCGGAACGATTTCATACTCGGGATATCTAAGAGGTTCTGATCCTCTGACCTTAGAGATCTCGGGGGGTTATATAGGAACCGACAATCCCTCAAGTACACTGGCCCCAGACCATACAAGGCCTTAAAAGTCAAGACTAATACATTGAAGTTGATCACCGGATCAATAGGTAACCAGTGCAGACTCTGGAGAACCGGTGTAATACGGCAGCTCGCAGGTTCCCCTGCGAGCAGTCGGGCTGCAGTGTTCTGTACTAGTTTAAGCTTCCGGATCACCGTCAAGGGTAGGCCAATGTAAAGAGCGTTACAGTAGTGAAGTCTTGAGATGACCATGGCCTGGATCACCGTGGCTAGGTCGCTGCGGGACAGATAGGGAGCCAGACGCTTTGCCTGTCGCAGATGAAAGAAAGCAATTCTACTGACAGTGGAGATTTGGGGGTCCAAGAGGACACCCAGGCTTTTTACTAATGGTGACGGGCATAGTGCCACGTCTTCCAGGGTCGGCAGATGGATATCCCTATCACCCGGCGGCCCAGCCATAGGATTTCCGTCTTCGCTGGATTCACCTTCAACTTGCTAGCTCACAGCCACCCAGTAACGGCTTTTAGTGACTCCTTGGTGGGTTTACTGTTTTCCACCACCATTAGTGATCAGGGAAGTGATGCCAAACATAGCAATCTTGCTTATGCCATTGTGTTAGTGGCACTTGATGCAATAGCTAATGCCAGGTGACAGTTGGAGGTATAAAATCCTCTGGTGAGCACGGTTTCTTGGGAAAGTCGATGGTAGTGCTTCTTTTCTTTCTTCCTTCTCTCCTCTGTTGCAGCCTGACATAATGGATGTTGCTATGTCTTGGTTTTAGTGAGCAGACTTCTTAAAATTGAATTGCTGAGATAACAAATATGATTGAAGAGGTTCATTAGCATGTACCTATGGGAAATGTGTGCCTGCTCTGCTGTTAGTCTTATGGCCCAATTTGCAGTCAAAGCACAAGGAAGCAAAGGTGGGAAGCTGGAAATCCTGCCGAAACATGCTGCAAAGCTCCATGGAGGTTGCCACCTGCAAGGGACACATGAATAATTGTGTCCTGGGGCTGTTGTGTCATGTGTATGTTTTGTTAATTTCTCCATCCTATTCGAGAAAGAGCTCACAAAGGGGTCCTTAACCTAGCTGCCATTCGCCTTCTTCAAATATCATCATTACACATTGGAATCAGAGAAGGGACTTATTATTCTTGTCGAACACCAGTAGTGCGTGGCAGCATAAACCAGATGGTATCCGCAGTTTTTCACAGCTAAGCCAGCATTTAAGGGCTAAGAAGTCATTGAGATTTTGAATTAAAGTCAGAGTTCCAGTTTAAGAGCTAGAAATTACAGGGGGAGAAAAAGGCGCATGGCTGTCTCCCGAGTATATAATTAGAGGTTTAGAGTAATCACGCTCTCACTTGGAGCAGCACTTTCCAGATATCCATTTCAAAACACTGTTGTGGAGTATATGCCACCCCCATGCCATCTGGGAGTTGTTATACTTATTCACTGCAGTCTTAAATCACTGAAGACCTTTTAAAGATTGCCCTTGCTTTCTAGGGATAAACAGCCACATGATGATTGCCAGATCATTTGAATGCTCTTCAGCTTAATAGCAGTCTTTGGTTTATTTATTTTATTTTTTTAGAATTCAAAGATATGTACAGTATTCCACTCAATGGATGTTGTTTAATAAGTGCCATTTAAGTGATAAAGCCTGGGTCACAGCTAAATTGGCATCGTTGCAAAGAAAATAAGGCCTTTCAGTGGCATCACTAAAGGGGTTCAGATCACAACATCAGAGACTGTGACACCAAAATTACTAGCTACAATTTCTTTGAGCAGAGTTTCAGAATAAATGTATTATTTTGAATAAAAAAATATCTGCTTCATTTTACCTTCTTTGTTGTTAAATAATAATAATATTAATATTAATAATAATAATAACCAGCTGCCAGCTGCAAAAGGCCACTTTACTGGGATCTGCATGCATTATTTACCGATACATCACACAGTCCTAAACACTTGGGAAATGTCCAACATGTGATCCAATACAACAGCCAGCAGAGTGATCTTGTTTGCTGTGGACTCATCTTGTTAAGCTTCAAATAATAATAATAATAATAATATATTTGTACCTGTACTCTCTCCCAAGGGACTTGGGGCAGTTAAGACACACACACACACACACACACACACACACACACAAATGGCAAACATTCAATGCCCAAAAGTAATCAAACAACAATCAAGGTAAAACATGAAACAGAATAAACTCAGTATACCTTATGAAACAACCAAAGCCAAAGAATAAACTAAGAACACATAATAGACACAAGGAGTGAAACCAATTAAATCCCCATATTGTTAAATATTATTATTAAATAGTATTAAATATTATGAATATTATTATTATTTAATATTATTTAATATTATTATTAATAATAATAATATTAATGATATTATTATTTAATATTATTTAATATTATTAAACATGGTACCTTATTAAAGCAGCTCCACTGGCTTCCAATAAGTTTCCGGACCCAATTCAACGTGCAGATTATCACCTATAAAGCCCTATATGCTTTGGGTCCAACCTGTCTTTGAAACCGCATCTCCTTCTATGAACCCATGCAGGCTTTGAGATCTGTGGTGGAGGCCCTGCTCTTGATCCTACCTCCATCTCAAGTATGCTTGGTAGGGACGAGAGAGAGGGCCTTCTCAGTAGTGTCCCCCCAGCTCTGGAATACCCTGCCTAAAGAGATTAGGTCAGCCCCCACTCTCCAAACCTTTCGGGCCAGTTTAAAAACATGGCTCTTTAGGCAGGCGTTTGACCTTGTGTAATTTTGTGGTCAGATTGAGAATCCAGCTACTGTTTTACCCGGCGACTTTGGTTTGTTGCTTTTAGTTTTGTTCACAGGTTCTACTACCTTTTATGAAGTTTGCATTTCATCAGATGGGGTTTATGTACAGTATGTTCATTGTTTTTAGATTTATATTGTTTAATATATTTGTGTATTGTTGTCTTTAGTGTGGCACTTCGGAGTGCAACTGTGAGCCACCCTGTGTCCCTTCAGAATGATGGTGGTGGGGTCCAAATAAACTTATTATTATTTATTATTAAAAGCATAGTATAATGTATAAAACACTGGGCTGTATTCAGACCAGATGTTCTTTGCAACCTGGAATCCATAAATCTACCCAACAACTTTGGGTACATCAAAGAACCGTAAGCATTTTGAAAGTGCTTATAGAAACACCACAGTATAAATGAAATTAATCATTGAGGGAATTAATGGAAGCAATTTTCTGGTTATGGGCAATCAGTGGGATTTCGATGGAAATCTTAAATGGACAAAGGAGATTAGCAATGGTAAGTTTTTACAACAAAGCATCTTCCTTTTTATTCCCCAACAGGTACCATTTCCGTCAACACGATGCGAACACCTTACACTGCACCAGGAGAGAGTGAAATTCTGGACCTCGACGATGATTTGTATCTTGGAGGTTTGCCAGAAAATAAAGCTGGCCTGGTCTTTCCAACAGAGGTCTGGACAGCACTTCTAAATTATGGCTACGTGGGCTGCATCCGGGACCTGTTTATTGATGGCCAGAGCAAAGATATTCGCCAAATGGCAGAAATCCAAAGCACTTCTGGAGTGAAACCTTCGTGTTCAAGAGAAACAGCAAAACCATGCTTGAGCAATCCATGTAAAAACAATGGTGTGTGCAGAGATGGCTGGAACAGATATGTCTGTGATTGTTCTGGTACCGGCTACTTGGGTAGATCGTGTGAGAGAGGTAGGTCAACCCTTCTTTCCATTATTTTCTCCCTCCCTCCCTCCTTCCCTCCCTTCCTGTTTTATACAGTTCTTTATCAGATTGGAGGACAAATGAAAGAGAAGATGTCTTGAGTGTTGGAATGTATTGTAAATGGAGAGTCAGTGATGACTGCTGATTTGATATTAGTGGGGCAGCAAATTCACTTTGGGTTTCCATCTAGCCTTCAACAGAGCTACCCGAGGTGAAAAAATCTCCTTCCCAAATACATACAGTGCATTGAATAGCTCATTTAGAACCTAAAAGGAGATCCACTTCCCTACTGGCATAAGAGTCACTTAATATCTCATCCCATGAAGTGGGGGGAAAGCGGAGGGAACTGTCTTCTTTTGTTCTCTACCATCGAGGTCCCATGCCTTTCTGTCTTCAGGGATGGCAGCCATCCCATGTCTTTCCCTATCACTATGCAATAACAAGGGGTGTAAAGCACGAGAGTACAAAACAATATTTAAAGAGTAATTCAATCTATTGTCAAATCATTCAATATAGAAAATATGTAGATTCATACCGCCCAAAGTCCGTATGTACGCGATGTCCAAAGGTCCGTTAAAGTTTCTCTAGATGCAATAAAATGAAGTCCAAGCGTATAATAAACTCCACTACAGATAATCCACAGGCGATGCAAAAGGTCCAATATGGACTAAATGAAACAGATCCGCAGTCAGTGCAAAGGGTCATCTGTGGACACTTCAATATTAGATTGTTATGCCTCGATAAAGCCAGTAATGGTGAAACGGTTTTGTGACCATTTAAGAAGCATTAGCGTGCCGTCGGCTGGAGTTTCCTAGCCTTTATGTGTTGGAGGGATCCACCCTTTCCCTCCATGTCCATTGGGTTCTACCTACCTCAGAAGATTCACAGCGTACCGCACCAGTCCGTATTCTTCCACCTCCTAGCTTGATTTTCCAAGCCTCCTCATACTGGAGGGGTTTACTCACCTTAGAGGATTCTCAGCGTGCCACGTCAGTTCGGATTTTACCATCTCGTCATTAGCACCTGCTATTGGTTTACTCAGTCCATACCGGACCCTTTGCACTGACTGCGGATCTGTTTTATTTAGTCCATATTGGACATTTTGCACCGCCTGTGGATTATCCGTAGCGGAGTTTATTTTATGCTTGGACTCCATCTTATTGCATATAGAAGCACTTTAACGGACCTTTGGGCATTGCGTACATACGGACTTTGGGCGGTATGAATCTACATATTTTCTATATTGAATGATTTGATAATATATTGAATTACTCTTTAAATATTGTTTTGTACTCTCATGCTTTGCACCCCTTGTTATTGCATTGTTTGCACTAGCCTTGCTTTGTTAGCAGGTTTTCCCCTATCACTATCCAGTATCTCTCCATCCTTTGCCATTGGGAATTGGATAGCACCCAACTCCTGAAAATGCAGTCTTCCTCTGTTTCCCTACACTGCTGCAACAGAGGTTCAGGGACAGTCTGGGATGAAGTCCTATCTGTGGCAAAATGCATCCTGAAAATACAAACTAGGACTGAACAGACATGACAGGGTTAGTACTTTTCTCTGTTATGGACAATTGTAAATAGAATTACTGTAGGGCATCCACTTTTGTGTTGCTTAGGGATACAAAAATGGGAAAAAACTGAATAACAAACCCAGTCTAAAAACTTTGGGTCCTCCAGGTTGGCTGTATGGTCCACTTCAGCTAACCTGGAGGACCTACTGATCATAGAGTACCCCTGGAGGACCTAGAGATACTCAAGCGAACATTTGAATCAAATCCACAATTAATCCAATCAAAAATTATTTATTTATTATTATTATTTACATCATTTCCAACCCTCCCATATCAGCCCGAAGGCGACTCAGGGCGGTGAACAGTCGGCACAATTTGATGCCATATATAAAATACACATATCAATAAAATATAAACATCTTATCGCGATGTATCTAAAAACATCAAAACATCAAAACACTGAACAATAAAAATTAATCAATTCCACAAAAGTTAAACCTGCAAATGTGGAGAGCCAACTTCAAATTAATGTAGTTAATTACAAGAAAGTGTGAGTTAAATATGGCCTTATCCCTTTTGTCTTCCAATACTTCATTCTGCTTCCTGATAGGGAAAGCCTCAGGTGGATCAAATATTTTACCTTATTAAAAATGTTGCTCGGAAATTCAGAAAAGGGAAAAAAATCAACCTCCGTTGGGTTCGTTCACATGGCAGAATCTGGATACATCAATGAAACATACATATATTAAAAGTGCATATAGAAGCACCCCAGCACAAGCAAACTTTAGTCGGTGAGGGAATGCAAGGAAGCAATAAAGATTTTCTATACTTTGGCTCAGTCATAAATCAAAATGGAAATTGCAGTGAAGAAATTAAAAGACTGGGACTTTAAAGGGCATTTGTGAAGAAACTAGATAAGATCCCCAAGTGTATAATTAAATACAGAATCAGAATCATCCAGTGCCATAGTATTTCCAATTTCTATATTTCTGAAAGATGGATAGTGAAGTTGTCTGGAAGAAAAATAACTCATCTAAAATGTGGTGCTAAAAAGTAGTGTATGGGCACCTATTGGGAGAGTCAAAATAAGGGCATTACTCTCCCTGTAAAATTGTTTCTCTCCCAATGATCTTTTCCTTCATTCCACAAATTTATAGCATTGCAGGAAATCAAAATTTTAAATGAGAAATAACACATTTGGAAATACAGTTCAGGCATCCAAACAAAAGGGGCAGTTACCAAGGAATAACTCATCTAAAATGTGCTAAAGAATGTGCTGAAATGTGCAAAATGTTTATGGGTCCAAGAGCAAATCAAATTTGAATTCTCACTGGAAGCCAAAATGACTGAATAGAGAGTGTCATACTTTGGACAGATCATAGAATGGCACAGTTCAATGAAGGAGATGCTTGGGGGGAAATGAAAACATTAGGAAAAAGAGGAAGCGTCCATTACAGGTAGATTGACTCAGAAAAGGAAGCCACAGCTATGAACCTGCAACATTTGAATAGAGCTGTTGGTGGCTGATGCTTTCGGAGGTCTCTCATACATAGGATTTCCATAATTGATTATTATTATAAATAAGAAAAACAATAAGAATGATACCCTATAGGCCAGAGGTCAGGAACCTTTTTGACATAGAGAGCCATGAAAGCAAAATATTTGGAAATTTATTTCACTAAGAGCCATATAATATACTAGCTGTACCCGGCACGCATTGCTGTGCCCTATTTAGGAGATGCGAGAAAGTCTGAGTATGTAAGGGTTGGAATTGTTGTTAGTGAATTGGGTATTTTATGTTTGTGACTCAGCTCTTTGCCTGCAGTCCTTCGGGTTTGACTTGTACCATGGCCAGGATGGATCAGCTTGGGGAGGCCTTGTCCTGTCAGGGGATCTCTATCTTCACAGGTGTGTCCAGTGTTTGATGGGGGACTGTTAAAAATCCTTTCCATATCCTTTTTAGCCACCTTTCTCAAGATCTTCATGTCTAGCTTACTTTCTGCTCCTCTCTTTTTCAAGATGTCCTGCTCTGTGTCTTTTGCACCCATTGGTCGATGTCTGATGAGGCTTTCCTAATGGACAGGCCATCTGAGGGAGCTCTTCCAGCGCTGGGCATCAGAAGGTACTTGGTGATGACCTCCATCCCTTGGAGCCAGCATATAGAGGGGCTGGAGCACCCTCCTTGGCAAACCCCATTGTTGCTGGATGGTCCTCTTATTAATGAGGAATTCCAAGCCACTGGAGATCTTTTGGGAAAGGAAGAAGAGCTCCCCTTGAATGGTGTTGATCTCCATCATGGTCTTCTGATTTGAAAGTGTTGGAGGAGGCTCTGGCTGACAGTTTGTTATGGGTCGGAATGTTCATGTTGGCTGGCCAGTACAGCAGTTATGCAAATCCGCCCTTATTGGCAGCCAATCATGTTGTCAGAATGTAGAGGCTGGGGGACTCTTAGCCAGCCCCGGAGGATGCTGGGAAATGTAGGTTTATTTACTCGTTGTTTTGGGGGCCTTTTCGGTTTTGGGGGGGAGTTTCTTTGCTACAAACGTACCTTGCTTGAGGCCTATTTCTGTTGGCAAGTTTTGTGTTTCTGCGTTGTATGGTTTCTAGCTGTACCCGGCACGCATTGCTGTGCCCTTTTTAGGAGATGCGAGAAAGTCCAACCATCCACGGTGTGCCCTCCTCTATACTGCAGTTGGATGGAGTGTGGGTCATGGGGGGCATGGTGTGCCAAGTTGGGTCTTTATTGGTCTTGGTTCTGGGCCACAGTGGTCTGTGGGGAATGATGGGTTTTGAAGTACTACAAATCCCATTTTCCATGGTGGTACTTCAAGTCCCATCATGCATGGTTGGGGCTCTGTGTGCCAAGGTAGGTTACTGTAAATTCAGGCCATACACAATGTCCCATGAGCTGAGGCCTAGTTAGGAACAGCAAGTTAATGAAGCCTTACTGTCAATTCAGGTCATACACAATGTCCAATGAGCTGAGGCCTAGTCGGGAGAATCAGTTAATGAAGTTCAATCAGAGCGTAAAAGCTTCCCAGTAAGTGAGGGCTGTCAATTCAGAGCGTAAACAGCTTCCCAGTAAGTGAGGGCTAGTTAGGGAAATCAAGTTAATGAAGTCTTACTGTAAATTCAGAGCGTAAACAGCTTCCCAGTAAGTGAGGGCTAGTTAGGGAAATCAAGTTAATGAAGTCTTACTGTCAATTTAGAGCATAAACAGCTTCCCAGTAAGTGAGGGCTAGTTAGGGAAATCAAGTTAATGAAGTCTTACTGTCAATTCAGAGCGTAAACAGCTTCCCAGTAAGTGAGGGCTAGTTAGGGAAATCAAGTTAATGAAGCCTTACTGTCAATTTTGGGCGTGGTCTGTGATTTTTTGGAGTGTAAATTTTCGGTTGGAAGTGATTTGGGTGTTTGTGTTGGGGATTGGCTCAGGCCTTTTCCTTATTCTGTTTTGGCAGTTTATTAAGAATCGGAATTTTCATGTTGGCTGGCCAGTGCAGCAGTTATGCAAATCCGCCCTTATTGGCAGCCAATCATGTTGTTCAGAATGTAGAGGCTGGGTGAGTCTTTGGCTGCCCCGGAGGATGCTGGTAAATGTAGTTTTATTTTTACTCATTGTTTTGGGGGCCTTTTAGGTTTGGGGGCGGGGAGTTTCTTTGCTACAAACGTACCTTGCTTGAGGCCTATTTCTGTTGGCAAGTATTGTGTTTCTGCGTTGTATGGTTTCTTTGTTTGAGGTATACATCACATGACGTGAACCCATTTATATAATAGATTTTAAGACTGAATTCAACTAAATGTGAGTATAAGCAACAGAAAATACTGGAAAGGGTTGGGGAAAACAGCCCCTGATATAGGTGAGTTGCAGTTGTGTGGATTTATAGTTCACCAGCCATCAAAGAGCATTCTGAGCTCCACCAACCATTAAACTGAACCAAACTTGGCATACACAACTCCCAAGAGTAGCAGAAGATACTGGAGAATGTTGGGGAAGACAGACCCTGCATATGGGAGTTGCAGTTGTGTGGATTTATAGTTCACCAGCCATCATAGAGCATTCTGTGCTCCACAAAATACTGGAGGGTTTTGGGGAAGGATGTAGAACAGATGATGGGATTTACTGTACTTTCAATTGCTTCAGCTCTACATCAAAATCACTGGACTCGCTCTCACTGTCTGCACAGAGGAGTGCAGGCCCAGCCTCCAGGAGAGGCTCATCATAGCACAGTGTGGCCATGGGCAGGAAGCACCTCGGTGGCAGCCTCTTTCCCCGCGCATTTGCAAACACACTGGGAAAGAGGGCTTGTGAAGTGCACATGCGCAGGAATGGGATTGGGCTGGATAGCTCTTCGATTCCCTCTTCCAACTCTATGATTCCCTCAATGCAATCTGGGAACAGTAGGGAATCTTCCTTCCTTGACTACAGTTCCAAATTTCCAAGACACTGCCTCTTCTCCCAGGATCCCATGCACAGCTCCTTCCCATCCATCCCAGACAAAACATTTATTTTGCATTTCCTTTGCAAACCCAAGCCCCTCTCATGTGGCTCCCCCAAAATCAAAGGCCATATGCAATGGGGATGGGAGGAAACCGGGGCCTTTTCCTCTTTCCACTCTTGGGATTATTTCCCCTTCCCCTCTCTCTGCATCACACCACCAATCTCCCGCCATTGGCCATGGAAGCCCAGGCAGCAGCAGCAGCAACCGACCCAGCCCCGAACTGATGTCACAAGTGAGACAAGGGAAGGAGGGAAAGAGGAGGAGGAAATATATTAAAGGGGCGGCACAGCTTGATTCCTTGGCACTCAGACAAGGAGCAAGGACAATAAAAGGGGAGGAGGCCACAAGGCTTGCTCAGGGTGCATTCTACAGTCATGCCTGTCAATACGCAACAGAAGCTAAGAGGGACTCCGGCAGGAGGGGGCGAGCCAGATGCAATAATCAAAAGAGCCACACCTGGCTCCCGAGCCATAGGCTCCCTACCCCTGCTGTAGACAATGTGTACAGTCAGAAAAATGTACATTTTTCTTGCAAATGTGCCCAGAAAAAAATAGGATGAAACAAAGACCTGTAACAAGACTGAAGTAGGCACGAACCATATGGGGAGGGAGCGGGATCAAGATGTCCATACATATGTTCACACTAGGAACTATAACATTACTGGATTAGTTTCCTACCTAACAGATGCTTATCAGTTCCCACCTACTTGGAACAATCTTTGAGTTCCACGAAGCCTTAGAAGTATGGAGGAAGGGGAGGATTCCTCCATTGCCAGTCTCTGACAGATTAAAAGGAGTCACAGCTCATAAGGGACCCTGCTTATCTTAAAGAGCAAGTTAATTTCAAAATGCTAATGAATATCCCCTTTAGCTAGGAAGGTGAACATGAAAATCAGACTTATTGATGCACATATTTAATTTTATATTAGGAAAAGGTGATTAAAAAGCACTTTGGGTTCTTACAAGGAGTCGAGATCCCATTTCAAAATTATGTTTGATTTTTCAGAAGGTTAATTGGCATGTTTATAATAAAATAATGTCAGTATTATATTATTGGCTGTTGGTAATGATCCCCAAGAGCAAACAATTATGCATTTGTTTATTTGCCACACAAAAAGGCACCACATCTGACCAACTCTGTTTAGTGCTACAATGCTGTGTCTTGTACATTTATGAATATGTGGAACCTGAAGGGCTCACTCATTAAAATGGTTGGAAAAACAAACATTTGGAAAGGTGAGGGACAAGAAGTCACCCTGATGACCCACTGCACAAAGGGATACCAACACCAACTTCAGTTTTGATAAAGCTTCAGAAATGGGAGGATCATCTTCACCTACTACCAGTTAGAGGAAAACTGACAGTTTTCTTAGCACCTTACTCCACCGTGGAGCCCCCAGTTGTGCAGTGGGTTAAAGCACTGAGCTGCTGAACTTGTTGACCAAAAGGTTGCAGGTTCAAATCCAGGGAGCAGTGTGAGCTCCCACTGTCAGCCTCAGCTTCTGCCAACCTAGCAGTTCAAAAACATGCAAATGTGAGTAGATCAGTTGGTACCACTCCAACGGGAAGGTAATGCCGCTCCATGCAGTCATGTCAGCCACATGACCTTGGAGGTGTCTATGGACAATGCCAGCTCTTTGGCTTAGAAGTGGAGATGAGCACCAACCTCCAGAGTCGGACATGACTGGACAATGTCAGGGAAAACCTTTATCTTTACTTATCTACAGAAAACTGAGTAAAAAGAATAAAGATAGCCATGGAAAGCAAAGAGAGAGGAGATCATACATTCTGAAGACCAAAAATGTAGGGATAGTGTTCATGTGGGATACTGTTACCCTAGCAATCGTCTTACTGTGATAAGAAACAATGGTTCATTTTCTTAGAGGAGTAAAATAGTAATAACAATAATAACAATAACAACAACAACTTTATTTTTGTACCCTGTCTCCATCTCCCCAAAGGGACTCGGGGTGCCTTACATGGGGCCAATCTCGATCAACACAATAAAAATGTAACACATTAAATAAGCAGGCATCAAAATGAACAACCAATAACAAATTCAATTTATTGTCATAGCTGGACAGATTGGTGTAGGGTTGCCATATGAATAAGGGACAGGTACCTAAAAATAGGGAATTTTTCACAAAAATAAGTGACACTTCCTAAAAACTTGAAAATCAATCGATGATTTCCAAGTTTTTAGGAAGTGTCCTATATTTTTGTGAAAAATTCCCTAGTACCTGTCCCTTATTCATATGGCAACCCTAGACTGGTGCAATAATAATGTGTTAACCAATAAGCTTGTGGGAAAATAAATTGTGATCTGGTGTCCAACAGGAATTGATTTTGGCCCATTAAAACACCTAATATAGTCTAATTGCCACTAATGTTGTATTATTGTTTGCATTATGCTATATCACAGTGGTTCTTAACATGTGGGTCCCCAGGTGTTTTGGCCTACAACTACCAGAAATCCCAGCCAGTTTAGCGGCTGTTAGGATTTCTGGGAGTGGAAGGCCAAAACATCTGGGGACCTACAGGTTCAGAACCACTGCTATATCATAATTCAGTTAAGGAAACCACAGATCTGAATCTGCAAGACAAGAGGAGGACTGTTTTTAATAATAGCAGGGCTGTGTTAACTTGGAGGCCTGTCATTCATGGGGTCACCATAAGACTTTGTTGTTCACTACTGTTGTTACTGTTGTCAAGTCAACTTTTACTTATGACATGTCAAAGTTGACTTGACAGCTGCAAATAACAACAAAACATCAAGACAAGTATCACTCCAGTTTTGATTCTAGGGATCTAAGCAGATGGGTGACTTCTACTTATCATGAGCTGCCTTTCTCAAGGGGTGGATTTCTTCACTCATTTTGTTGGCAAAGAAAGTAAGAGTAGTTTTAGCAATTCCCTTCCAACTATGAGGAAGATTTTGAAAAACCACTCACAATGTGACGATTTTTTAAAAGTGAGGTTTTTAAAGATTCACTTTTTATAAATTATTTTAAAAATATTTTTGAATTTATTTATTTATTAATACAGTAAATGAATGAATAAAACATTCTTACAAATTAAAAGCGTTCAGCACCAAAACCCCTCTACCTTTATTTCTACAAGAAAATGCATCTTGATGTATCTTTATTTTTAAAAGCCCAAATCCAATTGCTAGTTCCATGGGAAATAAACTAAGGGTGCAAATAATTTTGTAAATTTTCATCTCTTTGATGTGGATGCCAGATTTATTTAAAATTTTTTTTGCCATTTTGGAATTTTTTTGCTACAGCTTTATTTCTGCAAAAAAAGAAATTAAAACAAGTACTAGAAATTTAAGAATGAGAAAATTTTCATTTGGGGTGGCTGGATTCTTACTGGAGCAAGGGTTGTGCTCTCCAAAACCTTCTGTAATTGATGCAAGGAGGAATTGTCTATAGGGTTGAAGTGAGGAGTTTATGTTCCATTGCTACTAGGCCTGTTTGGTCAAGAAAAAATACGGTTCAAAACTCGTTGCGGATATAGGGGCCGCTGGCGATTTAAATCTAAATTACTTCAGAAATTTTCCAGAAAAAATGCGGAAATTTTACAAATTTTTCGGAAATTTCGGAATTGCTTCATCAATGGTAGACACGCATGTGCAGTAAGAAAGAAACAACACTGGCAGTAGGAAAGAAAGCACTGGTTAAACACACACAGTTTGGACACTGATGTCTTTCCCTCCGTGATCGGTCTAATGCAGAGGGAAAGACATCCTCGTACAACCCAGTTCTGAGCGGAGGGAAGGCATCCGCGTCCAAACTGGGTTAAACACCCAGTTTGGATGCGGATGCCTTCCCTCCGCTCAGAACTGGGGCAAGAGCTCCACACGGAAAAGAAGGCCAGTGAAGGGAAACCCACTGATTCCTTTCTGAAAATAACGGTGGTGACTTTGAAATGGCAAATTCACTTCTGGGTTGCTTACATCGCTTTAAAACTGCTTCAAAAATGAATTTAATCCAAATTAATTCCGATTTTAGAAGCATTCCGATGAACCTACCCAGGACTAATTGCTACTACTGGCAGTAGAGACATTTTTAAATCATGACATTCATGGAGTAAAGCATCACATGCCATCATGGGCCACATAGCCCTCTCCATGAAAATGTTTGGACATTTTCTCACTACCACTTCATGAACTAAAAATAGTTGCCAGAATTATGTGGGGATCTTACAGCATTGTAAGTGGACCTATGTATGTGGTAATTCAAATTAGGCAGTTCCATAATGTTCAGCTCAAGTGGGGGGCTAGTTTTATGTTACTACGTTGCATTTCTGGCAAAGTGAGACCAATGCACAGTGAAATTAATACAGAAAAATATGCCCATTGCATTGGTTCCAGTGCACTCCTCAATGCCAATTGGTCACCAAAGCATATCAGACACTCTTGCTGGTGGCCTGTTATGCATCTTCACAATTAAGTAAAGGGGTTGTTTAGTATCGCTCATATATAAAGTTATGTCATGTAACAGGTCATACAGGATTCCATCTCTTTCACCAAGTTCTTGGTTTGTAAAGGGATGCAAAGAGTTGGATGCAACTGTGAACCCAGTGTCAATGTTTTTCCTTTTAGGTCTAATCCAGTGGTTCCTAAAGTGGGCGGTACCACACCCTGGTGGGCGGTGGGGTGATCTAGGGGGCGCTGGAAGGCTCAGGAGAATTTGGGGCGCACAGAAGGGGGTGGTGGGGTGTGTGTGTATGGGCCAGGCGTCAGGCTACCATCCATCTCTGTGTGTCTCTTTCTCTCTCTTCTTCCCTCCTCCTGCTCCCTCCTCCCCTCCTCTCGCCAAGCAAGGGATAATAATAATAATACCTTTGGGGTTCCCTTCCAACTGGCTAAGCCTTATAACAATAATAATAATGTCCTTCAACATATTTAGTGGAACATGGATTCAGTGCGGTAACCAATTTATTAACAAAAAAAGGAACCGATTGCAAAATAGTCAATTGCGATGATTTGAGATTACTTGTCACGATCACGGACTTACTGGCCCCTTAATCACACACACAGAGACGTACTGAAGGCTAACTACTTTATTGAATATAAAAACAGTTCCAAAGAATATAGTCCAATATGATATGATATAGTCCAAAAGGCTTGAAGTAAGAATGTCCAAGATAACGTAGCAAATAGGCAAAAAGCTTGGCAAGGCTCCGCAGCCAATGCGGATCAGGAAACAGGGCAAGGCTCCACAAACCAATGTGGATCAGGAAACAGGGCAAGGCTCCACAAACCAATGTGGATCAGGAAACAAGGCAAGGCAAGGCAAGGCTTGATGACCATGGCTTAGCTTGTGGTCCCACTCCGCTTCACGCCTATTCAGGTAAGACGTGGCCGGAGAACTGAGGATTCGTTCCCACGGATCCTATACTTAATCCTTCGGCCGAGGTCCTCGACGCTCTAGGCTTCTTCGTCTCCAATCCCTGCTGACGGACCTCGGCCGGTCTAGGGCCCGGGACCAATCCCTCCTACTAGTCTCGATGTTCCGTCTCCTATCAAAGGTTCAACCTTGTCTCTCGGCAGCTGTGTTGCTATCTCCCTGAGAGCTTTTCTCCCTAGCCATTTCCCATGCGCCTTCTTCCATATCTTCCTCAGGGGGCTCCTGGGAAGATCTCCCTCCCGGGTGTTCATAACTCCCCGGATCGCTATCAGACTGCACCTGGTGATCTGAATCATCCCTTGGACCAAAACACATTTCTTCCCAGGCCAAGCTCTCTGTGGTCGAAAGAGGCCCTTGCGGGGAAAGCTGCCCTTCACCCTAGTCATCTAGCTCATCCTCAGAATCCTGTTCTAGCACGGCTGGTTCTAATGCTAACGGGACCCCAGGTCCTGTCCCCTGTCCTCCAGGCACAAACGAGAACTGCTGTGCTACACTATCCCCCCTCAGGGCCCCTCCTAGGCCGCCCCGAGGCTTGGGTTTGTCAGGGTACTTGCGATGGAACCGGGCGACAAGGTCCGGGGCATGGACGCCACGAGCCCGCGCCCAAGAACGCTTTCGGTCCAAGGCCTTTCCAGTCAAGGAGATACTCCAGCTTCCGGTAGCGGATACGCGCATCAGGATGTCCTGCACCTCCAACTCCTCCTCGCTGTCACGCATCACAGGGGAGGAGGCGGCTGCGTCACATCAGGCCGCACCCCTTCGCCGGGCGGAGCAAAGAACGGTGAAACACAGGGTGGATCTTCATGTCCGCGGGGGAGTTGCAGTTTGAAAGAAACAGGCCCCACCTTCTCCAACACTGTGTAAGGCCCCAAAAATCGAGCATCCAACTTGCGGCTAGGCCTCTGTGTGGGCAGATTCTTGGTCGACAGCCAAACTTTATCCCCCACCAGGATCGCAGGGCCCTCCTGGCGCCGCCGGTCAGCCATCCACTTGTAATCCGCTTTAGCCTGGTCCAATTGAGTGTGCAGCAAGTCTTGCAAGGCAGTGAGCTCCTGAAGCCAATCTTTCGCTTCCGACGCCCATCCGGACGGGTCCACCGGAGGGTAGAAGCGAGGATGGTGTCCATAGTTGGCAAAGAAAGGAGTCTCCTTGATGGATTCGTGCGCCGCATTGTTGTAGGCGAACTCCGCCAGAGACAACAAGGACGCCCAATTGGTTTGCTGATAGTTGACATAGCACCGTAGGTACTGTTCCAAAGTGGCATTGACCCTTTCGGTCTGGCCATCAGACTGGGGGTGATGGGCCGTGGACATCTGCACATCAATCCCCAGCAACTTCTGGACAGCCTTCCAGAACTGGGAAGTGAACTGGGTGCCGCGCTCGGTCACCAAACTCTGAGGCAGGCCATGCAGCCGGAACACATGTTGCACAAACATATCAGCAGTCTCCTTGGCAGTAGGCACCCCCACACAGGGGATGAAGTGTCCCATCTTGGTGAAACAGTCCACCACGACCAGTATCGTGGTGAAACCCTTGGACTTAGGGAGGTCGGTGATGAAATCAGCCGAAATCATCTTCCAGGGGGCAGAAGGGGTCGGGAGCGGCTGGAGCAAACCGGCCGGCTTGCCCCCCGGGTTCTTAGCCCGCTGACACACAGGGCAGGAGCCCACATAGTCCTCCACGTCCCTCCGCACTTTAAGCCACCAGAAGTCCCGTAGCACTAGTTGCAGAGTCTTAAACAGCCCAAAGTGGCCTGCTGCCCGGCTATCATGGCAAAGCTTGAGAATGTTCTCCCGCTCGGGCCCAGGGGAAACATAGACAGAATCCCGGTGGTAGAGCACCCCGTTCTTTACCTGGAATGGGGCTTGGGGCCCCTTGGTCAGCTGCTCTTGCACCCACGGGTTGGTCCGCTGGCGAGTCTGGACATGGTCGCTCAGAGGTCTCTTGTCTCCAGGAGCCGGCGGGGCCATGGGAGGCTTCACAGGGAGCGCCCGAGCACCGCGAAGTTCTCCGCTTTGAGCAACCGGGCCTCGGACGGCCTGTCGCCATCACGAACGTACTCTGGCTTCCGGGACAACGCATCGGCTTGCTTGGTCTGCTTGGGGGTCACATAGTGGATGCGGAAATTGAATCGCTCAAAGAACAGGGACCATCTCTGTTGCCTCTGGTTCAATTTGCGCTGGGTCTTCAAGTGCTCCAAATTCCGGTGGTCGGTGTGAACCTCCACCGGGAATTTGGCCCCTTCAAGCAGATGTCGCCAGACTTCAAAAGCCACCTTGATGGCCAAAAGTTCCTTCTCCCAAATGGTATAGTTCTTTTCCGGAGGCGTCAGCTGCCGGGAATAGTAGGCACAGGGCAACAAGTCCGTCCCCTGAGGCTGTAGCAGGATCGCTCCCACCGCCACATCCGAAGCATCGGCCTGCACGATGAAAGGGGTGCGGGGGTTGGGGTGCTGCAGAAGCGGCTGAGTGGTGAACAGCTGCTTAAGTCTGCGGAACCCCACATCCGCCTCCGGTGTCCACCGGAACGGCACCTTTCCCCGCAAACACTGGGTGATCGGATCAGCCCACTTGGCAAAGTCAGGAATGAACCTTCTGTAGTAGTTGGCAAAGCCCAGGAATCTTTGAATGTCTTTTTTGCTGGCCGGGGCCGCCCAATCGACCACAGCTTGGACCTTGGTGTCATCCATGGCGATGCCCGTGGGAGAGATACGGTAGCCCAGAAAGTCCACCTCACGCAGATCAAAAGCGCATTTCTTAGCATAGAGCCCGTGGGCTCTCAGTCTCTGGAGCACTTCTTTGACATGGCGGTCATGGGTCACTTGATCTGGAGAAAAAATCAACAGGTCGTCTAAGTAGACCGCCAGATAACGATCCAGCAGGTCCCGGAAAATGTCATTCATGAAGTGTTGAAAACAGGCTGGGGCGTTGCACAAACCGAATCCCATCACCAGGTATTCGAAACTTCCCCACTTGGTCTGGAACGCCGTCTTCCATTCATCTCCCTGGCGAATCCGGACAAGGTTGTAAGCCCCCCTCAAGTCCAGTTTAGTGAACAGCTTAGCTCCCCGCATCCGCTCCAAGAGCTCGGGGATCAGGGGTAGGGGGTAGCGATTCCGGATCGTGATCTTGTTGAGTTCCCTATAGTCATTGCAGAGCCGCAGCTCCCCCGATTTCTTCTTGACAAAAAGAATCGGCGCCCCGGCCGGGGACTGGGAAGGCCGGATGAACCCCTTCCGCAGATTCTCATCCAGGAAATCTTGGAGAGCCTGTTGCTCTGGTTCCGAGAGATGGTAGAGTCTCCCCGCGGAATGGGGGCCCGGGTTGCAATTCAATGGCGCAGTCATAGGGCCGGTGGGGAGGCAAACTTTCGGCCTCCTTCTCACTGAATACGTCCCAGAATCCAGCATATTTCTTGGGCAGTGTGGCAACGTTTTCCACTTCTTGAGCCTGGTAAGCCCGAGCCGTCATGCAGTGCCCCTGGCAATGGTCGGAAGAAAAAATTTGCTGTCTCTTGGCCCAGGAGATCTGGGGGTCATGGAGCGCGAGCCACACAATGCCCAGGACAATGGGGAAATCTGGGAGCTTGGTCACGAGAAAAGAAATGTCTTCTTTATGGGAGCTGGTCCACATCTTGATAGGGGCCGTATATTGAGTTACAGCCCCCGTTTTCAGGGTTCTCCCATCAATAGTCTGTACACCCTTGGGTTCTTTGAGATCCAGAAATTGTAATCCAGCAGATTTGGCGTAGTCTGCATCAATGAAGTTGTTGGTGGCCCCCGAGTCGATCATGGCATGGACCATCATCGGTCCCTTCTCAGGGGACCACAGGCTGACCATTACAAGGAACAATTGTCCAATATGATATGATATAGTCCAAAAGGCTTGAAGTAAGAATGTCCAAGATAACGTAGCAAATAGGCAAAAAGCTTGGCAAGGCTCCGCAGCCAATGCGGATCAGGAAACAGGGCAAGGCTCCGCAAACCAATGCGGATCAGGAAACAGGGCAAGGCTCCACAAACCAATGCGGATCAGGAAACAGGGCAAGGCTCCGCAAACCAATGCGGATCAGGAAACAGGGCAAGGCTCCACAAACCAATGCGGATCAGGAAACAAGGCAAGGCAAGGCTTGATGACCACGGCTTAGCTTGTGGTCCCACTCCGCTTCACGCCTATTCAGGTAAGACGTGGCCGGAGAACTGAGGATTCGTTCCCACGGATCCTATACTTAATCCTTCGGCCGAGGTCCTCGACGCTCTAGGCTTCTTCATCTCCAATCCCTGCTGACGGACCTCGGCCGGTCTAGGGCCCGGGACCAATCCCTCCTACTAGTCTCGATGTTCCGTCTCCTATCAAAGGTTCGACCTTGTCTCTCGGCAGCTGTGTTGCTATCTCCCTGAGAGCTTTCCTCCCTAGCCATTTCCCATGCGCCTTCTTCCATATCTTCCTCAGGGGGCTCCTGGGAAGATCTCCCTCCCGGGTGTTCATAACTCCCCGGATCGCTATCAGACTGCACCTGGTGATCTGAATCATCCCTTGACCAAAACACGTTTCTTCCCAGGCCAAGCTCTCTGTGGGCGAAAGAGGCCCTTGCGGGGAAAGCTGCCCTTCACCCCAGTCATCTAGCTCATCCTCAGAATCCTGTTCTAGCACGGCTGGTTCTAATGCTAACGGGACCCCAGGTCCTGTCCCCTGCCCTCCAGGCACAAACGAGAACTGCTGTGCTACATTACTGCTGATGAAAATAGAGCCGAGGATTACTAGATTGGTAGCAGCAGACCAGATTCATCTTTCTCAAAGATGATTTCAAATGTTTTAACTTTTTTTGTATTTTGTATTTTTTTCGTATTTCTATTCTAAGTTCAATAAATAGTTTCATAATTTCAAACTTCAATGTTTCTAATTTACAACTTTATTATATTTTACGAAAAAGGTAGACATATTAATACATATATCTTTCTGTTTAATTACTATAAAAAATTTAAAAAATAATTTTTAGGGGGGGTGAGTATTTTTTTTCTGGAAAGGGAGCGGTAGGCCAAAAATGTTTGGGAACCACTGGTCTAATCCATTGGAGTCACTTACGAATTGCATGTAATTGAAATATTTTAACTCTCCTACCCTTCATGCCTAGAAAAAAAAGATAAATAATGCTACAATAAATGTTCACACAAAGATACACAGCACAGAAATAGTAATTTCATGGAGCCTTAATGCATCTGGACACACACCCATTCATATTGTTCTTTTTATTCTTTACTGCCCAACTGATAGTTCTTTCCGAAACCTTTTGAGAATGCCAGAACAACAAGGGATGTGTAATCCTACTCATGAAATAATTAATATAATGATTTCATGAGTATAGCACATCACTCAAAGCAATATTCGACTAAGGTATTATGTCGATGATGTCAGTAAAGAACGAAGGTGGTGCTTATTACTTTCAGTTAGAAGTGATGAGCACTTTGGCTCTGTTTGATTTCTGCCGAGCATGCCCAAAACTTGTTAACAAGAGGAATCCTTTTAATATAGGGCTTGATCCTGGAGAACAAGCCCTATGAGGAGTGGCTTAAAGAGCTCAGCATGTTTAGACTGGAGAAAATAGGCTGAGAGGAGACATTAGGGGTGGTTGATCCATAAAAAAATTGATTCTAAACTCGGTCAGTTGGGGGGGATTCAGATTTTGATTAGTTATAGAAATTATTACAAACTTTTTAAAATAAATTTCGTGATTGAAACGTAATTAATAACAATTTTTTGTTATTATTCGTTATGCCACCTGGGAGGGAAGAATGGAGGGTGTGCCCTGCACTCTTCCCTCCCCCCCAGCCATGCATGCACACACCGCTCTTCCTTTCCCCGCTATCTCAGAGGCAGCAGGGAAAGGAAAAGAGGTGCATGGATGTCATGCATGCACACACCGCTCTTCATTTCCCTGCTATCTCAGAAGCAGCGGGGAAAGGAAGGGAGGTGCGTGGGGCATCTTCCAAAGCATCCACCTCAGCTGGCGAGAGGAGAAAGGAGGCTGCTGCTGCCCTCCAGTCCCCTCTCGCGAGTTGAGAACTGAGGAGGGGAAAAAAACAGCCTAATAACGTGACCTTTAAAAAAAATGGCGACCCCGGGTTCGGTATAGAAATTATAATTCCGGGTTAGGTCCCGAGGGTCAAAAAACTATGTAATTAATTTTACATACAAAATTAAACCGATTTCAAAGAATTTAAAACTGGAGATATCCAGCCCTAGGAGTCATGATGAGGGCCTTGTAGAAATATGTGAGGGGAAGTCATAGGGAGGAGAGAGAGCAAACTTTTCTTCTGCTGCCCTGGAGACTCGGATGCAGAACAATGGCTTCAAACTACAGGAAAGGAGATTCCACCTGAACATTAGGAAGAGCTTCCTAAACTGTGAGAACTGTTCAGCAGTGGAACTCTCTGCTCCGGAGTGTGGTGGAGACTCCTTATTTGGAGGCTTTTAAACAGAGGCTGGATGGCCATCTGTCGGGAGTGCTTTGAATGCGATTTTCCTGCTTCTTGGCAGGGGTTGGACTGAATGGCCCATGAGGTCTCTTCCAACTCCATGACTCTATGACAGCTTAAGCAAGTTTTCTCCCACTATCATTGTTTTTCCTTTACCCTTTCTTAAGAGCATGTTCTCCATTCAAAGATAAAACCATATTCTATAAAGAGACTCCCCATTCCTTATTTTAGAAGATGCAAGCCCTTGGCAGAAATCCACTTATTTTGAAGTCTCCAGATTGTTCTATTACTGGTGGGCTACAGCGGCGAGCAGTCAGGGGCATAACTAGACTGTCAGATGAATTACAAAAGTCTTCAGTTAAATATGCATGGTGTACCACCCTGTGGCAAAATCCTGCTATTACATATGTGAATGGATGCAGAGAGAGAGAGAGAGAGAGAGATGAAGGGAGAGATAAAGGGATAAAGATAGAGAGAAAGAGAGACTTCCAGTTTTCAAAATCAAAAGGAATTATGGGTTTGTTTTTCATGTCACAGCCACTGTGGAGAGGAACAACAAGAATAAGCAAATCTGCTAAACACAAACATAACCAATCGGACTTTTATATCAAACTTCATCAAAGGGATTTTACATAAATATTTTGGGCAGGCAATTGAATTCTTTCTCAGGACGTGATGTTTATCTTGTCCTAACAAGTACGGTTTAGGTCTCCCACAACTCCTTTCATTTTTAATTATTCTGGAGCACCATTCCTTGTCTGCTGGGACCTTAGCTAATATTATGTTCTCACAATGTTATCTGGCTGTTTGTCCTGCAGAAATCTCAATGTGTGTGCGTTTGTTCAGCTTGCGGAGCATTGTGCGCTGCCCTAGGGCTTCACTATCTGGGGGAAACTGCACTCAAAGCATTTCTTCTCCTCCTTTCAGTAACAACTGTGTCCCAAATGGTCATGCTTTAATATGATTACAGCTTCCGGGATCCCAAAAGCACAGCACAGCCATCTCACCGTTCAAAGTTATTATTGCTACGACCCATGTGCAGTTGCTGATAAACCATTCGAGTTGAGGAGTAGACACAATTTTTCTACACTTATTGCATGCAATTAAAGGAAGGAGGCAGGATGTATCCTCATTTCAGAAAATAACACCAGGGAAGGAAGGAACATTGTGTTGACTTGAATGACAAGTCTGAGGATTGTGAAAGGGTGGTGATCATTAATTATTTTCTAAGTGATTCAGGAGATTTATAATACACACCAGACACTGGCAATATATTTCTGTAAAAAAAATCCTGCTGTATCAGACCAGGCAGCTAACAATAATAATAATAATAATAATAATAATAAACCTACGACTCCTCAAACGCTTTCATCAGCGCTGTCTTCGCACAATCCTAAATATACACTGGACCGACTATGTGATGAATGTCGCTGTCCCTGAGCAAGCAGGGATCACCAGCATTGAGGCCATGCTATTGAGAACACAGCTGAGCTGGGCAGGGCACGTCTCTAGGATGGAGGACCAGCGCCTTCCAAAGATACTACTCTATGGTGAACTCACCACAGGTCAGTGCAAGAGAGGTGCCCCCAAAAAGAGATATAAGGACTCCCTGAAACAATGTCTCAGGCTTGGCCAGATTGACCACCAACAATGGTCCACCCTGGCCTCACATTGGGAGGCATGGAGACGCACTATCCACAATGCTGCGGCCTCTTTCGAGAAGTCACGTTGAATGGGTCTCGAAGAGAAACGACAACACAGAAAGAACCACAAATTGGAAACGACATCACCCAAGGAGACTTTCTGCTGTGCTTTCTGCAACCGAACTTGCTTATCTCAGATTGGCCTTTTTAGTCATCAACGTGCTTGTAAAAAGCATGGGATGAGTCCTTACTAAGAATCTTTGTTCGCGAAGTAATGCCGAGAGAATAATAATAATAATCTTTATTTGTACCCTGCCACCATCTCTCCGATAGGGACTCAGGGCAGCTTACATGAGGCCAAGCCCAGAAATACATATTAATACAAAAACATAAAAACATAAATAATAATACACTTTATTTATATTCCGCTCTTCTCACCCTGAAGGGGACTCAGAGTGGATTACAGGTACACATACTTAGTAGACAAAATCCCTGCAGTTTCCACATACACACATATAGACGAACAGAGGCAAACTTTGGCCACCAGGGGGAGCTGATGCACTCCTCATCTCTCAGTTTTCCCAGGATCCCTTGTTGTTCCTTCCGCACTCCTCAGCCTTCCTGGAGTTCTTTTTTAACGGTCTCATAATTCAGTCAAAATTTGCCTCCCCACTTAATGTGGTACTTTTATCTTCTACTTGACAGATGCAACTGTCTTACGAGCTGCAAAGGTCGACAGCAGGCTACACTTAAAAGTCGAGCACCCACCTCAACCCGGGCAGGCCTCGAACTCATGACCTACTGGTCAGAGAGATCTTATGCAGCTGACACTTAGCCAGCTGTGCCACATTCCCGTGTTCTGTGCTTACTTTGCCAAAAAAACCCATTTCAAGTAAAATAAAACAATCAAATAAAATAAAAGGAGCAGGCCACATGTGCAAGATACAGTGATTAAAAAAATCTAAAGATGCGAAAGGTTAAACATCAGGATTCTGAAATTAGTTAAATATTCCAGGCAGTCGTAACCTATTACAGTAGAGTCTCACTTATCCAGCCTTTGCTCATCCAACGTTCTGTATTACCCATGCAGTCTGCCTCCCGCCCGGATCCACAGCAGTTTCAATACATCGTGACGTTTTGGTGCTAAAGTCATAAATACAGGAATTACTACATAACATTACCATGTATTGAACTGCTTTTTCTATGAATTTGTTGTAAAGCGTGATGTTTTGGTGCTTAGTTTGTAAAATCATAACATAATTTGACGTTTAATAGGCTTTTTCTTAATCCCTCCCTATTTTCCAACATTTTTGCTTATCCAACGTTCTGCTGGCCCATTTATGTTGGATAAACAACACTCTCCTGTATTACCTATAACAACAAAATCTGATGTTTGCAAGCTCTGGATTTATTATGGGTAGGGGAGTGGGTAGGTATGTTATGACCACCAAATGTATTGGAAAGTGAAAGGGTTAACCATCTTTAGAAATTGCAGTGTTCTGTGCTTACTTTGCCACTGCTACCCTTGGCTGAATATGCCAAAAGTATAAACATCAGGATAATCGGTGGATGGGTTTTATTTGTTTATTGGAGTTCTAGCAGATGGCAGGACAGATGTCATGGCAATATAATTTGGCTTTTCTCTTTGATTTTTAGTGGGGCTTGCAGTACGTGATTGCCTTTTGGCAGTGCCTTTTGCAGGTGTGTGCTTTCAACGGGGCAACAGCCACAGCAGCAGCTGCAGCAACAGCAGAACAATGTGCAAGATGAAATTTATTAATAAAAATTATAAATGTCAAGCAGAGATGCAAGGAGACAGGATTTTTCCAGTTTGATCGGCCTGCACGATCCATGTGCCACTTTTTAATATATATCTGTGCATACACAATGATCTTTGCATTTCCTGTTTCTGCTGCTCTCTGCTAATGATGGAAAATCCATACTTGAAGTGGAAAAGGGATGCCAAAATGGGAAGAAAAGAGGAGACAGGGGTTGTATTCCTGAGAGAAGGATCTCAATTTGGATCTCATAGCCATCTCAAGCTTTCCTGCTGCCTTTTGCAGAAACAAAGTCCAATTTTAATGAAAGTGGTTCAACTCCTGCTTTATAATACATCAGAGTCTCTCTTATCCTACATAAATGGGCCAGCAGACCTTCTATATATATTATTAGATTTCAATATTAATGTCAAAAAGGGCTAACAGGTTGAAACTAAATCCAGACAAGACAGAGGTACTCCTGGTCAGTCGTAAGGCCGAACAGGGTATAGGGTTACAGCCTGTGCTTGACGGGGTTACACTCCCACTGAAGGTGCAGATTCGCAGTCTGGTTGTGATCCTGGACTCATCTCTGAGCCTGGAACCCCAGGTCTCGGCGGTGGCCAGGGGAGCTTTTGCACAGTTAAGACTCTGTGGTGACGCGTTTAACTTGTAGCCTAAAGCTTGGCGTCGATCTTCTTTTATTATTAATTATCTTGCTGCCACCATTTTAATACTGAGGTAACTATTTGACCACCGTTTGTAAAGAGAGATGATGTGCTAATCACGGTTAGACTTCATAGTGAGGCCTGTCTTTTATAATATAAACACTAGGAGTCTTATGAACCAAGAACTGTAACAAGTTTATTTTAACAGTGTTTCGATTGTGCTGAGCTTAGTTGGTTACAGTAACTTCAGATAAGGTGCAGATCTTTAATGTTACAAAATTCCTAAATATAACGCCTGACTGAGTTTTCTCAAACACCGGCTTGACAGAACTTATTAGGCATGGTTTAGAACCCAAAAATAGGAAATTGAAAATCTAATGGGGGGGGGGGGGATTTTTTTTATTAGTAATAGGAAGACTTACAAAGAAATTTCCAAAAATTTCTAAAATGTAACTTAATTACTAACGAAATTCGTTAGTAGTTCGTATGCCAGCGCATGCGCATTCCAGATGGTTTTGGCCTACAACTCCCAGAAATCCTAACAGCTGGTAAATTGGCTGGGATTTCTGGGAGTTGTAGGCCAAAACTTGAATAAATCACACTGAATTCTAGATGGGACTCTCCAAATAGGAAGGAGGGAGCAAAGGAGGGAGGGAGGGGGTATTCTATTCTTGGAAGCAGCAAAGAAATGGAGGAGGAGCCCCTGGCTCCTCGCTGCTCTCTCTCACCCCGATCCCGAGGAGCGAGGGCCCAAGTTTGCCCAGGCTGTTCATATACCTACATTCCATGCACATGCAATAATACAGCAGTAATAACAATGGGTATAAGAAGAGGTAAAATTCAAACCGAAGTATTCTGACTGGTCCCTGCCTCATGCGGTGCAAACGGGCTCTTCTCTGTGAACCCGGGAAAGCCAGCGTTTTCTGCTTGGGTGCACACACATACATATTCTTGGGGGAATTTGCTGCAGAATCTTCTCTATGAGCCCGGGATTCTGCAGCAAATCCCCCCCCCCCCAAGAATATGTATGTGTGTGCTCCCAATTTCCCGGGCTAATAAGAGAAGAGCCCGTTTGCACCGCATGAGGAGAGACCAGTCAGAATACTTCGGTTTGAATTTTACCTCTTGTTATTGTTATTACTGCTGTATTATTGCATGTGCATGGATCAATGTAGGCATGACCAGTTGGATTACTTATAATATTAGGCACTTACAGTAGCATTCATTCTATTATACATTAGGTTGGTTTCTCACCCCAATACTCTTTGATGCTTTAGATCCTGGCAGGGCAGGAGGCAGGGAAGCCTGGAAAAATGTAAACAGAGAGGTTTACTCAGAAGTAAATCCACAAGGAGGGCCTTCATCCAAAGTGCCCTCCTTTGCAGATTTACTTGAGTAAACCTCTGTTTACATTTTTCCAGGCTTCCAGCCGAAAGAAGGAGCGAGTTTAGGCTTGCCTTGCCATAATACTTATTGGCAAGGGAGGCGGGAGGGTGGTGAGAGAGAAGGAGGGTGCCCCCACCTTACGACCTAATAACGACACTTAAGAAAATCCTGGCCCCCGAAGTTCGAAAAAGAAAGTCCACTTCCTGGTTGGCGTTCCAGGTGCGGAAATACTCAAAAGTAGCATTTCTTACGAATTTCTTACGAAACGAATCATTTTCATAACTTTTTTCTCATGCCTAGTACTTATAGATACTTTGCCAGCTGCGCCCATATCTTGGGAAGTCAAACTTGACCACAGTGGTCCACGCTCAGGTTACATCCCGTATAGACTACTGCAATGCTGTCTATGTGGGATTGCCCATGAAGACTGCCCGGAAGCTGCAATTAGTCCAGCGCACAGCAGCCAGACTACTAATGAGAGCAGGGTACAGGGAGCGCACAACTCCCCTGTTGTGCCAGCTCCACTGGCTGCCAATTAGCTTCCGAGCACAATTCAAAGTGCTGGTGTTGACCTACAAAACCCTATACAGTTCCAGCTCAGTTTACCTGTCCGAACGTATTCTCCCCTATGAACTGTCAAGAGTGCTAAGATCATCTGGAGAGGCCCTGCTCTTGGTCCCACCACCTTCGCAGGCGTGTCTGGTGGGGACGAGGGACAGGGCCTTTTCTGTGGTGCCCCCCCGGCTGTGGAATTCCCTCCCAAATGAAATTAGATCCACCCCCTACCTCCTGACTTTTAGGAAGCGAGTGAAAACATGGCTCTGCAATGAGGCCTTCGCAGAATGAAGGAGGAGATCGCGAAGCGACTAAAGTCGCCAATCACTTGATACGGACTGGATATAATGGATTAAGTTGGACTTGATTTTACTTTGGCAAAAGACTTTTAAAATTTATTTATTGTATTGTATTTTATTGTAAATTTTATTGTAAGTTTATGATGTTTTTAGATTTTAAATGTTAGCATTGAATACTTGCTGTTTGCCGGTCTGAGTCCCTTTTCGGAGGTGAGAAGGCCAGGGTATAAACGTTTTAAATAAATAATAATAAATAAATAAAAATACATAGTGATAAATATGATTTTGCATAGGATTTGTGCTACACTAGAGCAGTAAAGACAAATATCACTTAAGTAAAATAAACATTAAATATTAAATAACCAGAAAAATAACATTAAGGTGTAAACACTAAACTAATCCGGGAATCTGCTATAGCAACACATCCAATGAAGCCTATTGAACATCAAATTGTGTTATGATTTTACAAATTAAGCACCAAAACATCATGTTTTGCAACAAAAAAACAGAAAAGCAGTTCTATACACAGTAATGTTGTGTAGTAAATATTGTATTTACAAATTTAGCACCAAAACATCCCAATGTATTGGAACCAGACTGCGTTGGATAATCCAGAACATTGGACAAGCAACGGTTGGATAAGCAAGACACTACTGTACATATGGAAGCCAGAGAATGAAAGTCATTGTTCTTGTTTGTCATCAAGCTCTATACATTACATGCCTTACGGTTGTACTGCAAACTCAGGGCAGACAGGGTTTCCTTGAGTGAAACAATCCACCCCCCACCCCCCATGCACAATATATTGAGCATTATAATCTTTTCCAATGAATCGCAGCATCTCATGATATGTCCACAGGATGACAACCTTAGCTTCTTCTTTTTTTCATATTGGCTTCTAAGGAGAGTTCAGGTCTGCTGTTAATACAACTTGCATTTTTAATTAATCCAATCATGATATGTTGACAATATATGAAAGCTCTCCAGGAGCTAGAAAATATTCTACTTTTACAGCCCTAAGCAAAGTGAGACGTTATCGATCCTGGGTTGACCAACCTAAATAGGAGGTCAGTTGTGTTCAGTAATATGGCTCATAGTTGTGCAGATTTCTACCGGTGCATAAGAGAGTATTTATTTATTTAGTTAGTTAGTTAGTTCTGCCCTACACTTCTCACCCCAAAGGGGACTCCGAGCAGTTTGCAAACTATGACAAATATTCATTGCCGCATTGTGCACATAACAATAAACATACCATATTAAATTATAAAACAGTTAAAATATAAAACAGTTAAAACATATAAATAAATACAGTAAACAAATTAAAAACATACAAAGTGCCAAGTCATGATTCCCTACATCTTGATTATCCCATAGATATTGTTCATATTGCTGGGTTAAAGTTGAACCCTAACCCTAACCCTACTGCCCAAACCAGGTCTTTAGCTTTTTCCTGAAGACCAGGAAGGATGGGACCAGCTTAATGTCACTGGGGAGGGAGTTCCATAACCAAGGGGCCACCACTGAGAAGGTTCTGTCTCTTGTCCCCACAAGTCATGCTTGCAGCAGGAATGGGACCAAGAGCAGGGCCTCCCCAGCAGATCTTAAAGCTCTAGTAAATTAATAAAGGAAGACAGGTAAGTTGGACTAGAATCATTGAGGGCTTTATAGGCCAAAGCCAGCACTTTGAATTGAGCCCAGTATCAAATTGGCAGCCAGTAGAGTTGACGTAACAGGGGAGTTGTATACAGGATTGTAGTCTTTGCTTTTCGAAAATAGTGGTTTGTGTCTCCATTTTCTACTATCCAAAGAATGGATGTCTAAAAAACTTGGTCCCAAAAATATTGTTGTAATTCTCTCGATTTCTCAGGTCCCCAGAGAAAATTGCCCTCCAGTGATGTTTGATAATGCCATTTCATCCCTTAACTTTCTTGCAGTCCCAGTGCAGAAGCGATAGTAAAACTATTATTCCTTTCCCTGGAGCCTGTGGCTATGCTTAATGAGCATCATATTATTAAACATTTATTCTAGTTGTCTGGAGCATAAACTTCTGCTCCAATTCTATTTAGCTTTCTAGTCTCCTTGGAATAGTGAGCTGGAGGCAGGAGGGCAGAATCACTTGTAATGTACATTCGTTATTATGACCAATGTTCCACATATTGGCAGACAAATCATAAAAGCTGCTACACCAGCAAATAACTATCCAGAACTAAGTTCTTTACAGATTGAAAATAACTTTGTTACTCTCTGTGTATATATGTGCCCTCAAGTCTTGTATTGACTTATAGTGACCTCATTAATTCTGTAGAGTTTTCTTAGACAAGGAATACTTAGAGTGGTTTTGCCGGTTCCTTCTTCTAAAAAATGCCCTACAGTACCTTGTCTCCAGTTATTGTTTCCCATCGAAGAACTAACCAGGGCGGACTTGGCTTAGTTTCCAAGATTCCTCAGCATTACTTTGCGAACGAAGATTCTTAGGAAGGACTCATCCCATGCTTTTTACAAGCGTGTTGATGACTAAAAAGGCCAATCTGAGATAGGCAAGTTCGGTTGCAGAAAGCACAGCAGAAAGTCTCCTTGGGTGATGTTTATTTATTTATTTATTACTTCGATTTCTTAGTCGCCCTTTCCCGTAGGCTCAGGGTGACTCATATTCATGAGAAACCGTAAAACACTATAAAAACAGTTAAAAACACAGTAAACAAATCTACCTATTAAAATTACAGCATATTAAAATTACAGCATTTTAAGATTACAGCATACATGTTCCTATATCTATGGACCGAATGCCTGAGTGAAAAGGAGGGTCTTGCAGGCCCTGCGAAAAGTTAACAAATCAGTCTGGGCTCGGATTGTGGAAGGATGGGCGTTCCACAAGACCGGTGCAGCGGCACTGAATGCCCTCCTTCGTGTTGTACCAGTTGCAGAAAGCACAGCACAAAGTCTCCTTGGAGGATGTTGTTTCCAAGTTGCAGTTCTTTCTGCGTTGTCGTTTCTCTTTGAGACCCATTTTGCGTGTCTTCTCGAAAGAGGCCACAGCATTATGGATAGTGTGTCTTCATTCCTCCCGATGTGAGGCCAGGGTGGACCATTGTTGGTGATCGATCTGGCCGAGCCTGAGATGTTGTTTCAGGGAGTCCTTATATCTCTTTTTTGGGGCGCCTCTCTTGCACTGACCTGTGGTGAGTTCACCATAGATTAGTATCTTTGGGAGGCGGTGATCCTTCACCCTAGAGATGTGCCCTGCCCAGCGCAGCTGTGTTCTCAATAGCATGGCCTCAATGCTGGTGATCCCTGCTTGCTCAAGGACAGCAAGATTCGTCATATAGTCGGTCCAGTGTATATTTAGGATTGTGCGAAGACAGCACTGATGAAAGTGTTCGAGGAGTTGTGTTGGCGATAAGTGACCCATGTTTCAGACCCATAGAGGAGAATAGACAGTACGATAGCTCTGTACACACTGATTTTGGTGCTTTGCCTCAGGTGCTTGTTTCTCCTGACTCTTTTGTGAAGCCTTCCAAATGCACTATATGCCTTTGATAATCTGTGATCGATCTCTTTGCCAGTCTTGGTGTCTGAAGAGACGATGCTTCCCAGGTAGGTGAACTGCTGAATGGACTTAAGCACAGATTTCCCTATGCTGACGTGGGGATGATGGTGTTCTTCCTGTGGTGCGGGCTGGTAGAGGACTTGGCTTAGTTTCCAAGATTACACAATAATAATAATAATAATATAAACTTTATTTATACCCCACCACCATCTCCCTGATGGGGACTCGGGGTGGCTCTCATGAGGCCAAGCCCGAACAACAAATTACAATAAAATAAAATCAAAGCATCAACAATAAACATAATAAAAATACATACATGTCAATTAAAAAACAATATATAAATAACAATCTAAAATCAGAAATGACAGGGCAGGCCACATGCACAATTATAAAATATGGGGTGAGATAAGCAGAGTGGCTTCTTTGCAAAGGAGAGCACATGTAAACATGGGGACATTGTACCTTTAAGAACATGAAATGCATGGGGCAAATCCTGCCTGCGGGTCTTAGTTTGGGGACTCCTTCTCTTGGTGGTCACAGTGTGCTATCTAACACAGAGAAATCCAAATGCAAATCTCACTTGTAATTTTCTTTTCTTGTACCTTTGCAGAGGCAACGGTTTTAAGCTATGACGGAAGTATGTTTATGAAAATACAGCTCCCTGTGGTGATGCACACAGAGGCGGAAGATGTGTCCTTACGGTTCAGATCTCAGCGAGCTTATGGCATCTTAATGGCCACAACTTCAAGGGAATCTGCAGACACGCTGCGTTTAGAACTGGATGCAGGACGTGTTAAGCTAACAGTCAACCTAGGTAACATTCCTCTCCAGCTTCCATCCTAGAATTTACATCTCAAACAGCCTTTCCCGTCCTTGCCTGCAAACATCTATTCAACAGCCTGTTTACCACTGAAAAGAAATGGTCATACATATGCAACTTGTGTGCATCTATATGAACACATAATATGCATATTACTGTATTCATTTTTGTTTTATGTTTCTCTTTGCACACTCCACCATAACCCACCATGATTAATTTTGAATTGCAGTCTGTTCTAAATAGAGAAGACCAGATATTGGAGGCATTTGGGTTTTCATCAATCATACCCTAAAAATAGCATTTATACCCAAATTGTGATCCGAAATATCCTCAGACACATTGGATACCAGATGTGCTACAGTTCTTTCAGTACAGGGAAAACCCGGCAGATATATTGACATTGTATGTACAGATTTGCTTATATCTATAAAACCAGTTTATGCTCTTGATGAGTTTCATAGCTGAAATGAAGCTTTAAATCCAATTGCTATTCCCTACTAAAGTAGATCAATTGCATCAGTGATATTTATACAAGTATTAACTTAACTTTGTGCAGGTGACACTTCAGGTTTACTATGGTTGTAATTAGCAGTTGGGTGTAAGCTCCCATATAGCTCTGAATCTGAATTTCAGAGATCGAGTCCTCATTGTATTTTAGTCACCCTGAGCAACAAACTTATAGGTCAAGATTATGAGATTTCAATGTGGACCTTTTGTGACTATTTTTAATGCTAAAAAATTGCACAAATTATTGCTCATTCAGAAAACTTTGTATTTTGCAGAGTATATACCAGTTTTCTATAGAAAGCTAATATGGGGTGAAATTTTCATAAAAATCACAAAATATCTTCAAAATTCACATTGATTGCTAATTCCTTTCGAGGAGTGCCAAGTGTTGAGGTATCATTTCTTGTCAATAACATAAAATAGCTGGTATTCCTTGCATTCCTATGGAGTAGTCTAAAGTCATAATCACAATAATTCTCATGGAAGTGGAGATAGTTTGATCTAAAATTCTATCTCATTAGTAGATTGCTTGGGTAAACCATTATTTTTTCTTTTGGGTTGCCTACTACCAAGGTACTATTGAGATCAGTTACATCAAAACTAGTATTTATCTAACTAGTTATGAGCCCCCGATGACAAGATGGGTTAAACCCTTGTGCCATCTAGTAATTATCGAGTCAGGGTTAGGGCATAGTACAACACAAACATGAGTAGCACAAAATGTGTGTGTGTGTGTGTGTGTGTGTGTGTATATATATATATATATAGTATGAAACTTAACACTATCACAAATTAATCAAGGCCGCGATCACACACACTACCGTGTCCAGGTGAAGCTGAAAGGAAGTACTCAGTCTCTAAATATCATGAACGCAATGTTCCAATAAAGTTCAGAAAACAAAGTCCTCAGCTTCAGAAAAACCCCCAAAACCCCTGAAATGGAATTCAGTGGCCCCGATACTTGAGGATTACCTTCCTGTCGGCTTGCTACTAATTCGGATCTCTTTAGAGCCTGGATTTTGCGCTCTAGTTCTTGTTTCCTTGCAATTGTTATGGACCGCCTGATATCGACACTCCTATCCTTTGGATTACAAATATTTTCATTTGATGGGTAATATACAGTAGACCATTGGGTCTTTCTGAAGCTGAATTTTATTGGAACATTGCGTTAATGATATTTAGAGACTGAGTACTTCCTTTTAGCTTCACCTGGACACGGTAGTGTGTGTGATCACGGCCTTGATTAATTTGTGATAGTGTTAAGTTTCATACAATATATATACATTTTGTGCTACTCGTGTTTGTGTTGTACTTAAGCGCTTGTGCTGACAGGACTGAAGGCTGACAGGAATGAAGACTGACAGGTCAGAGGTTCGAATCCGGGAAGAGCATGGATGAGCTCCCTCTGTCAGCTCCAGTTCCCCATGTGGGGACATGAGAGAAGCCTCCCACAAAAATAGTAAAACATCAAAACACCCAAGCATTCCCTGGGCACCGTCCTTGCAGACGGCCAAATCTCACACACCAGAACTGACTTGCAGTCTTTCAAGTCGCTCCTGACACACACACACAAATCTAGCTGGTTGCAATGTGTGATTCTTCTCAAAGTGGTTAACATAAAGAAATTATGTGCAAGTTAAAAAATCAACTATCTTCAAAAAATTACAAGCTGTTTTATTGCCTTCCTTTGGTCTTCCTTATATAGCAGTCTGGCGCTACATACTGTCAAACCCATCTTTCACCTTCCTTCTCTCTCTTCAGTTTCTAAAGAAACACAAGCCATTGTGAAATTCTGTGTGTATGTGTGAGTGTGCATCACAAATAACACAACCCTTCAATGCCCAAAGTCTGCGGCCCTCGGCAAACAGCCCTGTGAACACAAACCACATCAGCTCTTCTACAGAAATGGAATCATGCTTTCCTAGGTTTTTGTAGCATTTAGGAATGATCAATCGCTGCTTTATTCATTGAGAAACAGTGCAGGTTTGCCAGAATGACTTTCTTTTGTGAGATTATTTTCTAAACCTTTTGTGCAGCATTTTTTTAAAAAAAAACTAGCTCTGGGGTGATTTTACTTTTAAATTGCAAAAGGTAGTGGGGCAGACTGATGTATTCAAAACCCATTTTGGAGGAAAGCTAGGTCATTGAATTTTGATGATGTTAATTAGATTTTGCAGTAGGGAATTTATACATATCAAGCAGGGAAACTCTTCTTTAGCTCTTTAGCTTCACACAGAGCCCTCCAGTGTAAATTTGGAGTTACAGCAAGCGGATGCATGGTTTTCGTTCACAAAATGGCAGCAAGGTGGGATCCAGAAGAGGGCTCTTCCAAGAAAGCTTTCTGTAGACAGAGGCATGTAGGTAATGTTCCCTGGCTGTTTGCAACCACTTTTCTGATGCGGTTGACGACACATGACAAACTCAGCTACATGGAAACAAAATCTAGGTCATTTTATTTAAGAAAAAAAGAGCATATATGTATTTATATATTCAGTCTCCTCGAGGATCTTAAAATAATTTAAAATATGTGCTAGTCAACTCACCATGGTATTTTGATTCAGTCCTCCAAAATGTAGTACAAGCATTATCTTTATATGAATTCAATAAGAACTTTGCATCTTTTTAGTAGCATTACGTCCCATGAATCTGTTCCCAAAAAAAAAAAAAAGAAAGAAAGAGGAAGAGAGATTAGAAGAAGATAAAAGTTTTTTTACAAGGATCGAAAGCAGAAAAAATTTAATTCACTATCATCAAAACAACTACACAAATATATCAATATGAGACAGCACAACAATGTTCTGGCTGCTTCATGAATGACTAGGCAATCTACTAATATTAATATTACATATGCTGTTTTAAGATTTCCAAATGATGTCTTCCTTGGAGGTATTCACTGTGATCCAGAATGTGTGATTTTAGCCTTGGTTTGCACTAGTCCCCATTGTGACGGAGCACTTTTTTTGGAATTAAAAGTGGAGAAGATTGATCTGTTCTTTCATATATGGGCGAGGATGTTGCAGCCAGCTTAAATCCAGCATCTGGAACAGTACCCTAAGCTTTTTCTCCTCCACTTAGATTTGTCACCATGTAGCTTTGTTTGAAATTGGCCATACTTTTTTTTACCCTATACTATCACTTCTATTTATAAAGTCTTCTCACCATGTATCTGCGTTCTATGGCAATATGGAAAGAACCTGAACACACAGTGGCCATGTTTGCATGTGTCTGTCCCCGGAAGGGTGGAATGTGACTTTACTGGATGTCTGCAGCTATTACTTTGAAGGATAAATTTTCATTTCTCATCTATTCTTCCCCATCTAGACTGTATCAGGATTAACTGTAATTCCAGTAAGTGCCTATTCAAAATTTTTAAACTTATTATTCCTGCATTATGCAGTTGTTGCAAACTTTATATTAACATGTGGTGCATATCCCCATTGCAAAGTTAAATGATTTACATTTGAAAATAAAGCAAATTACATGAATGCAAAAAGAATCCATCACACAAAGCTCTGCATGTTCAAGAGATGTCTGGAGTTTTTCCTCCTTCGAAGGAAATTTCAGGTTCCCCCAGGGAAAACAGCCCACCATTTCTAAGACAGTTTAAAGAATTTTAAGCAGGGTTGAACAATTTCTCAATGGATTCTCAAGGAGTTTTGTAGGAACTTCTTAATGCAGCCTTCAGTTATGCTAGGGAAAACCATATTATAAATATAATCAAACACAAACTGCATATGAGTAACTGCATCCCTAACCTCAATGAGCAAAGCATGCCCCAATCAACTAACAGGCCCAGATTACCCATAAGGCCACCCTTGGCCATGGCCCACCAGCAGCCTTGGGGCGGGGCTTCCCTTCCTCCTCCTCGTGACTGTTTTCCGGTCACGGGAGTAACTGGATGAGCAAAATGCCCCAACCCTCAGGCCCAGATTACCCATAAGGCCACCCTTGGACACACATGCGCAACATGCCCTGGGGGCGGGGCTTCTTTTGCCCTAGGGCGCCAAAAGAAGCTAATCCGGGCCTGTCAACTAAAGTTATATTTCCTTTTAATCAACTAAATTTTGTTAAATTATTGTAGAGAAAAAATATATGTGTATTTAATTGACATTTCATAATCTCAACTGATTATAAAATCCTCAACCACTCCATTTTAATTCAGAAAACAGGCATCTTTTTTGTCTTTTGGAAACTAAAATTACATACATGAGAGGCAGGAATCAACAGTTAAAGCAGTCATTGGTAGGGAGGGAAAAAAGGAGGAGCCAAGAGGAGGAATAGTCTATTTCTCCCATCCCTTGTTGGTTGTTCTCTTTAATTTATTCGGACAAGGATAATGAACTCAATGACTGGTGAAGTTGCTGCCCAAACTGGCTTACATGGGGACCAAGCCCAATATAAAAAAAGGTTACAGAGTAACACAAGTAAAAACATATAAAAGTCAACTATATTAAACCCAGTAAAACCAATAAAATATGAAATGTCATAAAACATGAACCAAACAACAAACAACCAATAGCCAAAAAAGTGGGCCTGTGCAGATTTGAGACTAGTTGGGCAGGACAAGGGCTTGTGCAAACAAAAACCTGTAGGACTAGGCTGGGAATAAAGTCTTGGAGATCCAAACAAATGATTAAGGCTAGGCGGACTTGATTGATAGCTAACTATTATTCAAAGGCACATTGGAACATCTAAGTCTTCAGGTCTAGTCCTACCTCTCTTTTTCAGTATGTGCCAATAATATGTTCAGCTCAGGGATTCCAAGATTTATTTATTTACTGTATTTATACTCCGCCCTTCTCAACCCAATAGATTGAGAAGGACGGGGTATATGGGTGCACATGGAGCTACAAATGAAGAGTGATCCCCTCTCTTTTAAATCAGGGGATGTTTCATTGTGATCATGGATAATAACATCTTCTTGAACTATTCTCTTGATCACTTAAAAAATGAATGGAGCAACCAGCAGAATGGAGCTAACATTATTACAGTAGGACCACTTATTGTACAAACCCATTGAATACAGTTTCATATACACGCAAATAGCTCTGCGTACCATGGAATCACTCTGGAGTACCTAGCAATATCTAGAGAAATATTCTCTCTAGATGTCTACCAATTCTATGGCCAACTTCTGCTGAATGTTCAACTGGAAGTTGATCACAGATTCACATTAGAAGTCTAGGGAGAACACCCCTGTAGGCTTTACGAGATACTCCAGTGATTCTATAATGGGCTTTGGCTAATACCTAAAAACGTCATTCATTTCAAATAAGTAAAATATGGTTCCAGATTACATAAAAAATATGTCATGTGAAAGATCCCAGAACAAATCTCTCTATATATAATCCTTCATGTCGTCCTGACAGGCTTATAGACAAAGAAACCACACAAGGCAGACACACAAAAACAGCCCACATACCCAGAAAACCTACAAGGTATGTTTACCACAAAAAAACCCCCAAAAGAGCAAATGGTCACAAAACCAAAAAAACAATATGGACTACAATCCCCATAAGCCACTGCACCAGACAACAAAATGGTGCATACGCCAGCCGCGCACCACAGCTCCTTTCCTCCCCCCTCCCAATCTATAAAATGAACACCTACCATGCGCTGGCACATCAGGCCTCCAAACCGCCAAACCACCGCTGATCACTCTCCGCCCTCCTCGCGTGCCTTGCCCTGCTGCCCAGACGGGACAGAGTGGGCAGCGCCGAGAGGGCAGTGGGCCCTCACCTCGGAGGCAGCCAGGTGGCCTGGCAGGCAGCCAAGTGAGTCCGGGAACCAACCAGTCAAGAGAACAAGGGGAGGGAGGGGGGAGGACGGTGCTTGCTCCTGTGTGTGCACGAGAGAAAGAGCCCTGAAGGAAGTGGACTAGGCATCCAGCTGATGAAGGAAGAGCGGAGGGGGCTGTGGGTCAAGTTGCGGCCAGAGGAGAAGGAGGAGGGAGTAGGAGGGGTCCTGTGGGCCCAAAAGTGCTGCTTCCGCCTGGCTTCCGCTTCCCCTTCCTCCTCCTCTCCATGCCTGTTGGGCCTGCTGCTGGTCCTGCGCCGCCTCGCCCCTCCTGGCCAAGAGCCTAGAGCCCGTCATCTGGACTGCCATCAGAGAAAGGGAGCACGCAGGAGAGAGCAGGCCAATATTTATTTCTTTATTTACACCCCCACACACACACAAAGGTAGGCAGCCCAGGAGGAAAGGGAGACAGACAGAAAGGAAGACAGATGGGGGGGGGGGGGAGAAAGAAAAAATGACGTTATCCTATTATCGTATCTGTTAAAACTCTGGCAATAAACATTAAAACACAATTAAACATCATCACATTAAAACTATTATATTTTAATAATATATAATTATTTCAAAGCATAGTACAGAAGAGCAAACCCCCCCCCCCCCCTCATACACACACACTTATAAAATGGCTCTCAGGAAGCAGTTGCTCATCATAGCCAGTTTCAACAACAAAATCTTTGCTGCCCATCAAGCGACAGCAGAAAAGCGACCAGCTTAAACTCCCATGGAAGGGAATTCTACAAGGCGGAAGCAGGAGGCCCTCTCTCGTTCCATCACCAAATGAGCTTATGATGGTGGTGGGACTAAGGAAAACCCTTCAGTGAGAATCATAAAGCTCTGGAAGTTCATATTATTTCATTTTGGTAATTTTCCCTAATGAAGGACTAGTTCCAACTACATTTTGCTAAATGCATGTTCTTTGGCAAGAAAAAGGACGACATTCAGTTAACTTTCTGTGATGGTTTCTTCTGCGAGAAGCATGTAAGTGCTTTTAACTTTTTTAAATAAAAAAGCCTGTTATTACATTGCACTTGAATGAACTTGTGATAAAATGTTTAACCTTTTTGATATTATTTGGATTAAGATGCATTGTTCTGAAAGAGGATTGTGGACTGTGATTTTATTTTGAGTCTCTGGATCTCCCAGACTGTCTATAGTAAGTACAATGGCTTCTAGTTTTCATTTTGGTGGGAGGGATGTCGAAGTTTGCCAATCTTATTGGCCAAATTCAACTGGCATGCATCAGTATTAAACCAAATGAAAAAAGAAATGACTGAATTAAAGTTAAGCACTTCTAATTCCCATTTCTTTTGGCGAGAGATATCTAAATGTGAATTTCATTCTCCTGCAGAAGATAAGGAGACTTGAAAGTGGTTAACTTTGGGGAAATTCTACCTTGGCTTTTCAACTATAACTGCATCAGCTATCACTGTTATTCAATTTCACTTCCAACTCAATGGGATTCAATGGCTTTTTGCATTGGGGTTGGCTTGCAGAGTGGATTACAGTCAAAAGAACCGAAAGACAGTAATCAATGTTGTTCAATCCATAGTATTGTAAGGCATATAATCATAGTAGAACTCCCCAGATGTATTAAATAATCACATAAATAGCCCTTAATGGGCCCCTACCCGTTGTAGGAACATATAATCTGGAATACATCCATAAACGAATAATCCAATAATCCAATATACTAAAGGAGGTTAAATGTAGTCAGCCGCACTATATGTCAAGACCACAGAGGTGTAGAGGTGCGGGAGTCCGGAAGGTGATTCCAAATGAAATAGTTCGCAGCGATAATGGTAATCCGAATAGGTAAGTATCCAGGAAACAATCCGGGCGGCGCATTCCACAAAGAGTAATGAACACTCAGTGGTGTGGAACACAAAAGGCCAACAAGATAGTCACTGCAGAGTATGCGGCAAAGCAAGTCTTGTCAATCAAGGCATTTGCCCTATCCATCAGGATAGAAGCCTGCATCTTGATTGACAAGACTCGCTTTGCCGCATCCATACATAATATGGACTACAGCCACGAGGACATTCCCACTGTGGTGGCCTTGAAAAAGACCTCAGACAGGTCGAAACGAGAAAGGAGACTCCTCTGCAGTGACTATCTCGTCGGCCTTTTGTGATCCACACCACTGGGTGTTCATTATTCTTTGTGGAGTGCGCCGCCCGGATTGCTTCCTGGATACTTACCTATTTGGATTACCATTATCGCTGGGAACTATTTCATTTGGAATCTTCTTCTGGACTCCCGCACCTCTACACCTCTGTGGTCTTGACCCATTAGTCATATAGTGTGGCTGACTACATTGAACCTCCTTTAGTATATTGGATTATTGGATTATTCGTTTATGGATGTATTCCAGATTATATGTTCCTACAACGGGTAGGAGCCCATTAAGGGCTATTTATGTGATTATTTAATACATCTGGGGGTTCTACTATGATTATATGCCTTACAATACTATGGATTGAACAACATTGATTACTGTGTTTTGGGGTTTTTTTTGGTGTTTATTAGCTTTACGCAACCTCCCCTGTTGTGTTTGTTTGGATTACAGTCAAAGGCACCATTCTCAAAATCACTCTGATTTATTTTTATTTCATTTTGTTTGTTTGCCATTTTGAGAACTACAAATGTTTGTAAGTATGCCATGCAGTTGCTTTTTTTCTTGGGGGCAAAGTGAGAGCAATAATGCCTTCAATATTTTAGGCAATAAAATGGAAACTGAAGATGCAAAAAGTAACTGGATGAAACTTTAAACCAATTCTTTGATATCTGTAGAACAAACTTTTTCCTTTCAGAGGCTTCAATGGACATATAAAAATTATCCTAGGAATAATAGAAATGAGGAACAACTTTGCTCATTGCTGAAAAATGCATTTGTTCTCTGCAGCTAATTGCAGATGCCATTTTCTCTGCAGCTAATTGCAGATTAAACTTCTTACATTCCCATTGAGAGGTTCCAGTTCCTTTCCTACAAACAAGGAACTATTTGGTAGATACAGCAAGAAGCACCATCAATGTACATACTGTCATGTGTGAAAACTATAAGCAGTTGTAGTCTTTTCTCGTTTAAGCAATCCACCAGCACTATGTGAATTAGTCCATTCATCTGCAGAATCAAGATGTCTGTTATCTGCCTAGGAATGCTGTAAGCATTCTCAGACTATAGGCAAACAGACCAGCTTATAGTAGAAATGTGTTGACATGTTAATGGAATGCACATGAAACACTTCCAAGCTTTGGGTGTGGCTGCTTCGGTTATGTCACAATTCACAATTCACAATTGTTATGTCCCCAAATGTTATTGCTGGGTTTTTTTAATGTAAGCAATTCCCAGTTAAATTCCATGTAATATTTCTGTGGAAGTAGCAAAAAGGAATAGGAATATTAGAATATCATCAGAACTTTGAAAATTGGGCAAGATTCAAATATTGCCTCCGCTAAAGGTCTACACATTGCCTAAGATCATGTCTTCCAAACAAGAAAATGAGAATTGACTGGGAGACTTTGACAAAAGAGCTCATTGACTGTGTTCACTTTCTACTACAGCTAGCTTTTGAGGTACAACAACCTTCATCAATAGTTATTTCACCACTAGCAATGTTAGACCAGTGAGTTATTGACAGCTAGGAAAAAATCCCTAAAGGCCAAATATTGCTGCTATGTTATGACTCCAATGCAGGGCAATTATTTGGCAGGTTATATAAGACTTATTGGGCTATTGTCAAAGGCTTTCATGGCTGAAATCACTGGGTTCCTCTGAGTTTTCTGAGATATATGATCATGTTTATTATTTATTTAGTTAGGTTTGTATGTCATCTTTCCCCGAGGGCTCAGGACAGCTTACAGAGAGTATAAAAACACACTTTAAAACAACCGAAAAAATGAAACTCTTAGTTAAAAACTATAAAATTATTTACAACTGGTTAACCAAATCAGATCCCGAAAGCCTGCTGGAATAGAAATGTCTTGCACGCTCTGCAGAACTTTGTTAAATCTCTCAATTCTCGAGGTGACCATAGCCTGGATCACCGTGGCCAGATCTTCCCTGGTCAGATAGGCAGCCAGTCGCCTAGCCAGCCAGAGATGGAAAAAAGTAACTTTGCTGGCATTGGAGATCTGAGCCACTATTGATAGCCGAGAGTTCAACAGCATGTTCCAGAAGCATTCTCTTCTGGTGTTTTGCCCACACCTATGGCAGGTATCCTCAGAGGTTGTGAGGTCTGTTGAAGGTAGGAGGTTTATATATCTGTGGAATGTCCAGGGTGGAATGAATAAACACAACTACAAACTATCTACTGACCCACTAAGAAAATACAATAAATGCTATGTTCAGCAAAGGACAAGAGAGATCCTCTCACCTCTGCAGGAGTCTAACATATACCACACAGCTATGGACAAATCTACATAAAGACCACCAAATGTAGTACCCAACACAAATCAAAGAATATGAAAGGCACTGCAGATTAATTCAACCTGTCAGCCATAGTAGAGCACCTGATGAATCAACCTGGGCATAGTATATTACCTGAGAACACAGAAGTGCTGGACCACTCTAACAACCACCATGTCAGGTTGCAAGCATGTGGACAATTTCAACAGAAAGGAGGAAACCATGAAAAGGAACAAAATCTGGCTACCAGTGTTAAAAAAACTCTAACATTAGGACAGTAAATAAAAAGGAACACTAAAAACAGGGGAATTCTTGACATGAAACAATTAGGGCCAGCGAACACCTCCCAACATAGGATTCCCTCAGGCAGGAAGTTGCAAGGTCATTCAATGCTAATCAAGGCGGCCAATTGCAACATTCTTACTTGCCTCAAGCAGACAAGAGTTCTTTCTCCCACCCTGGACATTCCACAGATATATAAACCCAATTTTCCTAGTTTCCAACAGACCTCACAACCTCTGAGGATGCCTGCCATAGATGTGGCCAAAACCTCAGGAGAGAATGCTTCTGGAACATGGCCATACAGCGCAGAAAACTCACAGCAACCCAGCTTATTGGGCTATTGCATTGTTCCATTTTTAATAGCCCTAGTTCTGCCTCCATGCCAGCAGACAGAAAGTTGAATAAAAGTTGCATTGTGGTCACCTCCCATGTGGAATAGGCCTTATCACATTAGATCAGTGACACATAAAGGTAGAGTACTGCAGTAGAGGCCATGCCACTGTTGAAATGTGTGTATATGCTCTTAGTTTTGAAGGAATTAATGATGCAAAGCGAGACTCTCAACATGACTTTTTGTTGTATATCACTGTCATGAAACTGAGAGCCTATTTTTCTGTATGACAATCCAACTTTTCAACTTCTGTGTTATTTTCCAGTGATAAATGATTGGCGCATAAATGCCAGAAGCTGATTTTTCAGTTGCTGCTTAGATTAGAATGTGATTGTATCTGCATGCAAACACAGCCCTGTCAATCTGAAAATGTCATTGCTAAAATGCCATCATGCAGAACCCTAAATCATTTTCCAGTTTCTGAGATTTTACTAAACCAGACGGTTTACGTTAAAGATTGCTTACATGGTACAGTAGGTTCCTTTGTGAATTCAATGGTTGCTTTCAACTCAGGCTTAGGAAATGAGAACAAGAAGGATTACAGGCTGCAATCGAGAGATTCCCTCTGTGCCTTTATGGCATCCTTTTTATAACTATTTTTTTATCACACCTGTTCTTCAATTAGTTCATGGTACTGTACATGGAGTCATGCCATTTTATTTTCACAAATCCTGTATGGTAGCTTAAACTGAGCGTGATTGACTGCTCAGAGCTATTAAGTGAATTTTGGGGCTGAGAAAAGTCTTCAAACAATGTCTTTCTAAATCAGGTTGAGTACTCTCTCTGCCACATCACAGAGAGTACGGAACAGTGAAGGGTGATGAGCAAGGAATTGCAGTTGTGGAAGTGGTTGGGCATTGAGATATACAACTCCAGAACCAAGATAATAATAATAATAATTTATTTCTAACCCGCATCCATCTCCCCAAAGTGGACTCAGAGCGGCTTACATGGGGCCGTGCCCGAACAACACATCACAAAATATCAACAACAACATAAACATAATAAAAGTAATAAACACAATAAAATACATCTGTGAAAGCACAACAGTACAGGTGAATCAAAAAACAGAACCGACAGGGCGGGCCACATGAACATATAGGATATTTTTAAAACTCAGGGGAGTCAACTGGAGTAGTGTCGAAGACAAAGGGTCACATAGGGGGAAAGGTTTTGCAGAAACGGGGACATTTGGGGAGCCTAATCTCCAAAGGCCAGGTGGAAGAACCAGGTTTTCAGTTGTTTCCTGAAGGATTCCAGTGAGGGGGCATTCCTAATCTCTCCCGGGAGGGGGTTCCAAAGACAGGGGGCCACAGAGGAGAAGGCTTTCTCCCTAGTGCTCACAAGCTGAGGTTATGAGACTGGCAGGGGCGAGAGGAGGGCCTTCCCTGATGAGCGAAGGGCTCGGGCTGGTTCATGGGAGGAGAGCCGGTCACAAAGGTAGGCGGGTCCCAAACCGTTTAGGGCTTTGTAGGTAATCACCTGCACCTTGAAATGGGCTCGGAAAGTAAACAGCAGCCAGTGGAGCTCTTTGAACAGGGGGGTCGACCTCTCCCTGTAACCTGCCCCAGTTATTAATCTGGCGGCTAAGCGTTGGATAAGTTGGAGTTTCCGGGCCGTCTTCAAGGGAAGCCCCACGTAGAGTGCATTGCAGTAATCCAATCTAGAGGTAACCAAGGCGTGGACCACCATGGCCAAGTCAGACTTCACGAGGTATGGTCGCAGGTGTCGCACGGGTTTTAACTGTGCGAAGGTATTAGAATCACAATATTGGAAGGGGGTATCTAATCCAATACCCTGACATACAAGAATGCACACCTGGAGCAATCCTGAAAAATTGCTATCCAGCCTTTGTATAATAATAATAATAATAATAATAATAATAATAATAATAATAATAATATAAACTGTATTTATACCCTGCCACCATGTCCCCGAAGGGGACTCAAGGAGGCTAACATGAGGCGAAGCCCAAAGATACAATGCAGCAAAATAAAATACAAAATACAGGCAACAAAAATTACATCAGAATAAAATACATAAAATAGCAAAATAAAATAAACAAAGGAGATTGACATATATAAAAACGAACACAATGGGCAGGCCAAATGGATGAGGTAAAATGATAAAACCCTGGTTGAGGTAGAACTAGAAAAAGTGTAATTGAAAGGAGCCCAAAAAGGATGAACAGTGGGGTTAGGCTTTCCATTTAGGATGGTCGAAAGTACACCATAGTGGCAACACTATAGATGGAACAAACAGAAATGGGATGTATGGTCACTCTCCAAAGGCACATCGGAAGAGCCAAGTTTTCAGATTTTTCTTGAAGGCTGCTAAGGTTTAAAAGCCTCCTATGATTTATTTATGACATTTCTATGTATTTATTTACCACTTTTCTCAACCCATGGGGAGATTCAAAGTGGTTCACAACAAAGTTCATCCTAGGGGGAATTCAAGGTAGCTTACACTTCGGCAACTATTCAATGTCTTCAAAAACAATGTACAATTATACAATACATTAAAACATTTAAAACATATAGAACAATGCCTTCACTGTTAACCACATTATTCAAAGTCATAGTCTGGGCCATTTCAATAGTCATTTCACACAATTCCATATTTATCTATTGCACAAGATCTCGATTTGCTTGATAAAAAAGCCACATTTTTACTTTCTTGCGGGAGGTCAGGAGGGAGAGGGCTGATCTAATATCCCTAAGGAGGGAATTCCACAGCCAAGGAGCCACCACTGAGAAGGCCCTGTCTCTTGCCCCACCAGTCATGCCTCCAAAGGAAGCGGGACCGAGAGCAGGGCCTTCCCAGATGGGCTCTGAAGTGGTTCATAGGGAGAGATCCAGCTGGGCTGGAACCATTTAGGGCTTTATAGGCTAAAGCCAGCACTTTGAATTATGCTCGGTAGCAGACTGGAAGCCAGTGGAGCTGATGTAGCAGGGGGTGTTGTATGCTGCCTGTACACTGCTCTGGTGAGTAATCTGGCTGCTGCCCATTGGACCATTTGAAGCTTCTGAACAGTCTTCAAAGGCAACCCCACATAGATCGCGTTGCAGTAATCTATTCAGGATGTAACCAGAGTGTGGACTACCGTGGCCAAATCTGACTTCCTAAGGTACAGGAGCAACTGGTGCACAAGATTTAATTGTGTGAATGCTCTCCTGGCCACCACTGAGATCTGGGGTCCCAGGCTCAGTAATGAGTCCAGAAGAACTGCCGAGCTGCAAACCTGCATCTTCAGGAGGAGTGTAACCCCGTCCAACACAGGATGTAACCCTATACCCTATTTGGCCTTAGAAGTAACCAGGAGTACCCCTGTCATGTCTGGATTCAGTTTCAATTTGTTTGCCCTCATCCAGACCATTGCAGCTGCCAAACACCAGTTCAGGACCTGAACAGCTCCTTAGTAGCAGGTGGAAATGAGTGATAGAGCTGAACATCATCTGCATACAATGGATAGTTTATTACCTTTCTGTTTAGTTATTTACTCAATTTTTATCCTGCCTTTCTTCCAACATAGGGGCTCAGATGGCCAGCAGTAAATATAAAACCATGCAAATTAAAATAAGGTGAATATACTAAAATATAAACATTAAAAAGTATTAAATCATTTCTGTTATTAAAACCATTAAAATTAAATTATTAAAATGCAACAACTCCACACCCACTCCAAAATCCCAATCATACAATCCCCAGGAGCCTACCCCTCATAATCAATAAATGCCTGAAGGCAGAGGAACATTTTCAACTAGTTAGCAAAGTAGAGATGAGCTCATTTACTGGATTTCTAACCAGAGTAGAGAACTCTGCAAACATAATCATCATATAGCTCATTAACTCCCAATACAGCAGTCTCACTTCTCAGAATGCCATTGAAAATCGTTTCTGTATTCTTCTGAGTTTCTTTCTTCCTGACTTTCTTTTCAGAGGTTTGGTATCTATCAATTTTTCTTCACGGGCAAAAACATTTTTTTTATCATTACCTTGCTATGAGAAAGTTTTTTTAAAGCCCTATGCAATTCAGGACTTATTATGTGCAATGCTGTTTTTTTGTGTAGGAAATGTGCTTTCTGTGCAGAAATATGATTTTTTTTCAGCACAGTAAAATGATTTTTCACAGAAAATGCTATTTTCTGTGCAAAAATAAAATCGCCTATGTTTTGTGCACAGAACAGGTAAGACTTTCATCCATTTAAGAGCCTCCTCTCATCTTTGCATCTGGCTCTTTGCATCTTTGTCCTCAAAGAGTATGTGACAACAGCAAATATAAAGTTTCTAGATGTGCACCATTTTCAATGTCATGGTGTTTGCAATGCTAGAAATTTGAGGTCTGAAGGAAAATTTCATGTGGAGCATCAGAATTCTTCCTCCCATCAAAGAACACCATTTTAACTTGATAGATCCCTCTTTCCAATAATAATAATAATAATAATAATAATAATAATACACTTTATTTATATTCCGCTCTTCTCACCCTGAAGGGGACTCAGATCAGATTACATCACACATACGGCAGACAGTCCCTGCTGGATCCACATACAATTACATACAACATACAAACATGTGACAAGTACAATTTTAGAAGGATTTTTCTTCAGGCTGCGTCACAGGGGTGTGTCACAGGGTGTGGTTGTTCCAGTACGTCATTATGTCACTCCGTCATCACATCACAAGGGGGTGCTGTTGCTTCATCCTCATGATGGAGAGCCTCTGTTTTTTCCGCATTCCACCATCCGGCAGCCGATCTTACTTTTTATTTAGGCATTGTAAGTCCTTCTTGGAAAAATTCTTCCCCGCTTGGCGGTTCCCAGTTTTATTTAATCACAGCGGAGCTGTTTTTGAACTGTTGGGTGAACAGTGGACAGGGCTCACAGCTGGGTGTCCAAACCAGCCCGGGATTCGAACTTGCAATCGTCAGATTGCTAGCACAGTTGCTGTTACCGCTATGCTATCTCTCCGGCATTGCCTATAGGCATCTCTTCTTTGATTATAATAATAATAATACTTTATTTATATCCCATACTTATCTCCCCGTGGGGACTCAGGCCAGTTGTTCATTTGGTTCTGTCCCATTCTTGTGCTCACCATCAGAGCTTCCATACTGTCATCAAAGCTTTGAAGTTAAGCTATGCTCAACAGAAAAATGTCTGAGGTACTGGAGAGTGGATCATGGACCAATGATCCCTTTCCTGTAGGTTTGCAACACAACTCCATCGCTATTGCTGCCAATTGAATAAGAAAGGGTATTTGCAGTGATTAAAGATTCTGAGAGGGCCTATGTGCTTCAGAAATATGTTTCCAATAGAGGTCAGAGAGATATCACCATAGGTCTAAATTATTTTGGAAGAACTCCTTGCCTGTAGTAGAAGCACCTTCCTTGGAGTGTAGTGGAAGCACCTTCCTTGGAGTCTTGTAAACAGAGGCTGGATGGCCATCTGTCTGGGGCACTTTTTAAATACACTTTATTTATATTCCGCTCTTCTCACCTCGAAGGAGACTCGGAGTAGATTACAGGTACACATACTTGGCAGACAATCCCTGCCGTTTCCACATGCACACATATAGACGAACAGAGGCAAACTCTGGCCACCAGGGGGAGCTGACACACTCCTCATCTCTCAGAGTTCCCAGCGTCCCTTGTTGTTCCTTTCACATTCCTCAGCGTTCCTGGAGTTGTTTAATGGCCTCATAATTCAGTCAAGATTTGCCTCCCCACTTAATGTGGTACTTTAATCTCCTACTTGGCAGCTGCAACTGTCCTTCAGGCTGCAAAGGTCGGCAGCAGGCTACACTTAAAGGTCGAGCACCCACCTCGACCCAGGCAGGCCTCGAACTCATGACCTACTGGTCAGAGAGATCTTATGCAGCTGACACTTAGCCAGCTGCGCCACATTCCTTTTCCTGCATGGCAAGGGGCTAGACTAGATGACCCATGTGGTCTCTTCCAACTCTATTATTCTATGATTCTATGAATAGTGCCTTCTAGAGCACATGTACTGGTGACCTCTTGCTTAAGTTATTTTGTGATTTAGGAGATCCTTGGTTAAACCCCTATCAGTTGGTACTCAAATATATACTTTTTCTTAATCTAGTGGTTCTATTCAGTTTTATTCTAAGCAATACATTTATTGAACTCATGTGATGATCAATATCAAAATATTAAGGTTTTCCTAAAGTGTAAAGTATCACTGGGACTTGTGGAACACATGTCTCCTCTGAAATTATGGCAAATTTAGTCTGATATTCACTATGATTTATCGATTTAACTATAGATAAAAGGAGAACAGAAGAAGCTATTTCACTTTTTTTCCACTAGTTATAAACACACACTCTTAAACAGTTGAATAGGACCAAAGTGAAAAGGGCTTTTTTGTGGGTGGACCATTTTACACTGTAATTTTAAGACTAGGCCATTATATTTCAGGCATCATTTTGAAGACAAAAATCAATCAAATCCTGGACATAAACATTTAAAATAAGCTCTCCACTCTTGCAGGGATTAGGGGTTTGGAACCTCCACAAAAATGAAGAAACATGAATACAAAAAGCTGCTGGTTTTTTTTAACCTGGTAGAATAGGAATCTCTGCTAGGGAAGTTGACCATCAAGACTCCCTGAATGAGTTATAGATTCCTAGAGAAAACACTCTGAATAACCTAGAGATTTCTAGAGAGAACAAATCTTCAAAAGTTAAACCCATAAATGTGTATGGACAAATGTATTTGGGGATAATGTCCACTGAGCCCTTTCTGGAAGATAATATGTACAACGCTTCTATTATATATTCACACAAACGTGGGGTTCAATAGTCAAGTCATACACAAAATCAAACATATAAGTCCCAAAGTTCAACACAATTGTGGTCTATGGGTATGTGATTCTTGTGATATAGAGCAAGTATCAAAAAGTAGCATTGGAGGTCGTATTGAACCCGCAACAAAATGATCTTCACTACACAATGTAGCTAATCCAAATGTCTCGATGCAAATAAATGATGAAAATGTAGATGAACAATAATCAATAATGCATAAGTAGTGAAGTAGTGTAGTGAAGATCATTTTCTTGCAGGTTCAATACGACCTCCAATGCTACTTTTTGATACTTGCTCTATATCACAGGAATCACATACCTATAGACCAGTGTTTCCCAACCTTTTTTGTGCCGCGGCACACTTTTTACATTTGCAAAATTCTGGGGCACACCACCAACCAAAATGACGCAAAATGACACTCTAACACAGTAATACATATAGTTAATGTTTTTAAAATGTATTTATACACTCAGTGTGAAACCTGGGCCTATTTCGATGAACTCAACATAGATATCCTGGCAGGAATGGCAGAAAGACACAAACTTCCCACACAGAACTCCCATAACCAAGAGAAAATGCTATAAGAGTTTGGTGAGCATTGACCTTGAGTTTTGGAGTTGTAGTTCACCTATATCCAGAGAGCACTGTGGACTCAAACAATGTTGGATCAGGACCAAACTTGGCATGAATACTCAATATGCCCAAATATGAACGCAGATGGAGTTCAGGGGAAATAGACCTTGGCATTTGGGAGTTATAGTTGCTGGGATTTATAGTTCCCCTACAATCAAAGAGCATTCTGAACCCCACCAATGTTAGAACTGGGCCAAACTTCCCACACAGAACCCCCAGGAGGCAAGAGGAGGTCTCTACTTGGGGAAAGGGAGGTGGGCCTGCTCAATGCATGGAGAGGGAGAGACCAAGTAGACAACAGGTGGGGAGGGGGGTGTTTGTAATTTTGTGCCTTTATCGAGGTAGGTTTCTTAGGGTTTTTATACTTCAACACCCTAGACTCTCCCCCACCCCCCTTCCTGGAGGTTCCAATTTCCCACGGCACACCTGATGATCGCTCACGGCACACTAGTGTGCCCCGGCACACTGGTTGGGAAATACTGCTATAGACGACCACTGTGTTGAACTTTGGGACTTATATGTTTGATTTTGTGTATGACTTGACTATTGAACCCCACGTTTGTGTGAATATATAACAGAAGCGTTGTACATATTATCCTATGGTAATTCGTTTACATATGGTTAATATATCTCTATTTGCATAGCATTTTGCCTATTTGTTTTGTGTTAGCTTAGAGCAATTCCCCTGTTTAGATAATAGCTTTTTATGGAAGAGCCATAGAGTGCATGTACTGAGGCCCCTTGAGCATGTTATTTTGTGGATTGTGAGACCCTTGGTTAAAACTCTTCACTCCAAAGGGAGAACGGCCAACACTGGAAGTGTCTAACAGAGGCCTTGTTTTAAAATGCACATACTGTACATGGGAATTATATGCATTTTAAAACAGGAGACTTTGCAAAACAAGAATAGTGTTCCTAGTCTCTTCAAGATTTTCAGAAACTAAAAATTAAAGTTCTTATTTCCAGAAGGCATAGGCTTAATGGCTGCTATGGAACAAGAGTTGCCGGCATTATCAAATCTAGATTTACTCCATTTCCAGGAGCAGAGTCATTCCTTTTCCACTGTGCCAGAATTTACATTGATTCCTTGTATCAGCAAAGCCTGGCGCTATTCTTTCTGAAGATGGGGCCAAAACAGTCACTTATGATATCCTGTTCATGCAATTTTCATGTACAAATGTCTGAGGACTGTGGCCAAAATCTAGTTAAAGTCAGACAAAGAGATACATGTGACATTGAAATAATTACAGCAGAGAAGGGAATCATGTCGTCCTGCCAGATGTTGTTGATTTGCAATAGATGGCATTCTTCACCATTTACTATGCTGACTAGGGTGGCTACACAATGCAGTCCAACATATGGAAGGCCACAACTCCCATCCCTCTAACTGATATTAGAATAACTCACTGAGACAATGAAATTAGCATTAATGTACATATGCAGAGCTCACACTGAATTAATTCTACTTTAAACTAATGTTTGGATTCAGGTCACTGGCATTCCCTAAGAGGGGTTAAAGGTCATTATCTTATCTGCATTTCCTTCCTTTCTTTTTCCTTGTTTGTATTCCTTTCTTTTCCCTGCTTCTGTTTTCTTCCAAGACCTTTATTTACTCAGTTTTTAGTATATGCACAATGTCTCCCTTGCCGCTTTCATTTTATTTGATGCTCCACAGATGTGCATACTACAGTTAACCGGATGAGCTTTATGGCTACCTGCTTCTGCAGCATTATTGTTGGCAACATTTCGACATTTCTTGTACCACCCAAGGAAAGATTTTTTCCCCACACCTTTTTTTGTCAGCAAATGGTAAAGAGAACTAAGTGGATGGAAGATCAAACACTGATGTGCAGCCGCAACACATTTCTCAGCTTGCCTCTCAGAGAAAGGCAGGAATTTAATAAAATCCATTCATCTCCTTGATATCACAAGATTTCTATGATACATTGGGTGCAGAAGAGACTGTGGTTTATTCCCCTGTGGAAAATGTAAAATTGCGTTGGATGATCAAATTGACTAATACGTCATCCATGTGTTGTCCTTATGGGATTTGAATGAACTGGGCAGAATAAAAGTCATTTATTCTGGATTTTGGCAAATTGAGTTGATGGAAACAGGCAACTTCTTTTGGACTTTTGTATTTCCAGAAGCTATGTTTTTGATCTTTTTACATTGTTTGCTAAAAGCATGCAAGGAAACATTTTAAAAATGTATTACAAAGCATGTTGGAATGAAGCAAGGAGCAAAGTCAGCTTTTGGTCACTTCTACTCTGGAAGAGGCTTCATAGCAAGAGAAAATGAAGAAATGACACTTCCTGCTTTGCAAGATCTAAGAGTAAAGTTCAATGAAAATCTTCTCTGCCAGCAGCATTGCTATCAATTCTTTATATATTATGCCTTTATGTCAAGTCTGACTCATGCTCACCATATCCTACAGGTATGTTTTGGAAAGATTTGTTATAAATGATTTGCCACCATTTCCTTCTCTTAAGAGTGTGTGACTTGGCCAAGGTGGTTTCCAAGACTCAATGGAGATTCAAATTCCGGAATCTAAGTATTAGTCCAATACTCAAACTACTGTAACACACTACTCTCAGATCCCTTATATTAGGATTTAATTACCTGCTTTCCTTAATTTGCACATTTTTTCCTGTCTGTGAATATGCAAGATATACTGTGTCAGACCAGCAACCAAAAATAGAAAGGTAAACAACTGCAAAATTGTTTTAGCTCTATCTAGTTGGCATGTCTCTTTAAATTTTGGATTTCAACTCATGCTATTTTTTCCACTCAGCATGGTCAGTGATACGGAATTCTGGCAGTTGTAATCCAAAACACATTAAAAGTCGGGGGTGGGTGATGTCAACCCAAAGAAACAGAAATGTTATAGTTGGTATTTAGAAGGAAATGTTACTTTTTCGCCTAGTAAGGATGGATGTGTTAGAGGTGGATGCAAGCACCCCTGATCTGACTGTTAGAAGAGTCAAGGTAGGCACAACACATCTTGATAAGGTCAAGCATCTATTTTCTGCCTATATCTCCAAAGTGCTTTACATGTTGCATCTCTCTCTCTTTAAAAAAAATATCTTGGAAGAATAAGAATGTAGTTAATGAAAAACTGCAATATTTTCAAGAAATTGTGTAGAATCCTAGTAGGTGGTCCATCCAGTAATTTATTTTTCATGACCAAGGACTAAGTAGCTGGATTACAAGACCAATTAGTCTTCATCAAAAAAAAATCTGATTAAGTGCAGTGATGCAATCCTCAAACATTTAATATGTTATTCTCTTCCCCAAGATACAGTGTTTGGGAAAGTCATTTGCCTTGGAAAACCATAATTAACCTTGAGAAACTGTGAAATGGAGGGGCAGCCAGAGGAAACCGGGCATGATTTCTGATCTTCAGGTTAAACATTCTGATAATGTTCATTTTCGACACTCATCTAAATGCTTTTTAGGTCAAACTGAAAGCTGTTTGCACATTTCTAAAATGGGAATTCTGGCCAGAATATTTTGCCCGGTATGTAAATTTTGCATGCCAACAAAGATTTTTATCACATCCATTTGAAATCTCGTATCAATCACATTGTTGTAACAATCAAAAACATAGTAGATTTAAAATGAATATGGGTTCGCATGCTTGCTGTCATAGCCCAATGCTTTCTTTTGTTTTCATTCTGTGCAGTTCATGGAATGTGAGTGCACACTGGTTGGGGATAGAAAGGGGACAGGAAGAAGATTACACTCACTTTCTTCACATGACTGCAGCAGTTTTAGAATGCTGTGAAAGGAAACTATTGCACCAGAAATAGTGCTTCGACTACAGTGACACTGGAGCTAATAATGGGTATTGCTATTGAAAATATGTGATCCAATAAAGAGTTTGACACAATGCAACAACGGGTAAAACATGGTGATGTGCATTAATCACCAACCAGATTGAAGTGCTGGAACTCTGAATTCACTGGACTCATGTAATAATGCCCAGAGACACACTTCTTTTTCATAGTATAAATATCTTACCATGGAGTCTTACTGTGCTAGCAGATCACCATGTGGATGTGACCTTTACTCTTAAAGATTATCTAAACAAAACAGAATCTGACAAGTTCTGCCAATTTTAAGGATGCTCTTGGTCATAGATTCACAAATACAAGGGAAAAGAGACTTGGATACTAGAAATCAATCATAATAATCAGGGCCACAACAAATAATGTATTTGTTAGTGATGCACGTCTTCAAGTCAACTCTGACTAATGGTGTTCCTGTCATATAGTCCTCTTGGCAATATTTATTTAGATGAGCCTTGCCAATGAGGGAGTTTAACTTGCCAGTATGTTTCCATGGCTGAGCATGTATTCAACCCCTGGTCCACTGGAATCCTATAAACCATTATGCTGATTAAATCCATGCTGATTTAATAAAGAATGGTTGTTGCTTTGTGCCTTCAATCATTTCTGTGTTATGGCAACCCTAAGATGACCATATCACATGGTTTCTGAGATTGAGTGTGCGTAACTTGTGTAACTTGAGTGTGCATTTACTTCTTGAGAGGAGAGCAATGACCAAGCTCGATAAAATAGTTAAGAGTAGAGATATCACACTAGCAACAAAGATCCCCATAGTAAGCTATGGATGCAAGAGCTGGACCATAAGGAAGGCTGAGCGAATGAAGATAGACATTTTTGAACCCTGGTGTTGGAGGAAAATTCTAAGAGTGCCTTGGACCTTGAGAAGATCAAACCAGTCCATACTCCAGGAAATAAAGCCCGGCTGCTGGGGAAAATGGAAGGAAAAAGGAAGAGAGCTGACCAAAGATGGATGGGTGTTATCCTTGAAGTGACTGGGTTGACCTTGAAGGAGCTGGGAGTGGCGACGGTCAACAAGGAGCTCTGGCATGGGCTGGTTCATGAGGTCACAAAGAGTCTGAAGCAACTGAATGAATAAACAACGATGACTACTACAACAACTTGCCCAATAAGTTCTCATGGAGAAGTGGGCATTTCAGCCCTGGTGCCAGAGTCATAATATAACACTCAAACCAGTACACTGTGCATAGAAAAACCTCAAACAAATATTAAAAATATTTTAAACAGGTAAAGCAAGTAAATACTTTAAAAAACCTACATACTGAAAATGAATAAAGGTAAATAGCCACAGAAATGCAGGCCTGGGTAAAATTTAATTTCTAATAGACTGTACATTCACAGATACCATTGTTCACTATTATCCATACTGATTATTGGTATTATTGGTATTTGCATTATTAACCTTTTTGAAATACTATATAAGATTTCTATCATTTGTTGGAGGTTGCTTTATTATATATTAAGGTCATGTTTGGTATAAGTTTTTGGTCGCAAACTTCCATTTGAGGACAAACATGGGAACATTTGTCACCAGACAAGTTGGGTACAACTAGAAACATAAAAATTCGGTGAAATTTTGTCAGTGAGAGGACTATCCACAGTGGTGAAATGACAGATTTTCTAACTAGCCAAACATCCTAATCCAAGACATATTAATATGTTTGTATGTGCCAGCGTGGTATAGTGGTTTGAGTGTTGGACTTCGACTTTGAAGAACATTGTTAAAGTTTCTGTTTAGTCTTGACAATCCATTGGGTGACCTTAGGCAAGTCACACACTCTTAGCCTCAGAAAACTTCATGAAAGATTCAACTTAGGATTGCCGTAGACCAATTGAAGGCACACAAAACAGAAAATGTGCCCACATGTCACCTGGGGGTTTTAAGGTAATTTTAAATGGTAAACGAACATTATTTTGGCGCCCCCCAAACATTATTTTGCCCCCCCCCCAAACCATTATGGGTGGGGAAAGAGCCCCTTCTTCTGACACAAAAGGGGTCTCGGAATCCGCCTTAATTTTGGGGGAGAAGAAGGGGGGAATCGGGGGCACCATGCCAGGCCAAAAGGAAGAGCCAGAGGGCGGCCTCTTTGCAGGGTGGGGTGTTGCCTCCTCCGTGCCTCCACCTCCTACCGCCGCACCTTCGGCCTGCACCGGGCTCCTACTCTTCCTCCCCCCGCGTGGGCGCTGCTTCCTCCTCTTCCTCAGTGCTTCCTCAGTGCTTCCTCTTCCTCCCCGGGGGTTTCCCTGCTCTCTTACCGCACTGGCGGCGGTGGCACAAGCAACCTCTTCCTGCGCTCCAGCACGCCACTCTCCTTGGCGTCTCCGCAGCAGCGCTACTACTCGTCGGGCTCCTCTTCAGCCACGGAACATCGGCTGCATGCTGTCTGGTTTGTCGGGGGAATGCGCCCTTTACCCAGATCATGGCGCCCCACGGAGCGGCGTCCTTTGCCTACCGGTAGGACTGCCCCTGCATGTCACCGATTGACTTACAGTGATCCCATGAATGTGATAGGCTTTTTAAAGCAATGAGATGTTTTTCCAGTGCCTTCTTCTGAAATATAGTCTAGTCTACTGGCATTTCATGGCAACTCCCTGTCCAAGTACTCAATAGGCCTCACCTGCTTAACCTCCAAAATTAAATGGGATTGTGTGCCTTTGGGGTATTTAGACTTTGTATAGAATGCAAATCCAAGTGACTTTCTCTTAAAAGGTAATATGTTGTAGATAAAAAGGAATATACTTTATCACAACTCCTTATTGGTGCCAAAGAGGAAGAGAATTGTAAACTTACAAGTTCTTCAAACAAGAATGATGAAATATATGAAATGTTAAGCAAAAGAGAGGCTGTAGATTGGGAAAATCAATTCATAAAAACCATGCAGGATAAATTTAACAAGAGGGAAATTAGGAAAAACAAAAGAGGACTGGCCGGAGGAACAGTTGTGAACATTAAGAAGGAAAATTAGGGTTGGCCAAAGAAGAAGGTTCCTGTATCTTAACAGCTGAGTGCCTGAGTGAATTCTGGCACAGGAATATTTTCCACATAAGTATTAAAAGCTGCAAGACCGCAATTTCCTTTTGCATGTGTTTACAGTAGCACAGGGATGTCCAACATCCAAGTAGACAGTTCAGTCCCGCCTCATGCAGAGCTCTGGGAATGCTTTCAAAATCATCATGTGGAATGCTTTGAATCAGAGTGAAAATATTTTGCTTACTGATACACTTTTTAAAAAGCATTAATTTTATATGAGGTCTTATCCAAATCAATATAGCTGTATAATAGGCTTTTAATATTTTTGGGGTGGGGAGGGGGCAACCAAAACTGGGAGCCTACTTGAAGACAAACATCATATAAATAAAGATGAGGATACTGGTGAGCATATCAGGACAAAAAGGATAAAGAATAAAATGTGTATTTTATAGACTAGGGATGGTGCTGCATTTTAATGTGAAGATATCCAATCAAAGCTAAACATGGAACAGAATACATCTTGCTGATGTAATGTTATGTTTTGAGAGGACAAACATTATGGCTGGAATCCTGTGTGGTTTTATGTATATGGTAGTTACAATGCTATGCAGTAGGAGCCCCCGGTGGTGCAGTGGGTTAAACCCCTGTGCCAGTAGGACTGAAGACTGACAGGTCGCAGGTTCGAATCCGGGGAAAGCGCGAATGAGCTCCCTCTATCAGCTTCAGCTTCAGCTTCTCATGCGGGGACATGGGAGAAGCCTCCCACAAGGATGGTAAAAACATCAAAACATCAGTGCGTCCCCTGGGCAATGTCCTTGCAGATGGCCGATTCTCTCATACCAGAAGCGACTTGCAGTTTCTCAAGTCACTCCTGACACGATTTTAAAAAAATGATTTCAGTGTGGCTTTATTCCCATTATTCCCAGCAACTGCGACATTCAATGGAGGTCTGTTCGCTTGGGACTCAGAAAGCATCTAAATGTCCTTTTCACATTCTATAGTGAGCAATTCCTATTTCAGCATGGAGAAGCAGGACTCCTGTTGCAATTCCTCCCTCTGCCAGAAAGCACTTACATGAGGGGATGTGTGGGAACAACAGCCAGTTACTTCTTGACCAAGAAGGGAACAGATCCCAATGGTCACAATGTTTGCCTGCCTAGTAAATGCATGCTATGGGACTTCCACAGTTTCCAAGTAGCCCCTAACTATGAGCTACGGAGATACCATACATATGTAACAGAGCTTTTCCATACCAGGAGCATCCAGGTGCTTTCTGAGATGGGTGTCCAGATGTTCTTCCGGGACGGGACTGGGAGAATATCTGAAAACTCTACCCCCCTCCCCAAAAGCCTGAAAACCCCCTTTTAAAAATGAAAGTATTTACCCAGCATCCATTGGAGAGCTGCAGTATGTCTCCTGGTGCTTCATGTCTACGGAAGGGGATGAGGGAAATCACCCCCCCCTTCTCCTAGCGCGTCAGTTCTGCACACCAGGAGAGCTGTCGTACCTCTCCAATGGAGATTGGGTAAGTACTTTTATTTTTAAAAGGGGGGTTTCACGCTTTTAGGGAGGGGGTTGGAATTCTCATAGTTTTCCGGCCTAATTTAGAAAACTGGGGGGATAGAAGTAGTGGGTTTATCCTGTGCCTTCCAAAAAGGCATGGAATAAACCCACTATCAAATTAATTCACCACAAACCAGGATTTTCATATTGGATTTTCCTGGTTTGTCGCAAATTAATTCAGAATTGTCCAGAATGTTGTCTTGATAGCCCCATTTTTATTGTGGAAGTTTCCATAATAAAGGGGCTGCCTAGATCCACCCTGACACTAGTGCATAACTGTTGTGCAGGATTCTAGTCTGTGTTTCCTTAAAGAAAAAATTGTATTTGTGATGTGGACAAAATTAAGGTGTACATTTCAAAATGGGACAAAAGCAATTTCCTCAGTAGAAAAAAATTATACATATAAGAAACTTGCTCAGATGATGTGTGCACAAGGACAAAAATATGTGCTTGGAAATCAGTCCCAGTGTTTCACTGTCTGGTGAATTTGGGATGAGACTGATGGTGGAAATACTAGATTAGCAATGAATGGATTTGATCTTAGCAGATTCATATATCTACAGGTTAAATTTAAATTAGTTCAACCATCATATCCCCCCCCTCCCAAAATAAATTGCAGTTTTCCAATCAAGATGTTAGATCCTGGTTCGGTTTAGTATAGGAAACTGTGGCAGAAGATAAAAAGGAAAATAGACATATTGGATGTTTGCTTTACAAACACAAGGACAACTGGGGCAAGACAGGAAAAAATAGTGATGATCCATCTTTTGCTATGCTAGAGAGTTTGGATTGTAATAAATATTTATAATTTACACACTTTAGAGCAATGAACAGATTTGGAAAATTATCTAGAAAGAAAGAAAAAAAATACTAAAATATATTTATGGGCCAAAAGAAAGAAGATGGCAGTTAATAACACTGATAATACTGCTTGAACAAACTACTCTCATCTGATTTAAACAGAACTAGGCCTGATTAGTATTCAGATAGAGCTCCACTAAGTGAAGGACCTACAAAGAGTGATTCTTCTCAAAAATCTCCTCGAACCAGGGGTTCCCAAACATTGGTCTTCCAAGTGTTTTGGACATCAACTCCCAAAACCCCAGTGAGGTTATGCAATCATCAGGAACTGAAGTCCAAAACACCTGCAAGACCACAGTTTGGGAACCAATGCTCTAGAATAGTGATCCTCAACCTGTGGGTCCCCAGGTGTTTTGGCCTACAACTCCCATAAATCCCAGCCACTTTACCAGCTGTTAGGAGTTCTGGGAGTTGAAGGCCAAAACATCTGAGGATCCACAAGATGAGGACCACTGCTCTAGAAGGTCTCTCATTCATGGAGTCACCATAACTCTAAGCTGACAACAATAACAACAAGAAGGTGTTTTGGATTTCACTACCCCGAAGTCCTTGTTAGCATGGCCAGTGAACTGAGAACTGAAGTCCCAAGATCTATAGGATTAAATTATGTGAACTAGGGTACAAGAGGAGTCTGGAAAGATTAGTTAGGCACTTTGACTACATTTGCCCTGAGAAGGAGGCATAAAAACAAAAGTAAATCTTGCAGAGAGTTGCCACTGCACATCACAATGAATTTGGAGCTTCCTAGCCAGGAGAAATGTCTAAGGTTTTAGGGAAGCAAAATATGCATGATAAGGATTCGGACAATTCTAAGGGAGATTTCATACTTTTTTTTACAGTGCAGTCTCCATGATGGAACCAAATTCAGGCCTCAACAACAGTAATAGTATCCGTCCCAAACTGTATACTACCTTTACTCCAAGCCTGAAGAGGCAGAGAAGTTAAATTTTAACCTAGTCGCCTCTTTTAGCTTCATGTATGGGTGTAGTATTGTCCACCACTACATCAAAAACACCAGGATTGTGTCCTGCTCCCCACCTTTCTCCTGGTAGAGATTCACTCATTAAAGATTCAAAATCAAATGCTCGTTCAATAACATTCTACTGTTTTGTTGCCTAAATAGATATTGCTTAGTTCTGTTGATTCCCAGTCTCCAACTAGAGTTGCCACTGAAATTTTGTTCTACGTGGAGCTGAAAATGGAACTGTGATATTTTTTTTTCTCTTCAGACAAAAAGGCATTTTTAAGAAACCAAGGAAAGCCACCACAAGTAGTGAAAATCATCATGGGGTAATGAAACTCATCAGGGAGTTCAACCCATTGCGAGTTTTCCCCCCCCAGCTTTTGATGAAGATGACATTCAAGGAAGATTTGGAAGTCTCCTCTTCAGTTGAAGCACCCAAAGAATTTTGAGATAACCTAATGTTTTCAACACAAATAACATTATTTAAAAGGTTCAACCCTTCTCTGTGATCTCACCAGATGTCATCCAGCATGAAATCCTAAATGGTTTTGAAGGTTCTCCTTTGGCAAAACCTGCATGGGATTTTGGAAAAAAAAATCCCACTGTCTAGTATTCCAAAACACTCATAATCTCATCCTGTCGATGACAAACACTTTGAGATTTATTCATTATATTATTGCCTGCTTCCATTCTTTCCTTCTCTGTTCTTCAGTTCAACAACCCATGTTTTTTTTCTCAGTCTGATTCCTGCACCGACCTTTGCTCCCTTCCCTCTTTTCGACCAACTATTACAAATAAATGCACATCCAATGAATGGAACTGTAAGTATACACCCATTCTGGTACAAACATTTTTACTACTTTTGACTTGTTTTCTTACAGATGTGTTTATGTATTATTTATTTTATCAGTAATTAAGGAAACTTGAATGGGCAGGGTAGAATAGTCCTACAGTTGTTTCAAACTTCAGCTTCCAGAAGGCCCAGGCAGTATATTCAGTAGTCAGGGATTTTAGGAGTTGAAAACTAAATCATCTGGAGAGCCAATGATCTAGCTCCCATTGACTGATCAGAGATAGATAGAACATTGAAGAAGAATCTAATAACTGGGAGAATGAAGGAGACTAGATGGGAGTTTACAATGACAGTAAAATTTACTAACATAGAGTGTGGCGGAGTCTTCTTTCCTGGAGTGCTTTGATTGTGTATTTATTCATAGCAGTGGGTTGGAATGTATGGCACTTGTGATCTCCTCCAACTTTATGATTCTATAATTCTGTCTTGGGTTTCTTTTCCAGGAAGAGGCTGGCCAGGGTACAATCCAACTTTGGGATTACCCTTGAGGTTTATGTCTATCACCCAAGGGAAGGTTGAGGAGGTAGTCAAGAATAGACACCTGACCTCACCCTGAAGCTGCACCAGGTTGTTTCTTCCCTCTTGCTCTTTCCAGGTCCAATTAATTTAATATGATATAGGTCATAGACTCATAGAACCATAGAATCATAGAGTTGGAAGAGACCTCATGGGCCATCCAGTCCAACCCCCTGCCAAGAAGCAGGAAAATAGCATTCAAAGCACCCTCAACAGATGGCCATCCAGCCTCTGTTTAAAAGCTTCCAAAGAAGGAGCCTCCACCACACTCTGGGACAGAGAGTTCCACTGCTGAACAGCTCTCACAGTCAGGACGTTCTTTTTAATGTTCAGATGGAATCTCTTTTTTGTAGTTTGAAGCCATTGTTCCACATCCTAGTCTCCAGGGCAGCAGAAAACAAGCTTGCTCCCTCCTCCCTATGACCTCCCCTCACATGGCTACTATGTCTCCTCTCAGCTTTCTCTTCTTCAGGCTAAACATGCCCAGCTCATTAAGCCACTCCTCATAGGGCTTGTTCTCCAGACCCTTTATCATTTTAGTCCCCCTCCTCTGGACACATTCCAGCTTGTCAATATCTCTCTTCAATTGTGGTGCCCAGAATTGGACACAATATTCCAGGTATGGTCTAACCAAGGCAGAATAGAGGGGTAGCACAACTTCCCTGTACCTAGATAAATACTCCTATTGATGCAGGCCAAAATCCCATTGGCTTTTTTTGCTGCCGCATCACATTGTTGGCTCATGTTTAACTTGTTGTCCACAAGGATCCCAAGTTCTTTTTCATACATACTGCTCTCGAGACAAGCGCCCCCCAATCTGTATCTTTGCATTTCATTTTTTTTTTTCTGCCCAAGAAGAGTATCTTGCATTTGTCACTGTTGAACTTCATTTTGATAGTTTTGGCCCATCTCTCTAATCTGTCAAGGTCATTTTGAATTCTGCTCCTGTCTTCTGGAGTATTGGCTATTCTTCCTAATTTGGTGTCGTCTGCAAACTTGATGATCATGCCTTCTAACCCTTCATCTAAGTCATCAATAAAGATGTTGAACAGGTCCAGGCCCAGGACTGAACCCTACGGCACTCAAATAAAGTGGGCCTTATTTAACCCAACTTTCTGTTTCTGATCTTGTTCCGTGATTGGTCAGCAACAGGATTTCTTAGGCACTGCAGTTTGGAACAATGGTAAATAACTGCAGTGTTCTCCCAATAGTGGTGCATCTTGATACTGACATAGAAGAGTCTTTACCTGCTTACAGAAGGCAAGCAGGCACCCTGTTCTCTCTTCTGAGGCAGTTTTAACATTCAGAAGCAGCCACCAAAAAGTCCCTCTCTCATGTTCTTACCAAACGTCCTTAAGTAGGTGGTAGGCCAAAGAGAAGGCTCTCCCCAATAGATCATAAATATCTCATAGAGAGAGATGTGGCCCTTCAGATAACCTGGACTGAAGCTGTTTTGGGCTTTGTAGGTTAAAACCAGCATTTTGTATTGTGCCTGGAAATGGATTGGCAACCAATGGTGCTGTTGCAACAGGGGGGTTGTATGCTCCCTGGAGCAGTCTGGCTGCTACTCTTTAGACCAACTGAAGTATCAGCTCCATGTAGAGTGCATTAGAGAAGTCTAACTGGAATGAAACTAAGACATGTAGCACTATTACCAGATCTGATTTCTCCAGGAACATGCATAGTTGGTACACTTTAACTGTGCAAAATCACTCTTGGTCACTGCTGATACCTGGATCTCCAGGTTCAGAGTAAAATTCAGGAGTTATCCCAAACTGTGAAACCTTGGATTGACTACTCCTGTCATAAGAGGTAGGTTGTTCCAAATCATATTCGGAGAATAGTGCAATGTAATTAACAGATAATTAACAGGTTACCTGTTACAATCCATCAGGAAGCTTAAGATCGTCTGGTGAGACCCTGCTCTCGATCCTACCACCTTCGCAAACACAGTTGGTGGGGACAAGAGACAGGGCCTTTTTGGCAGTTGCGCCCCGTCTGTGGAACTCCCTCCCTAAGGATATCAGGTTGGCCACCTCCCTCCTGTCCTTTAGAAGACAACTGAAGACCTGGCTCTGGAACCAGGTGTTTGACTAGAGGGGTATGGTAATATGAACGAGAAACGTTTTTGGACATTGTGACACTGGATTCTCCTGACTTGGCTTTGGCGTATTGGCATGTTAATTTATTGTTAATGAATTGTTAAATCTGTATAACATTTTAAAATGGATTTTATAGTTTTAATTGTGATTTTATTGGCTCTGAACCTGGAGATCCAAGTATCAGCAGTGACCAGGAGTGATTTTGCACAGTTAAAGTGTACCAACATGTGTGTGTGTGTGTGTGTGCTTATGTAAGACCGCCCTGTGTCCCCTTGTGGGGAGAGGGGCGGGATAGAAATGTAATAATAATAATAATAATAATAATAATAAATCACTATATGGAACAGCTTGGACTATGACTGTGGATGGCATGTTTTTAATGTGGAATGTAATGTTTAATATGTTTTTAATTTTAATCAAATTTTATTTTTTGGGGAATTTTATGTGTTTTAAGTCATTGAATAATTGCCTCTATGTAAGCCACCTTGAGTCTCCTTCAGCGGAGAGAAAAGCAGGGTATAGATAGAGTAAATAATAAATCAATATTTGGTTATTAATTACTATAAACACAAATCACAAAAGTTATGAGGTTATAGATCTGGATGATGATTTCATGAATACTGAAAGGGATGCAAAGATCAATATTTGGTATGTTTTCAGAAGAAGGGTTCCTCATACCACAAAATCTGTTTGTTTGTCATAATGTGTGATTATCCTGACTGCATATTTGACATTTAGATTTCTTTATTTGTAATTAATCATTGAAAAATAAACACAAGCCCAGTTTGTGAAAATGATTGGTGGGACACCTCTCTCAAAAGCTCCCATTGTAGGCGGAAAGGAGGGTTTTACCACAAATTTTGACTATCATCTAGTTAGAGCGCCATTTAGAAGCACAGACATTAAAACTTCTGAGAGAGACTAGTGGAAAAGAAGATACCCCTTTCCTCTTTCTGATCTATAACCACAGACATACCAGAGAGACCTATTCATTTCTTCCTCTCACACTATATCCTATATTATGTTTATTTATTATACAATTATATGTGGTTAAGTTTTCCATTTACTGGTTTTTAAAAGTGCACCATATACATAATAGTAAAAAAATGTTTTTCAAAATTTAATTTTCAGTACCATCATCACTGTGGTCAACAAAATATTCTATTTTGTCTGTCACACTTCTGGGATAATTTGTTTTAAAAAACAAGCTCTAATCATGACAGCAGGCTTCAAAGACCTATGTCAGAATACCCTTAAGCTACTTAGAAGAAGATAAAGCCACTCTGACTCACATTATAGAGGAGTAAATATGTTGAAAATTTGAAAAGACCAGTGAGCATACTGTATATAAAAAACTGCAGTAACTAAAACAACTGTGTGTGCTACTTGAGTAGACAGATGAAACTACACACATGTGCAATAGAACAATGATTTTCAACCTTTTTTTGAACCGCGGCACACTTTTACATTTACAAAATCCTGGGGCACACCACCAACCAAACTGACACAAAATGACACTCTAACACAGTAATACATATAGTTAATATGTTTTTAAATGTATTTATACACTCAGTGTGAAACCTGGGCCTGTTTCGATGAACACAAAATAGATATCCTGGCAGAAATGGTAGAAAGACACACAATTTTGTCCGGGGCCCTGTTCGGCATTTGCATTTTACCTTCTCAAAAACTTCTCCATCACTGTCACTCGCTTGTATTGCTGTGATCCCAAATTGACGCACAGCTGCAGCACTAACTCTAACTTTGTTTACTTAGCCGCATCTGAGCGAATCCAAGATGGCGCGACCATAGCACTCTCGCGTCACTTCTTAGGTGACGCGAGAGTGCTATGGTTCCATTTCTTAAAGGGACAGATACGCCTTATAGTTTATATATGAATGAAGTTCGAAAATAATTTCCTACAGCACACCTGATGATCTCTCACGGCACACTAGTGTTCCGCGGCGCACTGGTTGAAATTCACTGCAGTAGAAGGTTCAAAATGTAAATTTGCTCAGAGTTTCAGCCTTGTAGGTAAACTGATACAGTGCATGTAAGATGGGCTTACAAAAATGTTTTTATGCTGATGACTAGTGAAAAGGATATTTTAATATTAAAAATAATAAATCTATCCAAAATCTGCCCCACCTCCCAAATTATATTATTATTCTATTTGTGCCCCGCTTTCCCCTCTTCATAGATTTCTTTGCCCCCAAGTCTTCCTTTCCTTCTCCTTCCTTTCTTTTCACTTCCCTCTCTCTCCCCTTCTTAATTTTCTTCTTTTCCCTTCATTATTTTACTTTTTCCTCACTCCCCTTCCTTTCTTTTCCCCACCCTTTCCTTTCCTCCCTTCCCATTTCCTTCTTTCTTTTCCCCTCCTTGTCTCTCTCCTGCTTTTCTTTTCTTCCTTTTCCATAGTTCTTCTTTTCTTTCTTCATCTCCCCCTCCCTCCTTTATTTCCTCTTTCTTTCTTTCTTTCTTTCTTTCCCCCTTCCCTCCTTCTGTCTTCTTTTCCTTCCCAGAGTCCTGAGCATGCCTTTTGCAGAGCCAGGTCTGAAGTGTCCCAACATTCTGCCGGGGGAATCCTTTTCTCATAGTATGTACGTATATACTCACATTTAGTTGAATTCAGTCTTAAAATATATTATATATTACAGTATATGGCTCTCATTGAAATAAATTTCCAAATATTTTGCTTTTACGGCTCTCTGAGTCAAAAAGGATCTTGACTCCTGCCATGGAGGAAACGTTGTGTCAAGTTAGACTCTCAATACTTTGGAATAAGTGATGTTATAGGAATATAATGAAATTAGTAGGCATGGTTTCGAACCCAAAATCGTGATTCTAAAATCAAATGGGGGGTTGACTAGTAATAGAAAGACTTACAAAAAATTTCTAAAATGTGACGAAATTTGTTAGTAGTTCGTATGCCAGCGCATGCGCATTCCAGATGAGTTTGTTTACAACTCCCAGAATCCCAACAGCTGGTAAATTGGCTGGGATTTCTGGGAGTTGTAGGCCAAAACTTGAATAAATCACACTATGAGCTCGGGATTCTGCAGCAAATCCCCCCCCCCAAAGAATATGTATGTGTGTGCACCCAGCCAACCCAATTACATTTCAATGCTTTTAATTCCTTTTTATCCCTTTATGTGGCGTGTTTTAAATGGCTTCAATATTGTACATTTGCTGCCTGGGTGCACACACATACATATTCTTTGGGGGATTTGCTGCAGAATCCCGAGCTCATAGAGAAGATTCTGCAGCAAATCCCCCAAGAATATGTATGTGTGTGCACCCAGGCAGCAAACGCTGTGCCCAGGGATTTGGCTTTTCCCGGGCTCATAGAGAAGAGCCTTTTGCAGTTTGAGAAGGGACCACAGTCAGAATACTTCGGTTTGAATTTTACCTCTTCTTATACCCATTGTTATTACTGCTGTATTATTGCATGTGCATGGAATGTAGGTATATGACCAGTTGGATTACTTATAATATTAGGCACTTACAGTAGCATTCATTCTATTATACATTAGGTTGGTTTCTCACCCCAATACTCTTTGATGCTTTAGATCCTGGCAGGCAGGAGAGGCAGGGAAGCCTGGAAAAATGTAATCAGAGAGGTTTACTCAGAAGTGGGGCCCACAAAGGAGGGCACTTCATCCAAAGTGCCCTCCTTGCAGATTTACTTCTGAGTAAACCTCTCTGTTTACATTTTTCCAGGCTTCCAGCCGAAAGAAGGAGCGAGTTAGGGCTTGCCTTGCCATAATACTTATTGGCAAGGGAGGCGGAGGGTGGTGAGAGAGAAGGAGGGTGCCCCTTTACGACCTAATAACGACACTTAAGAAAATCCTGGCCCCGAAGTTCTATAAAGAAAGTCCACTTCCTGGTTGGCGTTCCAGATGCGGAAATACTCAAAAGTAGCATTTCTTACGAATTTCTTACGAATCATTTCATTTTCATAACTTTTTTCTCATGCCTAGAAATTAGGTTGTTTTGACACCAGTAGTCAATTCAGGCAGACCAAGAAAACTGCCTTCAACAAGAGCTTCTTTGCCAGAAAAGCAAAATCTAACAGTTTAAGAGCACTTCACAAGAAAGTGTAAGGTAAACATTGCAAAAAGATACATAACTAAAGAAAACTGTGTCAGAAGCAGTTTTGTGCTCAGCCATCTCCATCTCAAATTCACATCCCCCATATTTACAGCATTGAAACAAATGCAGCTGGTGACTCTGATGGAAATTGAGAGGTGAATGTTTTCCAGATGCTAGGCTGAACATTAAAAGAGCAATCTAAGGTGCTGGGAAGATAGTTCATGATCTTGGATAGTTCCTTTAGAATCTAAATCTAAATCTCAGACACTAAAAGGCTCTCTCCTGCTTTTCTTTTATTCTTTTTCCATAGTTTGTTCTTCTTTTCTTTCTTCCTCTCCCCTCCCTCCTTTATTTCCTATATCTTTCTTTCTCCCTTCCTTCAGTCTTCTCTTCCTTCCTATAGTCCTGAGCATGCCTTTTGCAGAGCCAGGTCTGAAGTGTCTCGTCATTCTGCCGGGGGAATCCTTTCCTCATAGTATGTATATACTCACATTTAGTTGAATTCAGTCTTAAAATACATTATATATTACAGTATATGGCTCTCACTGAAATAAATTTCCAAATATTTTGCTTTTATGGCTCTCTGAGTCAAAAAAGGTTCCTGACCCCTGTTGTAAAATATGACCATATAGCCCGAAAAACCTATTTATTTATTTATATCATTTTTACCCCACCCCTCTAGGACATAATTAGTTCTGATTAACATGTGCCAACATTCATGTCATTGAGGCTCCAAACCTACAACAACCCAATTACATTTCAATGCTTTTAATTCCTTTTTATCCCTTTATGTGGCGTGTTTTAAATGGCTTCAATATTGTAAAATTAAAATTTAATGTTAACTTTTCATATGGTTTTAATTATATTGTCACATTAATATGTGAACTGCCTTGAGTCCAATTCTTGGGGAAGAGGAAGGGAATAAACACAGTTAACAATGAGAATAAGGCATAAGGCATTAAAACAATGACATTCAGGATTGAAAAAAATAATCGCTAGAATCCTATTAGGAACTTACATCTTAGTAATTGGATTTACACCGGTGAGAAGAATTAAAATTATACAGTTGCATACTGTCCATATCCAGTAGAGGGCCATTGTTATGTCACTATGTGGCAGAGCTAGCAAAGTGCTGGATGTGTATTAGTGTGCAATTCACATCAGTCTCAATGAGCATTGGGTGCACTCACCACTATCCCTTTATGCACATTCACAATTCAGTAGAAGGCTTTCCTTAAGGTCTCTGTTTAGTACATAAAAATACATAATGTAACTGGTTGATGAACATGTGTAACTTGTTGTTCCTTGTTGTTCCTTTCAACTTGCAACTCCACAGCTATTAACCTTTGATTCCACACACAGATCTCAAGATGTGACGAAAACCTGGATGTTATATTTCCAGGCCCAGATCATGGCCTTTTGCCGCCCTAGGGCAAAGGCTCTGCCCCCGGCTCCGCCCCTTTTCAGGCCGGCATGATGGCTTTAGGAGGGAGGGAGGAACCATGGGGAGCCTCCCCGCGGCTCCTCCCTCCCTCCTAAAGCTGCCCTGAAAAGGGCGATTTCAGCCGCTTCTGAGGCCGGCATGACAGCTCCCTGCGGCATCAGCTCCAGGGGTGGGGCTTTCCTTCCTCCTCGTGCTGGCGAGGAGGTGGGGGCGGAGCCGTGGGTGGGGTGGAGCTGGGGGCGGAGGCTGAGCCTTTGGAGATGAGGGGAGCAGAGCAAAGGGGGGACGGCAGTGGGGCGTGGATGGCGCTTCTGCCGCCATGCGCATGCACACTTTTTTAAAAAATAAAAAAAATGATTTTTTTTTGGATTTTTTTTGGTGGTCTGGATCTGCTGCCCCCCTTTGGCTGCCATCCTAGGCCATGGCCTAGGGTGGCCTTATGGGTAACCCGGGCCTGTATATTTCACTAATGTGATAACTATTTTATTTTAATGCTACAAAAGAATTACTAATGTGACACTTTAAAGTTTTAATGTCTGTGACATTTCCATTATAATTTCTCTGTGCAGACTTGTCACACTTAACTCAGTTTTACCTTTAAATACAGTATAACTTCCATATCCATGGGACCGGTATCTGTGGTTTCATTTATCCATGCCTGATAAAATACGTCCTCTCTAGTCATTGTCTAGTTCCTTCAGTGTGATTCTATGGTATTCATGGGCCAGAAATCCTTCATTTCTATAGGGTTCACTATGATCTGAGGTTTTGCATATATATGCAAATTTTAAGAATGCATCCACCTCTGGTACAGTAATTGTTCTATATACAGACTGGAAAAATAGTTTTGATTTGATTGAATGTTTCTGCAAAAAAAAGAAAGAGGGAATGATGTTTTGTTTTGTTTTTTCCTTCTTGCCCTCAAAATTTGAAATGGAAAGTTGGGGAATAATACAAAAAATGATGGAACAAGATGTTGCAGGTGGAATTATTGAAATTGTTTCCTCCTCCCCACTTCATGTCCTTTAACAACAGCCTCCACAGAATCACAGTACTTTCTGCAAGTCAAAGAAGCTGCTCCCTTTATGAAAGGAAAAGTCTGGATCCAACCAACTGATCTTCTTAAAGGTTATTATGGTAGAGCACATTGTTTGCGTGCATTGACTTTTAATTAGAAAAGTTGGGTATCCACAATCTATATCATTACCTTCAACTGTCCAGACTTGGCAGAGGACAGTCCCGATTCATCCATTTTCCTAATTTTTGTGCTATGCTTAAAATGTCCCTGATTATTTCTTATCCCGTGATTTCTCCCTTTTGTCCTTAGTTTACTTCAGTTGCTGCAGACTGAGTTCAAAGTGCCAAAGTAGTTTGCATTCAGGATCTCATGACATTAAGTAGTGGATTTGCCATGGATTGTTTTGAACCTGGCAGGGCCTGGCGTGTGGTGTGGGGAAACCATCACCCCACACCCCACATCACCCAGCTTTCCCCTTACCCTATCCTATGGGGCAAACGCCCACCACCCAGCTTCCCCCATTAATCCTTATGCAACACAGGAAACCTCCCATGTTGCTGCTGCCACTGTGGCTTATGAAGTAGATCTACATTGTGGGATGGGAATCCATGGGCTCTGGCTGAATTTGGGTGAATTTGGATGCAAGCAGTGTATGATGGGCAATATGGTCCAATTGATGAGGCCCTCAGTTGACTCAGTAGACAGTTCAGATGAGAAGGATAAAATCTAGCTCTTCTAGACAAATTCAAACTACCACTGCCTTCCTTAAGATGTATCTATCTACACAGCACAAATGAATGGGACTCACCTCTCAGTTGATGCAGAGAGTTGAAATCTTGCATGGCTGGGTTCATAGCAGAAGCATACTACACCCTGTTATTAATATAGCTCAAGGCTTAAGGATTTACTCTGGAGCTTCTAAGAGTTATCCCAGAATGTTGGAGGTGTAGACTTCTGGATCTAGCCTGATCCACTGTTCACGTCTCCAGCTGATTCACTGCTGTGTCACAGGCATAAACAACTCCCTGCCAGAGGTTAGGTGGTGACATTGTTTCTGGTGAGGTCATTACCCAGGCATGTAACCAGGAAATGCAGCATTGCCAGCAAGCCTTTGGCAGGGAGCTGCTTATGGATAATGATGCAGCAGTGGTGACCTCAATATGTGCTTGGCCCAGCCAGCATCTAGATGACCCAAGGGATGCCCCGCAAGCTACATGAGGCCAGCTCTATAGCAGTATACCCCTCATTGATCAGGTAAGTGTAGACACCACCCTAGTTGTGTGTTCTTCCTCATTAGTAACTGTTGCCATCTTATCCACATTATGATGTTGTTTAGGCATTTTTTAATTTTAGTTTTATTTTCTAAATTCCTTTTACCTTTGTTATGTTGTGGTAAAGTTCACAAAACCTTAACCATAACAACCTTTAAGGGTCTCATCACACTTGAGCATTTTCCCACTTCAATCAACTTTAAATGCTGAGACTGTCTCCTGCAGAATTCTGGGGCTTGTCGTTTAGGAAGGCCCAGGACTTCTCTGTACGAGCAGTTTAAAGGCCCCTTCTAAACTAGAAGCCCCAGAATTCCACAAGAGGCAGTGGACTGAAGTGGGAAAATGTTCAAGTGTGAAGAGGCCTTGTTGTCAGAAGACCTTCCCTCCCTTCCTTCCAGTGGCTGTAGGTTCCTCAGATAGAATCATAGATGTCAGTTTCAATCCACAGTGTTGCGTCTCAGAACTGGAACGTACCCCCTAGATCACACACACAAGCAATCTCTGTAAACTACTTTTATTTAGAATAGAATAGTCCAAAAAGGTAAAGGCATAAGGCAAAAAGCAAGTCCCAAGGTAAATCTGGAAAAGTTCTCAAAACGGAGTAAGTCCCAAGGAAAACAATCCGAGAACAAGGCAGCCCGCTCCTGGGGACAAAGCATGAAACTTAGAGTCCAAAGCCAAATGAAACAACTGTAGACAGGAAACTTGGTTCCGCAGGGCAAGCCGCTCCTGCGATCAACTTGAACTTGGATACTTGGACCAAGAAACGTTCACTCCAAACGTAGCTTTGGGTCTGTCGGAATCTTCCCAAAGCCAGTCTCTTAAAGGAATCTATTTTCTGTGAGACCATTGAATTCCCCATCTCAAATTCCAATCCCCTCTCGAAGATCTGATATTAGCTCTTCTATCAAAACCCGCCAGCTCGTTAGCCGGGCCAGGTGGACTCATATCTTGGCAAGAAAGCTCATCCTCCCAATTTCCCGGGGCCTCAGCTGGCAAGGGAGAAGGGTTCCCGTGAGATTCAAGCTTGCTGGAATTCTCGCTGGCAGTCTCGAAACTTACTTCCATAGAATCTTCATTAACCCCTTCTTCAGGCCAATACCCATGCAACCAGTCATTGTCCCACGACAGGTCTTCATTTACAGAAATGTCCCCCTCAGGCCATTCATCCTCCTCATTCTGGCCCTGATCCACTGGCACCACTGGTACCTGTCTTGGACCACTAGGCTGGGGCACTACACCACTAGGCTTGGGCACCACACTACTAGGCTGGAACACCACACACGGCCCCACTCTAGCATTTTACCGAAAATCCCAGTAGTTCATGAAAGTGCATCACTACAAAAACAGAGTTTGGTGCATTTATTTCTTTTGCCTACAATTCTGAGAATCTTGGAATTCTTATGGACATATCTCTGCTAGTTTGTGGATTTCAGGAGTTTAAATTCCCCCCAAAATAACTGTCTCAAGTTCTGTGCAGTATTGTGAACAGTGGTTAAAATAAAATATAATAGCAGCAAATAGCTGTGCTGACTTTATATTTAAAAACTAAAAAAAAGATCTAGAGAGACCAAAAGGCATTCTTACTGTCATTTTGGCTGAGACATTTTAGTATGTCCTAATTCATAAACCCATTATATTTTGCCCAAAGAATATTAAACTAAACTAACCCAATGCCATAATTCTCATTTATGTTAAATGGGATTTAGAGGTATTCTAAACTACTGGTCCTTTCTTGAATTGTCTGCCAGAAATGCTTTTAAAAAGGTATTGTCTATAGCCTGTCTGTTTCCAAAAGCCAGAAGTGAAGCACTAGGAAAAAAATCAATACACTTGTCTGAGATGTTTCTGTGATCTTATTTGAGGACATTATATTAAATCTGTTACTTATATGTTTTGACACATGCATGTAAATAAACAGAACATATATTTTCCAGTCCTACTGCCAAAGCTGTATAGACTACTTTCTTCTCAAAAGTATAGCATAATTAGTTCTGCATAACATGTGCCAACATTCATGTCATTGAGGCTCCAAATTAAAACTTGGTTGCTCATTATGCATAAAAACTGTCTGTCTCTCTGCCTTTATCTACCATCATCTATCTATTTATGAGTATTGTCTTTAATGCATTATACTGCTAATATGTTTTTAACTGATTTAAATTATCTAATTCAGGGGTGCCCACACTTTTTCAGCATGCGAGCTACTTATAATAAAACCAAGTCAGAAAGATCTACCTTCCATGCGCACGCACCGTCCACGTTTGGTTCCGGATGAGAGAGAAGCAGGGTGGAGCAGGGGAGGGGGCGAGGCTTAGCACAGTCTGGCTCCGCCCCCTCTGGCATCAGCTCTAGCAGCAGCTGCTCCAGCCTTGAGGATGGCAGTGCCAAGCCAGTAGTGGCATAGCTAGCACAAGGCTGGCTTGGCACTGCCCTCTTCAAGGCTGGAGCAGCTGCTGGGAGTGCTGAAGCCGGGGAGGGGGCGGGGCTTGGTGTGGCCTGGCTCCATCCCCCTCTGAGAAGTGCCCCATCCGGCTGCAATCGACCTCCTTCGGTCCTGCGATGAACTGGTCGATCGCAATCGACTTCCTGGGCAGCCCTGATCTAATTTCTAACCCATGTAATGTGTTTCAGTGTTATTTGAAAGCCACTCTGAGATCTCTTGATATAGGATGGAGTGCAGGTTTTTTAAATAATCACCTCCACCACCACCATCAACATCCTTATTCACACTTAGCTTACCCAGTTTGAATCAGTGTGGGAAACAGAATACCTAGATCTGTCCCACCATATCTTTTTCTTCACATAAAAACCTGTACGTCTCAGGAAAAGTTGTAGTCCCTCCATGAGGACAATCATATAGAACAGGCCCTGGTTTTTTGGTGTCAACATGAAAAGAAGTGAGTGACTAGCCCTATACACACTCACATCAAAGCATCACATCTGAAGAGAAGTTCTTGTTTGTATGGAGATTCTCTAAGCCACAGTTTCTTAAACTGTGCTCCTCCAGATGTTTTAGACTTCACCTCCCACAATTCCTAACACTCGGTAAACTGGCTGGGATTTCTGAGAACTGATGTCCAAAACACCTGGAAGAGCACTGTTTGAGAATACTGTTCTATGCAAACAAGAATTTTGTTTCAAAAGTCTCCTTTTGAAACAAAACAATGATGGAAGGTAAGGGAGACACTAATCTTTGGAAGTTGATGGAGATTGGGAATTCAAGACCTGAACAAGGTTACTATGGAACCATAACATGTATTGTTTTTGCTACTGAATATAAGCTATGCTATTGATAATGCATTTGATGCACTGTATATACTCATGTATACATCTACTTCATGTATAAATTGAGAAAAGGTCTCGGGGCCAAAAATATGGATTTTGATACAACCTGTGGATAAGTTGAAGGTCATTCTGTCGCAAGGGGAAAGCACCAATGCTAACGCTGAGGGGTCATCATCCTTGACAGCCGCTGTCATTTCCTCACCCAGACATTCAAAAATGTCAGAAGTAGCACCAAGCAGAGAGATTACAAGGGACTGGTGCTTCTTTTAGACTCTCCCTAGATGAACTAAACTCTTCACAAAAAGGGAAGTGGATTCTTTTTCCGATAAGGATTAAAAAGCAGTAATCACACTGACCCATAGATAAGTTGACCCAGGGTTTTTTGGGTTGATTTTTTGACTAACATTTCTAGAGTACATAAGGTATTCCTCATCCTACATGGAGAAAAACCACTGAAAATAATTTCTGGCCAACATATTCCGATGATGATGATATATTATTTATTACCTGGGTCTCCTTGTGGCTCGAGGTGGTTTACAACATAGCTAAAACATATCATAATCATAAACATTATATAAAATACACATATTAAAACATATTTCTCCAAAATAAATATATTAAAATACACAGAACAAATATTAAAATATGGTGAACCCAAGACTTGAGTTTAAAATTCATAGCTAAAACTGACAGCATCTACTATATGCATGTTCCTAATAAGTATAGATATTTTGAATGGAATAAATATTGGTTTTATGTTCTCTACTTTGAAGGTAAGTTGTTTTTACATAAAAATATATTGATGATGACGATGATATTTTGTACACCAACTTTGTTGATACAGGAATCTTTTCTATATAATCTGATACTGGTAACAATAGTGGTTTCATACCATTTCTTTTCAATTGGACAGTAAGACACCCCCCCCCAAAATCCATGGGGGATACATTCCTGGTCAAACTGAAATTATATGCACAACCTATTGCCATTAAATTAGCTTATGTCTGGTCTCGGAATACCACAAAGTTATGTTGATGTACTTAGAGATTCCTAGAGAGGTATCCCCTCCAATGCAACTTTGTGGTAACTTTTAAGGGAAACATACCATAGAATCACCTGGATGACCTGGCAAATTTCTATATAGGCCATTTTTTCCTCAGGCACAGGTAAGTGAAACTTCAGATATTGCTTCCATTGATATAGAAGTCTTAGCATAACACAGAAATTCACATTATTATTATTTTAACTGAGAAAGGGAGCCTTGCAGAGGCAGAAACTTGCAAAGACAGATTCCTCCAATTCAAAAGTGAATCCAGTTTGTTTTCATCACCTTGGATTTTAAGGTAAAGGTTTATGCCTTGTGTTAAGGATTTTATTTTCAGTAAGGAAGTAAATACAAATACACAATATGAATTTTACTATTTAAGCAGGTAACATTTTGGTTTGCCATTTGTTTTGTAAGAAAGGGTTGATCACATTTTGAGCTCAAAATGTTACCATTAGCGAGTCCAGTAGAAAGAACCAAAGGAGTTTTAGTTTTCCAGAATTTCCAATATTCAATTTTTCAATAGTCAATCTTCATAGCAAATATATTCCACTGGTGTCATTGGGACCCAGAGGTAGTCTACTCATCAGGCAAACTGATGTGACTTCCCTTGTAATTTATATTAAATGGAAGGGCTGTAAAGTACAGCTCTGTGTTTTAAAGTTGTATCTCAAGAAGGGAGGATAACAGCTTTGCAAAAGTCCATAACAAACTTGGACAGAAGACAATTCAAGCACATAAAAGCACTTGGTCAGTCTTACCTACCATGGTGAGAAGTATAATATTACTATTTAAAATATAGTAATTTTTATTTTTGCTTTTAGGTAAATAGTAACCTAGAATATATAGGTCCCTTCTAATCTCTGTTCATTTCATTTTTTGTTTTGTATTTTGGTGGTGTGTAAGTAGTAACAGTAGTTTCTACATTTTCTTCATATCCGTATCCACTGCAATTATCTATCTGATCCCAAGGAATATAACATTTGGATGTTCCTGATGGCCCCCAAGGAACAGAATAGAAACTCCATGCTTGATAAACACAAGGCGGCAGCTACACAATGTGTAGTACAAAATATGGAGTCAGCAAGATAGACTGTAGATTGAATTTTGCCTCCAAGAAAACTGCCATCCAAGTTGAATCAAGTAGATTTATTATTTCCTTCAGTTCATTTTTAAATTAGATCTCTGTGTTGATTTACTTATTTATTTCCAGCATTTCTACCCTGTTCTTCTCAACTCCCGGGAAGGAGCAGAGCAGCCTAACAAAAAACACAATTTGATGCCAAACATGATAAAATACAATATAAAACCAAAAACATTCAGCAGTTAAAGAACATTAAAATACAATTAACATCAACACAACATACCCATTCACTTAAGCTAAAAACAGTGTTCCGTCCATAACAGGAGGATTGAGCCATAGCCATCCACTTGCCATTACCAATCCAGTCCAAATGCTGCATTGTGCTAATGTGCAAAGGCCTGGTCCCACAGCCAAGATTTCACTTTTTTCCTGAATGCCAGGAGGGATGGAGTTGATCGTATGTCGCTTGGAAGCACGTTCCACAGATGGGGAGCCACCACTGAGAAGACCCTCTCTCTCGTCCCCACCAACCGCGTTTGAGAAGCTGGCGGGAGTGAGAGCAGGGTCTCCCCGGATGATCTTAAATTACGAGGTGCGACATAGAGGCTGATGCATTCGGACAAGTAAGCTGGGCCAGAACCGTATAGAACTTTGTGTTGCTCTACATGTTGTTGAATAATAGAGAAAGTAATAATTTTTGCCCCACTTATATCTTTTATTGTTGCAATTACATTTATTTAATCCCATAGAAATTAACATGAAAGCAGTAATTTGTGTTTACCTTTTCCTTCCCCCCAAAAGTTTTTTAGCTCTCATAGTGTGTAGATCAGTATGGGTTTCCACCAATTAATATACAGGTATGTGTAAGTGTCAATCTGTGCAACAAAATATTTCCTAATATTAATAAATATATTTTAGCTATGCACAAATAAAAAGCTTCAGCACTTCTATCAGAAGTTTAGCCTCTCTTTACCCAGCCATTCCACAAGTTCATCCTAGACAAAGGAATCTCAGCAGGCATTTAGTTCTTGTGTACTTGAAGCTACTTGTCTCTATTATCATTATGAAAATTAGATCAGGAGCTCATTTAGTAATGTGCTCGCTGAAGAGGTAATAGTGTTAAAAGCTTGTTGAATATGTGTGTCACCACCACCAACACAAAAAGTCTTCCATTAGAAATGACTTCTCTGTGTCTAGTATGTTTCACATTTGTGCCTATTAAAATGCATGAAAAATCTGTTCTATCCACATTAGACACTCAATAGCTTATTACAGAAACCTTGTAAACTGTTTCCTTAATGTTGAGTTCTTGACAATGAGTGCAGGAAATCATACTTGACAAGACGTTCAAATTGCCACTCAGACACAACTTGGTTCCAAGCTGGGTACTGAACACTTTGCAATTAAATTTTTGGGCCTTGATGGTTTGAGGAGTCAGCTAAAAGATAAATTTGACATAACACTGTAACAGGGTAATATTTGACTTTCTAAAATACATGACAGGAATCAGTGACTTGTGGCACTCCAGATATTGGCTAGCATCCTGTTGGTGACATACACTTGTATACATTTCCCTTATGCTTACACATGCCTCCATTTTTGGGCACTTCATGTTGGGTTTTATTATACATTCTCTGAAGCTCCTCCATGCACACGTGGCCATTTTTTTGCCTTGTATGGAGTGGGCAGGATTCACAAAATGTTTTGCCATATATCTCTATCCAGACATGAAATGAATTATAGTAATAGTAAGACCTCCAGGGTATCCGGCCATACATTAACATTTCACATTTACCTACAAGAACATAGCCAGATGCAATCCCACTACTCTCTTTTATAATTATAATTGTAATTATTATTATTTATTTCTAATCCACATCCATCTCCCCAAAGGGGACTTGGAGCAGCTTACATGGGCCGTGCCCGAACAACAAATGACAAATGTGGCCATCGTTGAAGGGGGGCTTCCATCCTGTATAATGAATTCATGGGTGTTGTTATATGGGTCAGCTTAATGTAGGTCTATATGCCAATCTACTGTTATGATAAACCCTGCAGAATTGCACTCCTAGTTTGACTAAAAACCACATATTCCTTGCTCAATATAACAAGTGATGACAGATAACAAGAGTTTCCATCTAATAACATTTTGAGGGCCTCCGGTTGCCTATTTGTGATTTCTATTTTGGAATATCAGTCCTGCCCGACTGCATTAATACTTTAAATCAATCAAGATATTTGGAATCTCCTGTCAGTTGTGACAGGAAGAAAAGAGTTGTCCTTCCAAAAGAAAACCCACAAAGCTATTTGAATCTCGGTGCCTATGCTGCATGTTTCTTGACTATTGATGAAGAGTTTCTGCGCAGAAAATGCTATTTCCTATGCAGATAAACGTTGGTTTCCGTTCAAATAGATAACATTTGAACTTTACACAGAATAAGTCCCAAAAATTGTTGTATTTCCAAAGACTTTCTTATAGCAGGAAGAAAACTGTCAAACTACTCATTGCTTCATTTGAGAAGAAACTTCCTGACCCCGACACTGTGCTAAACCACTGTGTATTTTCCAACCTGTGTTTTAGATCTTTTTTTCCTAATCACCTGTATCTCTGAAAGAATATAAACTTTCTTATGAACATTATCTGTAATGATATAAAATGTTTCCAATACAAATTCTCTTAAAATTCATTCATTTTCCACAATGGGAAATTTTAATATATTGAAAACATGACTTTGATCTTTTACCTGAATCTTGTTTCATCTATTCAAACCCTTACCACTGAAGAATGTTAGAACCATGTTAATAGACTTTATTATTATTATTGAACATTTTCCTTTCCAAAGTGAGTAATTAAGCAACATATCCTAATTATTGGGATATGTATACTCTTTGTTATTATTTTATATTGTTAGGAATGTTCATTTTGTTCATTTAAGCTTAAATTAACGCATTTTGAGTAAGAACTCTACAGTATTTTCTCAAATGGAGAAAATTACAGTGCAATCCTCTATTTGTCTGCTTGGAAATCATTCAGGAGGCTTTACTTCTTTCTGTTCATTGTGTTCAGTGGAATACATCCTCAGATAAGTGTATAGGACTGCAGCTTTTGAGTTCAATGGGACAGACTTCCAGGTAAGTCTAAGACTGTAGGCTTAATGATAAGTAAATTGATTAACTTGCAATCAAGCTAAATGGATACTGTTCCAGATGTCACCTACATAGACGTTCTTATTTGTTGGTCTATGGAAGTTCTTTAGCTTCTACCAAATAAATTAATACCATGGATTCCTTCCAGTGGAATTTTTGATACCAATGAAACATATGAGTTACTTAGGTTAAACAAAAGGAATGAAATGATTTTTTTCTCAAAAATAATTTTCTGATAAAAATTATTCCTGGTTCACAGTTAATAATACATTTGCTACAAATTACTATATCAATAATGAGTAAACGAAGAAGTACTGGGAAGTGCTATGAGACCACTTGTTTTATGAGGATGCCATGACTTAGATAATTTCAGATTTTCTAATTATTGTCCCCTGGGAGTAGATTTGAAGATCAGGGATTTGGTGCCTTCAAGCAAAAATGGGGTTTCCTTGACAAGATTTATTGAGAGCAGATGGTTTTTCTAAAGATAAGACAATGTGCCTTGTCTAAGATCACAGACTCCCAGAGTCCTGGTACAACACTCAAATAACTATACCACGTCCGTCGGTGCCCTCACATCCATTTTCCACGATATAAAATGTCTTCTGAAAGAGGAGTCGGCTGTTCCTCTATTGACCTCAGGTTTTAGGCAAATGCCTGTTTCCTAAAGGCAAATGTTTTAATGTATGAGCTGCTTTTTGTATTTTTTTAAAAAAAATGTTGTGTTTTTCAAATTATTTTTAACATAGGCATATTTTAGCTTCAAACGTATTTGGATTGTGTTTTAGTATGGATCACTTATGGTGGTTTGAAAAGGCCTTTGATTGTAAACATTTTAAAACAAAAGTTGGTTTCTTCAAATACAGATTTCTGCATGAAGAAGCAGCATTGTTATGCTTAACAATCAGCATCAATGAAGAAATGTTAAAAAGTTTTCGCACCTATGAGCATTAAAATAATTTTCACACCTATGAACATAAATAATTGGACAACTAGATGCATATTCTTCATATGTTCAAACTGACAGATATCTGAAGGCCTTTCATTTGCTTGAACTTTATTTTTTAAAAAAACTCCTTTCCTATAATAATGATTTAAAGCCATTTTGAATCTGAGGCTTAAAAAAGATGAATGGCCGATTTTATGTGCTATTTTTCTTACCACATCAAATGGTGATGCCTATAAATTGAAGGGGATTCTTATCTCAAAATAATCTCACAGTCCAATTATTTTCTTTTCTGAACTTGCTGGGTTTTCCCCTCTCATTCTTACTATAGATTGGAAAAATATTATTCAAAAGAATATTGAAAAATGCTTTGCAGTTTGTTGTTTTCCTTGTTCCTGTGTTCTTAACATTGTTGATCAATTTGGGTGGACACTACTGTGTTCAGCAATATTACTTTAAGGCAATGGCATGAATTGACACAGTCAAAACAAGATGGCGGTCTTGATTTGTTGGTTATCCATGTAGATCTGTATTTATACTTGAAGATTTCACCAATAAACAAGTGACAGAAGCACCTGTGAAAATAGTAGAGTAAGAAATAGTAGAGTAAGTAGAGTATGAATAGAATTAACATTGTGTTAACATTAACATTGTGTCATCAAGGCTGTCCAAGATTTCAGCAGATTTCAGCCACTCACTTAAATCAAGGTGGATGTCTTTTTCAAATCTGCTTAACTTATTTTGATACATGAGATAGAGAATCCTTTCTCACTCCCTGACAGTAAATAAAATGAAATTAAATAGAGTTCATTACCAATAAATAACTTTTAAAAATAGCTGTCTATTTATGACACACCAAGCCTGCTGGCTGTAATAGCAGATTTATTACACCTAATATTAAGTTTGGCCCAGAAATCAAAGACAGGTGAAACAAAAATGTATTAAATCTTATCAGTTTGAACCATTACTCAGATTGAACTGTTATCACTCAAAATAATTTCCTCTGTCTCTCTCATGCCCTAATCTATTTTTTAAAAGTCTTCTGGAACTATCACAATATTATCAAAATCTAAAGGCTTCTTAGTGTGTAATCGAGTTAAGTGTAATACACATCACACTTAACTTTATGAAGACATCTGTTTGGGGTAATAGCTGCACATATACTGTCTGCTTGAAGAAACCTAACTCCATTCTAAATTCTTCAGTTTGAGAACTGAATATCATGTTTAACATGTAGCTAGTGGATTTAAATCCTGCATTGCAGTGTACCTAAAGCAACTATTTGGGGAAATTAGTAGCCATTCTAGTTCATTATCACCAATACCAGGGTTTTTCTGGTGTTGGTGATAATAAAGACCTTGATGTGAGGTCTTGAGGCCTCATATCATTCAACTATTGAGTCAATAAATTGTATTTTCTATTTATAAAGGAGGTGTTCCATTATGGAGCATTCTGTGTGTTCTTCCAAAATAGTCTGAAGTTGTCATTAGTAGGGAATATCATGCAACTCTTTGGACTGAAAATCAATGTGAGTTTCAAAAAGTGATTATTCTTAAACAAAGAACAAATGCAAACAAAAAGATGGCTATTATATCCGTCAATTTAAATCAATAAATATAGTTCAACATTATTATTTGTTTTCTCATTCTAATTGCAGATTGAGTCTCCCTTATCTTTATTTATTTATTTATTTGTCACGTTTCTATACTGCCCCTCTCAGCCCAAAGGCGACTTGGGACGGTTTACACAAGGCAGTTTCTGCCCTCAATACAACACAAGCAAGCAAACAACAAACAATATAACAAATTAACAATTAAAAACATATAATTGCATTCCCTTAACTGCTTCAGACTTGATGTTTTTTGGTTTTTGGTTTTGTTGTTGTTGTTTTGGAATACCCACATTTCCATATACATAGTGAATGAGGAATGGGGGGAAGAAGATTAGTCACACATCCAGAACCCACTGAGTCTTCCCTCATGGAAAGTTCTCACTCCCCCCTTCCTGTGCTGTCAAAATAGTTGGGAAACGAGAGGGATATCTGCTTGCTCCCATGGGTCTTTTTCATTCTCTCTGCACTAGATACAGGGCATGGCAAACTGGGTAGCTCCATGTCTGTCTTCACAGCCCATTTCCAGGATACATGTCCTGCTGCTTATTGCCATTGACTGAGTAGAAGGTGGGCTTGGAAGTTTTTGTGATGTAAGTTTTTTTACTCGGTCTTGTATAAGCAAAGTCCTCCACTCCTTTCCCATGGAGTTCCTAGAGTAACCATTAAGCTGGATGTGTGAGTAGCCCCTTTTCCCAAAGGCAGATATGGGTGTGTGGCTGGTGGCAAAAACGTTTTTAGCTGTGAAGTATTTTAGAATACGAGAGATTCAACCTTTATAACAAAAATTATCCAGTTGTCCATCAACATATAGCAAAGCCAACAATACCCATGAAGGGTCACAAAGCACAGAAGGATATATATCTTTAGGAATAGACATTAGTATATCAAATATAATTCAAACACAATATCATATACAACTCAGGGAATACAATACCCCAGTGGGTATGAAAGTAAAGTCCCGCATAGGGGATATCAAATCTTCAATGTAATGTTTGTGGAATTCAAACATGACCCCAAATGGGGAGTAGAACTCACCAATGTGAGTATTTGTAAATGTTCCAAGTCTCCCCCGAATGGCGAGTGAAACTTGCCAATGCGGGTATTTGTAAATTCCCAGGAGCTCGCAAGTGCGAGATGAGATGGTGTCCACAGGATCAAATGGTGGAAGAAAGCACGGATCCTCTGGCAGCATGACAGGAGGTGAACATTTACAAATACTCACATTGGTGAGTTCTCCCCATTTGGGGTTATTTTTGAATTCCACAAACATTACATTGAAGATTTGATATCCCCTACGCGGGACTTTACTTTCATACCCATTGGGGTATTGTATTCCCTGAGTTGTATATGATATTGTGTTTGAATTATATTTGATATACTAAAGTGTATTCCTAAAGATATATATCCTTCTGTGCTTTGTGACCTTTGTGGGTATAGTTGGCTTTGCTCTTTTAGCCCCTGAGCCTTGTTGTTTTGTCATCAACATATAGCCACAGTGGTTTATATTTCTCTATTTCAACATCATTGCTATCATACTAAGTAGAGTTTGTCTAATGTGGGAGATCAGTAATTTTCAAGGAGCAGCTAATGTGTAAATGATCAGGCACTTAGAGGTGGGAAAACTAGGGCCTTTTCACAACATGCAGTGAAAGCACAATGATTCCACTTTAAGTATCATGGCAATATTTCATGTAATCATGAAATATTTGGATTATAGAGATTTTCTGCCAAAAATGCTTTACCTAACGGCAGATTCCGAGTCCATAGAACCTTGTGATGGCAGTTAAAGAGGAATCATAGTGATATAACTGTGTAGTGTGAAAGGATATAGTTAGAAAGCTTATGATATAGTTAGAAAGCTGTATATTTAACTGCATGAAATATCTCAAAGTAGGTTTTATAGCATAGTAGAAAGCAGCTAGGTTTTGTTATTATGGATGTCGCCCACAATATGCTTAAACTTAGTTGCATGTGTTTCATTCATTTTAATAGCCCCAGAAACATTTCAAATGATTATCAGACTCATTTTCTTATGTGTGTTGGAATCTCATCCTAATTATGCTCAGGTTCAGCTCCCTTACAGGCCTTTTAAGCATCTGATAACAATTATAAGCATGCAGATGGATTGAATGGCAATATTATATTGTATTGTCGAAAACTTTCATGGTTGGTTGTTGTGAGTTTTCCAGGCTGTATGGCCATGTTCGCAACACATTCTCTCCTGAGGTTTCACTTGCATCTATGGCAGGCATCCTCAGGGGTTGTGAAGTCACAAACTCTGAGGATACCTGCCATAGATCCAGGTGAAAAATCAAGAGAGAATGCTTCGGGAACATGGCCATGCAGCACAGAAAACTCACAACTCAATATTATATTGCTTTGTAGTCTTTTTCAAGAGGAAGTCCAATTTTTTTTATATCCCAGCCGTGGAGTTCTGAATTTTAACTGTGATTGAGTTAGTTTTTTTCTGAAATACTAGAAAATGGTAACTTCATAGAACATGAAGTCCATACGCTACAGGAAAACATTAAAAAGCCATTGAGCTGGATGTGTCACTTGAAATCCACCAAAAATCTTCGACTTTTTTTAAAAAATTGTAATTTACAGAGCCATTACACATACAGCTGTTTTTCTCTTTCCACCATTCCTGATCTTCATGCTCCTCACTTAACCGCCCCATCCCAAAAAAGCAGATGGGAGATTGGTTACTTTTGATTTCCACCAGAAGCATAATGCGGCCTGCTAGGGGTGCATGTGGTTGAGAAATTGTTTCCATGCCATCCCCACATACATTTGCCACCTCTGTTGTAAAACACTATCTAAATATTTGCCATTGTTTCCTTCCATCAATGGGTTGGAATGTATTTGGACTAAGGTATGTGTTGTGAAGCATTCAAAATCTTGATCAAATGGCTATCACTGATATCCAACTGTGATGGAGGGAGGGAAATAAAGACATAGGTTGTGCTACTTCCACATCTCTATTTACTTATTACTTATTTCCTATTCTTTTACCCCGTCCTTCTCACCCCTGAGGGGGGACTCAGGGCGGCCTCACAAAAGCATCATTGGATGCCGGCATCATAAAAACAAACCCCTACTCTGGAAAACGGTTTGATTTTTCTTGTTGCCCTGTAAATACTGTCTCTGCTCAGAACTGTCAGTCTTCCTCACAATCCTCTGGGCCCATCCAAACAGGCCAAAAAACCAGGACCTGTCTCGGTTTTACTGCCTCCAGTAAAACTTAATGAATTTGGAGCAAATCAGGGTTTCCTAAATCATATTAGTAGTCACAAATGGGATAACCCTATTGAATTAATTATTGCTTAGTAAGTCATCTTCAATAAACCCTTAGCAAATTATAAAGAACTACATGTTCTAGACCAGTGTTTCCCAACCTTTTTTGAGCCATGGCACACTTTTAACATTAAAAAAATCCGGGGACACACCACCAACCAAAATGACACTCTAACATAGTAAAGAACGGCTGGCGGATGGTGGCCTGCTGGGAGCAGCTGCTGGGAATGCCGAAGCCAGGAAATGGGGAGGAGCCAGGCCAGGCCATGCCCCGCCCCTCCCCCTGGTTTCAGCTCTCCGACAGCTTCTTCAGCCTTGAGGGGGCAGTGCTAAGCCAGCAGTGGCAGAGCCAGCACAATGCTGGCTTGGCACTGTCCCCTCAAGGCTGGAGACGCTGTGGGAAAGCAGAAGCCAGGGAGGGGGTGGAGCCAGGCTGTGCCATGCCCCTCCCCCTCCCCCGGCTTCCTCCTAAATGCGGCTTCAGCGAGCGAGGGGCGGGAGTCATGGCGGATTGGAGGCTGGCTGGGGAAACGGCCGAAGGACGCGGCACCCCATCCCCTTCTTTTTTTCTTTGCCGCCGCCCGGCCCTTCCTTTTCCTCCCCCAAGCAGCAGGAGTTCGGCAGGAGGAGGGGAAGAGGAAGGGGGCAGAGAGCTTTTCTCGTGGCACAGCAGGAGGTCCGTCACGGCACACTACTGTGCCGTGACGCAGCAGTTGGGAAACACTGTTCTAGACAACCCCCATGTAGAATAACAATATTGAACAACACAGATGGGAATACAGTTGAATTGTGAAATGGTAAGACTTCAGTTTGCATTGTTGCTACATGTAAAATGCTCCATGTGTAATGTTCTCGGAGCCAAAGGGGAAGCAACACAGTGTAAGTGAACAAACTACAAGATACCCACCACAAGATGAACAAAGGAAAATGTTCAATATGGCACAGGCAAAAAGAGAGAAAAGGGGCAAGCAATTTCTATCCAAATGCACCATGTTACAGGTTGCATGATAGTGCTTCTGTCATGGCTTCCTGATTGTGTCCATTGCACAACATTGTGTTATGTAATGACTTCCTGCTGAACTAACGTGTTGTGCAAGGTGAGTTTTCCATACCGTATGCCCAATGCCTACTCTCTATTCCTTCCTGAATTCAGGTTCAGTCAATTGATTCAATGTATCTAGTCTAGTTGGAAAGATCAATGGGATTCTGGGTTTTCTACATTGTTATTTGCCAAAACTCCATGCCAGTCAAATACTGGAAGCTTCTAAAGAGCCCATGTTACTTTCCCCCCTCTTTCAAAGTAAACTGCATGTGACATGGGTCTGGCAGAGTTATTACATAGCTCAATGCTTCCATCTCAATTCTGCTCACAGAAAACCATCCAGGATGTTTGTAATGTGAGCATCCCGACTGGTTTTGCTCTTTATATCCCTAATGCAAAAGGATGTCTGGAGGCATAGTATGTGGAAATCAGGAAGTTAGTAAAGAAATAAATTTGATGAAAAAATAATTAGAGCAAAAGTAATATCTACAAAATTCCAGGGATACTTTTCAGATGCTTCACAAAGTTTGGCCAGTCTACCAAAATAAGTTTTTTAGAAAAATCAAGGTACATGAATGAGCAGGTGTATAATTTCCTTATTTATCCAGGCAAGGTTGAAGTTGTTGTAATGCATCCATTATAACTGGCTCATTAATCAGAAAATTATACATTACCAGAAAACTGCAGTAAGACTTAATGACCAAATTAAAACTCGCAAGGTGTTTGCTTTTTTAAAAGAACTCACCAAGGTAGATTCCACTGAATTGTAAGAGGTTTTCTTGCATGCTTTTTTTGGATTGAATAAAATTTTATATTACTATTAAAGAATAACCCTTCACTAAAGTAAAATAGTAATAATCTAATTGGTTAATTTGTGCTGAATTGTCATTTTCAATAAATATATACCATGTTTGTATAAAGAATGTGTGCAACAGGCAATTTTATGCACCACACAGTTAATGGGCATAATTTACAAGCTTTTTGAAGATTATAAACTGCCAAAAGAAATATTTCACCTATTTAATTTTAGTTCTAGGTGGTCCTTTAAAGACCTAGGTAGAACAATATAGCTGGAAAATTCTTAGGATGACAGATTTGATGCCAATGCTTGCAAGTGCTGATCTGTTTCTGTAAGAAAGTAGGAAAGGAAATGGATGACAGACAGACAGACATGTAAATAAAAATCTCTAAAATATTAAATTGTACTTATACCTGAATGTGCTTTGGAGCATTAATAAAGATACAGGTAGAAGACTCATATTTATATTAATTCAGATTTTATTTGTGGTTACAAGGATTTTGTATGGATGCTTTCTGGATGGTCAGAACATTTCAGATAGTGTAACAATGTATGCAAATCTATCTTCACTATTCCTTGCAACCATACCTCTTCTTTCTGTAAGGACCAGAGGTGCAAACCATGTTCTCACACAGAAAAAGAAGAGGAGGGAGTGTGGGGCAAATTAGCAGAGACTGGTTTAAGTCTCTCGCTAAATGTTTTTTTGCCTAAGACTGAAAGAATATTATTTGGCTTTCAACCACATTTGATCCACATAAACCAAGTGGACTGATATTTTAGAAATTTAAAAAATATTAATGGTGGAATAACATCCTCAGCCTTACATGAGAGTAGTAGGCTAGCTTTGGGAGTGTGGGGCAAATTAGCAGAGAGTAGTTTAAGAGATGTAGTGGGGATGTCATCTAGAGCAGATGAATCAGTCCTTCAGTAGAGGAGAACAGCTGGAGGTTGCCACTGACACCATCTTCTCATCACACAGCTGGAATTTTCTTAGTGATATATTTCAGTATAAATCTAGATTATATCTCCATATGTATATTTGTTTATTTGTTTGTTTGTTTTTGATGGTGGGCATTGGTATTCTTTTCCTTTCTCCACAAACCTTGCTGCAACAAAGTTTCATCCTAGTCGTGGTCATTCTGTTTTTGGTGGTCAGCCAAGAAAAGGAGAAAGGTTTCTGGCTATATCATCATAGTCAGATGCAAACTAATAACATCATCCACCAAGAGAACCTCAACAGATCTCAGTGGAAGATATCTTTAGTCTGCATCTGAGGACATGGGAGGCTATTACAACACAACAGTGAGTCCTGGAGAAGGTGACAAGAGAGCAGTAGTAGAGTTATATATGCAGGACTCTTATGCTGCATTCAACCATGTATGATCTTATTTGTTTGTTTGTTTACTTCACTTGTATACCACTTTTCTCCCTCCAGCGGGGGACTCAAAGTGGTTCCCTATGTAATTATGGCAAAATTTAGTGCCTCACATACAGAAACCTAACACAACAATAATAACATACAATTATCAATTAAATAATAAAACACAACATCATTTAACATTAAAACATGGAATTAAAACATCTCAATATAAACATTAAAAATCACACAATCTTGATCTTGGCCACAATCTGTTATCTGAGATGACAGGTTCCTGTGACTCCTGTTTTTCATTTAGTGATGGTAGTCTAATTGTAAAATGCACCCTGTAACCCAAATACATTGTATTGTCACTGACTAGAGCAGTGGTTCTCAAACTGTGAGTCCCCAGGTGTTTTGGCCTTCAACTCCCAGAAATCCCACCAGTTTACCAGCGGTTAGGATTTCTGGGAGTCGAAGGCCAAAACATCTGGGGACCCACAGTTTGAGAACCACTGGACTAGAGCAAGATGAAATTGGGCAACTCAGTTTGCTTTCCAGCCTTATTGTTCCTGGCTTTCAGGTCACCATTCAGGAAATAGCAGCAGTGTGGCCCATTATTTGCTCAATCTAGCTTGAAAAATGTGGTGTGTATTCCGTGAGTAAATGAATAGACAATGGGTATATTCTAATTCTCATTTGTTTTTGTAAAGGAACATAAATCCATTTGGCAAGATCCAATAAAGATCCAACTTTCATTAGCACATTTGGAAATGTGTGGTCTCAGCTCCCCACTACAGTCCCCATTGACCCTCAAATCCTACTTAAGGGAGATAGGAAGCCCCCTGGATTTAATTTTCTAGTGGCACTGAGGTCCTCAGAGGAAATGTAGGTTCTGTCCTGCTTGTACAGTTAAGTTTTATTCAGGCCGGTGTGTTTATTAGGGGTAGGACCATGGATACCCAGTGAGAAGAATATAAGTACCCAAACACAGTGCTGTGCTTTGTTACACTGCTGGATGGATGCTGAGCACCTCACAGGTCTCTACACCCAGACCTCTACACACGGAGAGTAGGACAGCTTATTCAGAAGTCAAATCTGTGCTGATCAAAGCAACTTCTGATGGCAAAGGCATGGTCTGATCCACAGATTTTCCACAATCCTAGCTTTCAGTTTAGAGATTCTGGATCTGGTACATGATAATATTGTGATACATTTCCATTAACAATTTTAAAAATAAAATTAATGAATTTATGCACCAAGAGCAATAAGACTTTTAATTTTTTTTAAAATAAACCATCAGTCTCCAACCTGAGATTACTTTTGAAGATTGTTAATATTTTACTAGCCCCATTTTTGAATATTTTTTTTGAATAAACCCCTGATGAAGGTGATGGCCATCTCTGTCTTGACTGTGTCAGTTTATGGAAACTCTGTCCAACAAGTCAAACTCTTTTGAAGTATTATTTACAAATGTTGTTAAGATATCATGCTTGTTATTTGAAATCTGCATATCCTTTGACTCTCTTCCAGCTTTTTGTGTCTTTTGTAGATGTTTTATAAAAGTATTTGCTCCACCCAGTTCTCTCTTTCTCTTCTGTTCTTTTTCTCTGTCTCTCTTTCTCTCTCTTTCTCTCTGTGAGGTTCACATGTAGACTGTTTTAAAGATTCCATAATAACTGTTTGGCATACCCTACAGGCAAAGGTCCAGAAACCCTTTTTGCTGGCTATAACCTCAATGACAATGAATGGCACACAGTACGTGTGGTTCGAAGAGGGAAAAGTTTAAAATTAATGGTGGATGACCAACAAGCCATGACAGGTAATTATGAATAATGATATTTATTAGATAGCTTCAAGCAGGATATATTCAGAAATAATGGTAGTGAATGCTATTGTTCCAATAGTCTCAACTGTTGATCTTCTACAAAGAGCTCAAGAGGCAAAAGAGGTTTTGATTGCCAATGGTTGAGTGACACAAATCCTATGAGTATCTGATTCCTGTTGCTTATTAATTTGAACAAAATATCTGCTTCACTCCCAAAGATATCTGTAGTAAAAGGGTGTTCCAAACAAAGGTAGATTGAGAAAAAGATGGGTCTGAGAAAGTAGGGTGTTTGGAAAAGAAGAAATTCAAGAGAATGGAAAAGAATGAAGCGAGATGGAGATGGAAAGTATATGTTGATTTAAAACTTTATTGGACAGATAAAAAGGAGATTGTAATGTTTGCAGTTCACACCTTGAAAAAACAAAGCTATATAATTTCTGAATCTTGTACAGATTGTAGCTGAGCCCAAAATTCTTAGGGGAACTTTTCCAACTCAAAGCAAAGGTATTTGAAGGGACAAATGGTTCACTGAGTCATACCACCTTTTAGTCCTTCCACTACTTTAGCTGTAGATAGCTGTTCCAAAGAGAAAATAGAAAATATTCCTATGGACAGGCTCACATCTTCTAATTAGGGCATAACAGGTCTAGCTGAACTCTGCACATCACTAGCCTTAAGTGGGCTGAGATTATCCCAGTGGTAGTGGCAATCAGAAAAGTAGAGTTGATTAATTATGTGTAGGTAATTCTTACTGAGCATGTGCAGTCTTTTTATTACATTCCATGTTATGTTTTACTAATTCACCACATCCCCAGGTCTACTAGGTGAACAGAAATTGCTTGCAAGCAACTCACCTCTGTATTGTTCTTGCAATGTTTAAAGCTAGTGTGTTGACATGGGTTTTTTTCTGAAAGTTTTGGCCCATGTCAACCTTAGTCTAGAACAGTGGTTCTCAAACTGTGGGTACCCAGATGTTTTGGTCTTCAACTCCCAGAAACAGCTGGCAAACTGGATGGGATTTCCGGAGGTTGTGGGCCAAGACACCTAGGGACCTGCAGGTTGAGAACCACTGGTCTAGAATGATATAATAAGATCCAAATACGTGATAATATGTAGAAATGCATGTATAAATGTAGCATCTTATCTTTCTCCCAAATGTGATCCATGGTAATTCATACATGATTTTTTTTTTAAAAAAGGACATGGATTAAAATTTAATAATTAGACTCCAGTGGATCATTTTAAGAATCTTGAAAACCCTAACTAATCTTTTCCTAAACTTATAGAGTATCATCAGATGTTACCTGATGAAATCCAGGTATTTTCATAGCTTCAGAAAAAAACTTGCCTTGGAAATAGTGGGCATCAATTTTCTTCCATTCCTAGATGTGAAATAATTCTGTATTGACATTTTATTTTAGTAGGACACAAGAGGCAAGTGCCTTCAACCTAATGTTTGCTCCAACCAAATTCTCATGAAAACTCACTCTCCTTCAGTCCCTAGATTTTAGTGAGGCATGTGGAAATATACTGAATTTGGGTTGTTGTTTGTTGCCTTTTCTGTGACTTCTTTTTCTTTCTCTCTTGCATTTTATGGCACTTCCACTGTGCTAGTTTCAATTGTTTTCAATGCTGATGTATTTGATCGGGGGTTATTTCAGTAAGTACTTTGCATTATTCGTAATGATAAACTGGGATATAACATAAATTACAAGTATGAGTGTCCAACATGATATTCACATGGTGATTCTTCCAGAATCTGCATCACATCCAGCCCATCAGTAACGCTGAAATATTTTCTTTCTACATAACATCGGAGATGGTTGGATCATTCTTATACAAGAGACTCAAGAAATAAGCATTTGAATCAGTTTTATGTTTGTTATATTAACTTATCACAACCTATTTTCCTTTAAAGGTCAAATGGCCGGGGATCATACAAGACTGGAATTCCACAACATAGAAACAGGAATCATAACAGAACGCCGCTATTTGTCCTCAGTCCCTTCCAACTTCATTGGTCATCTGCAGAGCCTCACTTTTAATGGCATGGCATACATTGACTTGTGCAAAAATGGGGATATTGACTACTGTGAGCTAAATGCCCGGTTTGGCTTCCGGAACATCATCGCTGATCCAGTCACCTTTAAGACAAAAGCCAGCTATGTTGCCCTTGCCACATTACAAGCTTATACTTCTATGCACCTGTTTTTCCAGTTCAAAACTACATCGTTGGATGGGTTAATACTCTACAACAGCGGGGATGGGAATGACTTTATCGTGGTTGAGTTAGTCAAAGGGTGTGTATGCAGCTCACAGTGAAGCACTTTAGATAATAGTAACCATGGAAGCTACCTGTTTGGAAGCAGGAGATTTGCTTAGATTGGTGTACAGTCTAGTAAGAGGGTCACTTTTTAGATCTTCAAAGCAGACACCTTGCCTCGAAGCCTGGAAAAATCAATTATCACCAAGTGCAAAAGGAGCGGCCAACTTACACAACCTGGCCCAAGTCAACACAATTAATTTTATTTATCTGAATAGAGAGTTATGGTGTGCCCCATATTGTCAACCTACATGCAGTCCATAAAATTTTGGCATGCACAACATAATTAGTCACAACTAGAACAAGACCACAAAAACTGGGCTTTGCATAAGTGTTGACTTCCTAGTCAACAATTGATTCAATGGGCTTACTCTAAGGACTATCCATCCAATATGATTTAAGCCAAAGGCTTCCCTCACCTTCTGACTCCTCTCTTTTAGATGTCTTGTTCTTTTGACAGACCTATATTATAGCCATGCATTGCACTTTCAGCCTTTGATCCATTGTTTTGACCACTCCACCTATTTTTCTTCTCTCAGTGAACTCAGCACCATCTAGTGTTTACTCTATCATTCGCGAGCTAATTTTTTTTTAAAAAAATTCAACCACTTCCCATTTTTTACAATGTTAAATAAGCAGATGAGGCCTGTATAAAGTTACTTTATGTGTTATTTACACTTATCTTCTTTATATCATTTCCAGTTTGAAAAGAAAGGTAGGTAGAGAATGACTGAGTCTAGGGTGTATCTGGGAGGGGAAAACTGAGGATATTGCCAATGACTAAATAATGTTCCACTGCAATTTAGTCTTCCTCCAGTCTGCAAATGTCTAGCATTGCCGAGAGCAAGACACAGAAAACCCTTTACATCTAGCATGCTTGTATTTACTGCGCTGTCATTCTCTTGATATTTTTCCTTACATCTTTTCCTTTGATGATTGAAATCTATTTCTGAATGCTCAAATGGGGTGTTATTGCAATGGTAGAAATTTGGAGATTGGAGGATTTTTTAAAAAGTGATTTTTATGAGTTTCCTTCTAGAACCAAAGCAAAAAGGTAAGAACGGAAAAGGACAAGCACAAATAGAGCATCCTATGATGAAACATATTACTATTTAAAATACCCTCTCAAAAATATAATATTTTTCTAGTAGAATACAATTCAGATGGAAGGAAAATTTCATGAGAAAGGAAGAAAATACTTATGTGTGGCTATTTTTCCCATTTTGTACAATTTGACAAAAATAACATCAGTGAGCTGTTGTTCATGAGAAAGAATATGTGATGGAGATAAATAGACTCTCTATAAAGAGGTTCATGTTTCCCACTGGGAAATGCAAGAACATCAGGGATCAACTAGAAAATTAACTCGTAGGCCACCTTTTACTAAAATACATTATGCTATTTATCCAAAACAACGGCCTTTACCAGGCAACTTGGGATTTAACTGCAGCTGTTTCCCCCCTGTGTTTCCCCTATTGTTCTTTGAGGCAATCTTTCTTGCCTACTTATTTTGAGAAGTTGCATATATTTTATTCCTCTAAATACAAAGCAGTGTACATAGCTTTTCTCTTCCCTGCTTTATAATTAAAAATTAACTTTTTGAGGCAGATAACAGACCAAGGTCTCCCTAGTACTTGAGCCTGGAGCTCCCAACTTTCCAAACTCTAACCATTATTCCAAATCCACTCATAATGTTAAATGAGGATATAGTTGTTAACAGTGAGAAATGCACCATGGTTAACTGTGACATGTTAGGGAGTATATTAGTTTTGGGCAGTGATACAAAGCAGCCAATTTAATTTCCTATTACTCTGGGGCATTCTGGCAAATCAAAACAGATTTTAGTTGCAATGTAGGGTTAGTGACATTGTGGGAAATTAAAATGGAAGGTCGCTGCTGTTACTACTACTACTACTACTACTAGTAAGTGAACCTGTGGAAAGTGACACTGGGGGGACTGATGTCCTCTGGGCACTGGGTCCTAGAACCCTTCTGGGTACTTAGTGTGCTTGCAGTTCGGAGAGACATTCAAACTTTTTTGGAATATGATCTCTATTTACATATTGGCAGTTGGACATAATGGAGTCAGACTGGGGGAGTTGTTTGAGTATTTGGTACAGCTTTGGAAAACAGAGTACGGAACACCAGAGTTAGCCATGAAAACCCACTGGGTAACCCTGGGCAAGTCACATACTCAGCCTCAGAAACTCCACGACAGGTTTTGCTTTAGGGTTGCTATAAATTAGAAATAATTTGTGGGCACACAACAATGAAGTTGGATGTTAGCATGGCCTCTTGGGTGTCTAGAGCTGGTGAAATCACCATTTTTTTAAAGAAAGGTCTACATTCCCTGATAATTGTAGGAAATCAAAATTGAAGGCTCCTGCTACCTTGAGAAACTTCAGCAAAAGCAGTTATTAGAAAAGTTTCTTACCAGAATACAACTCCCAAAATCTCCAGTCCGAGTATCTTGAATGTTGTAATTCAGAAAAGTAAATTCCTCAAGCTCTGACCAAAAATAAATAAATTGTTTGTTCATATCTGAAAGAAGGAAATAATGGAATAATTAAGAAAGACTGAAAAAGTAGATACAATGCTTACTCTGTCCCTCAATAATATTAAATTAATATTAAGTAATACAAAAATTATATTGATATAATATTATGGTATATAAATACAGATACAGTCAACCCTTCACATATGGGAGTTTAACTTTTGCAGGTTTGATTATTCATGGAAAAGATTAATATGGTCTCTCTAAGATTATCTAAGTCCTCTAGTAAAACTCTATGGTCAACCTCTTACCACAGGGTTACTCTGGAGAACCTAGAAATTTCTACAGAGATGTTTTCTCAGGTTTTTTTTAAAAAAGGTTGTTTAATTCATAGGTTTTCCACTTTTTTTTGAGGTTCCGAATATGTGGAGGGCTGGCTGTAATTATATAATCTGGCTCATCAGATTCCATCTAAAAATGACATCAAGTTCATGAAGCATTTTCACAATGTTTTTGCCATCTTCACTACCTGTTTTAGCCCAAGGTATCCTTTAAAAAAAATCAGGTAGTAAACCAGCCCATTCCTGCTCTAAAAAATAAGAGTTCAGTTGAATTGACCCTTTCCTCTGCTTTCTTCTTCAGTTTTTTCTTTAAAAAAATAAGTCTTGTCTATGTTCACTCCCTGTTTATAGGTATCTGCACTATGTCTTTGATCTGGGAAATGGTGCAAATCTCATTAAGGGAAGTTCCAATAAACCCTTGAATGACAACCAGTGGCATAATGTGATGATATCACGGGACACCAATAACCTCCATACGGTGAAGATTGACACCAAAATCACGACACAGAGCACTGCGGGAGCAAGAAACCTTGATCTCAAAAGTAAGTGTCAATGCTCATCACAGAAGTAATACATTGGGGGGAATAAATTAGGTCCTAAAATATAGATATTTCTTACATATTAATAAAGTATGTAATATATTCTTCATTGAACTGCCTTCAATTGCACACTGTCTGCAAGTGTATTAGCTATACACATCATTCTTTTATTGAGTAACTGTTAAGAGAAAGATGGATTAGATGTGGTTAATACATTCTACAATGCGCCTCTGGAATGAAATTGATGTGAGAAACAAAGAGTTTCATATCCTCTATGGTTTCTAGTCCCTCATTTGTCAAGAAGACGCACATGTACAGACTAGGCTTGTTTGAGGAAGGAAAAAATGGTTCAAAACTCGTTTCAGATGTAGGGGGTGTTGGCAATTCGGTTCCGAAGTAATTTCCAAAATTTTCCAAAAAAAAAGTTGGAATTTTCCAAATTTTCTGAAATTTCCGAAATTTTCGAATTGCTTTGTTAATGGTGGGTGTGATTGCGCAATGCGCGGAAAACTGCAAACGGGACAGGCAAAACTTGGGGGATTCCCTTTCCCTCATTTTTAGATAGCTACTGATAAAAGTTGCCACATTGATAGAAATTATTAGCAGATTATAGGAGATTCCTAGTTTCCAAAAGTACAACATGTAACCCAAAGCAGACAAAGGGGGCTCCAAAGTGGTATGGTGTGGTTCCCCAAGGAAATTATTTTCAGAAAATGGGCTTTCCAAAGTCCAAAAGGACTTTCTGGGATCCCAAAATTCAAAGAGAAATCCACTTTGAGGTCTGTTGAAAATTAAAATCACTGCTTCAAAAAGGGAAATTGGCAGTGGCAGGAAAGAGAATAACAATTCTCCTAGCTGCCCTGCCTTTCTTTCCACCCTACACACAAGGAAGCCTCACAGGCAAGAGGTCTGCTTCCAGCCAGTTTTCTCAATTTGTTCTCAACCCTGTTGTTCCCTTGCAAAACAGTGGCATGGCACCTTTCCCAGCCAAGCTGCCTAGTCCCTCTGCCTTCGCGTCCCTGGCTCGCAATGAGCCCACAAGGCGCATGTGGGGTTTTTTAAAGGGCAATGGCTGCCATGCCAAAACCCTGCCCTTCCTGAAGTGGTTTCTTCTCATTGGCTGGCGGCAAGCACCCCAGCATGCAAGCTGCTGCTTGCCTCCAAATGCTGGGTCTTTTCTGATTCACTTCCTGAGTCGGAAGAAAGGTGGTGACAGTGGCTTCGAAATGGCAAGGATACTTCTGGGTTCCCAAATCACTTCAAAATCACTTTAAATTTAATCAGAATTTAATCCAAATTACGAAGATTCCGACTGGACCTAACCATGCCTAGAGCAGACATTAACAAAAAATTAACAAAGAATAAGTGAGTACAGATTTTTTTTCTGGCAACGAACTGTGAGAAAGCTAGTTAGAGACTATTCCTCTATTTTTTTGATATATTTTCATTTATTTGTACAAAGAACAAGCAGTAGTTGCATTTTAGGGTGAGTCTACATAGATATGAAAACCCCAAGTCATTCTGAATTGACTTCTGGCTGTCCTTACAATAGTGAGTGAATAGCCTAGGTTATCCTTGGTTAAATAGGATTTGCTCCACTGTAGGCAAAGCACAGGGATGCTCCAGAATTTTCCAAGAACTCTGCAGTTTCCTGTGGCTTTTGGGTAGTGCGGACAGCTAGTTCGGATCTGATTTGGACTGGTCCACTATTCGGATGGAACACTGTTGTCATCATCCTTTCCCCGAGCTCTTCGATTTATGGAAATGGGATGGATCATGTCCATGCCATGATGGCTGGCACCAAAATAGGGGCACCTATTTTGGTATCAACAGACGTGCTTGCATAATCAGGAAGAACAGAAGAAGATCAGGCTCCTTCTTCCTGGCCCTCATTTTACTACCCCAATGTAGACTTGCCCTTAGAAAGCCATTGGAGTTGGGTACCTGGCTATTATTTCAACTCTTGGCATCAATGATCTTGGAGTATAGGTTGAATGTAATGTTTAAAATGTTTAATATGTATTAATTTTAATTTTAATGTTTATTGCCATTGTTTGGTTCTAAGCCATTGAATAATTGCCTATAAGTAAGCTGCATTGAGTTCTCTTTGGAGTAGAAAAAGGTGGGGTATAAATAGGATAAATTAAAAAAATAACTATTTGTAGAAATCCATGCATTTGTCTAGGCAAGAAATAAAAAAGGGAACCTGATGCATCTTGAAAGAATTCAAGCTAGAATGCTTGCAAAAAAAGGAACACATCTGTTCAAATGCTCAAAAACATGCTTAGTGTTGGCACAGAAAAGCAGGGGAAAGTGGTAACAGGCTTTTCCCCGGGAATACAACTTTTCCATTCAGAAATGAAACAAGGGCCCATCCAGACAGCCCCTTTATTGCAGAAATGTCCACAATTAAAAAGGGGGCTGTCCAGATAACATCCTGGCCAACCCACAATTCTTTTGCCACAAACCAGGAAAACCCTGCTTTGTGGTGAATTAATTAGATAGTGGATTTATTCCCAAAGTTTTCTGGGCTAAATTAGTCCGGAAAACTGTGGGAATCCCATCCCCTCCCCCAAAGCCCCCAAACACAAAGCAAACTTACCTGGCCTCCATTACAGTGTTGCCGGATCTCTCATGGCACACAGAAATGACGCGCCAGGAGAGCCGGGGGGGGGGGGTTGCTCCACCTTCTCCACTCTCCTAGCACATCATTTCTATGCACTGGGAGAGCTCTGGCAACAGTATAACAGAGTACTAATTTAGCCTGGAAAACTATGGGAATGGAAGTAGTGGGTTTATTCCACTATCTAATTAGTTTTACTTATAATTTTACTTGTAAAAGGGGTTTGGGGGGTTTGGGGGAGGGGGCAGAGTCTCCAGGTGTTCTCTCAGGCCAGTCCCAGAAGAAGATCTGTACAACCACCACAGAAAGTGTGCAAGTTCTGGGGTGGGTGTGGATAGGGGCCTAAGAACATCTGTGCTTTTTAAACGCGGACACTCCTGGGATAAAGTGCTGTGTGGAAGCGCCCTGAGACTCCTCTCACACAGCTTTTAAAAAAAACCCACATCTGCTTTGAATTGGGATATATGACAGTGTGGACTCAGATATTCCAGTTCAAAGCAGATTTTGTGGGATTTTCTGCCTTGATATTCTGGGTTATATGGATATGTGGAAGGGCCCTAAGAGCCCTAACTCCAGAATCCCAGGATCCCAGAATTAGAGCATGGTGGCATGTTCAAGACATACTTTTCTTTAGATGGAGCATCTAATGTTTCTAAAATACCCCTCAGTTCAAAGATAAGTAGTGGTTGATTCACTTCTTGGAATGTGGCCATGCCTTATAAGGACTTTATTTATTTATTATTTATTTATTATTCGGGTTTCTATCCCCAGCTTACAGTACGGCACAATTCGATGCCCACATAATAACAATATAAACCCCAAAACACTTCAACAATTAAAATACATTAAAAATACATTAAAATACAACCATTGAGGCTCACTCTGGATTAAAACAATGTTCAGTCCATCAACATTGGCCATAATCAACTTTCATTAAAAACCAATCTAAAATGCTGCCTTGTGCTAAAACACACAGGATTTTACTTTTTCCACAGGAATGTGGGATGTGTTGTCAAAAATTACCTTTTTAAAGTTCTGGCAAATGCAATATATATCTGGCACCACCTCACACTTTTCTGAAAGGAGAAATTTACATTCATGGGTCACAAATAACTCCCAAGCAGTGGCCATCAAGATGGAGGGAATGTTTTAAGGGACAAAGTCTTGTAATGTCACCTAGAATGTTCCCAGGTTGATGTTGAAAAGAGAGGTCTCCGTCTTACCATTAAACACATTATTTTAAGCATTAACTATAGTTGCAAAGTGTATGCCATTTTTATTTGAAATGTTCCAAGTCTAATAAATGAGGAATTATATGAGAAATTACATGCACATTTAAGGGCAGTTCTCTCACCTTGAATTTCACCCTTTGCCCAGAAAAGGGGGCCAGGCCTTGAGATCAAGCAAATCTGTTTATATTCCAGATTGCTACTATAGTAAGAAAAGTGTGCTTTCTTTCTGTGCCTTCTTCTTGTCATTATAAATGGATATAAAGCAGAAGCACAGATGCTTTCTACATAATCACAGATATCCACACATTAAATTACTCTAAAGCTAAGCTTCGGTATGTATATGTCTCTCTTTCCACTGTTTCAAGAATGGGAGTCTTTCCCAATCCTCCATAAAGGTGCTGGGATATTGAGTAGAGATTTTTGTAATAATCATAACAACAACAACAACAACAACAACTTTACTATTCTGTCTTATCTCCCTGAAGGGACTCAGCAGATTCAAATCACAAAAAGGCAAACATTCAACGACTGACAACTACAACAACCAATATACACATAATAGCAAAATTATGTGCATGCTATACATAGTAAGATAAATTGGTTTGGTTCATATTTTAAAGCAAACCAACCTTAGTAGAGACTTTTGAATACTACACATAGTAAGAGAAATTTGTTTGGTTCGTATTTTAAAGCAAACCAAGCTTATCTGCACTTCCTGCTGTGTTCCAGTACAAAAAATGGAACACAATTATCCTTCAGTTGTTGAAGTTCCCTGAATTTTTCAGTGAAGTTCTCCAATTAAAAATCCTTGGGATATCGCATGTATTAACGAGCTGTATAAAAATAGAACCATGGTGAGGGAATTTGTATGCACATTAGAGAGAATGTTTTTTTTTAAAAAAAGAAATCATATATAAGGGAACATAGTACTCTGAAATGTGAATATGAGAAGTGCATCAATACACACTCACACACATTTCCCCACAGTATTTGTAGAAAACAGGATCACAAATGGACATGTGGAAATGTAATGGAATAGACGTTTGCTTTAAAAAAATATATAAAGTTGTAGAAAATGAAACCACTTTATTTGTTCCTTGCTTTTCTCCCAATATCTTTCAGAAGTAATTATCATAGGGAAACTGTGCTCAAATATGATATTTTGGGGTCAGTATCATGTTTCTAGGTGATCAGTGCCCAAAAATTACAGATTGTTGCACTTCAGACAGACAGAATCCCTCTAGTTCACATACACATCGGACAGTCTCTGAATAATAGGCTTTTATTGAAACAAAATAGAGTGTCCAACAAAAGAGTTAAAGAAGATAAAACATAAGATATATCCAAGGTAAGCACACAGTCCAAAAAGACCAGGATCCAAAAGGCAAAAGTTAAAAGCTTGATACTAGATTCTAGAACAGTTCAATGCAGCAATAGAAACAATCCATGAAAAAGGCCTAGGCAAAAACATGAACTTGGAGACAAGGAAGTATTGACGTGATCTATTGAATAGCTGTCCAACTTCTACCGGCCCGGGGGCCTGAATTCCGGTCACTGATGACCTGGGGGCTGTAGGGTCTGCCCCGCCCCCGGCTCTGCCCCCCCACCCCCAGCTCCACCCTCTCTCCCCTGGCGCCCTCTCCCCTCTCCCCTTATTTTTATTTAATATTAAATATATTTAATTCCACCCTCCCCTCTCCCCTTATTTTTATTTAATATTAAATATATTTAATTCCATCCTCCCCTCTCCCCTTATTTTTATTTAATATTAAATATATTTAATTCCATCCTCCCCTCTCCCCTTATTTTTATTTAATATTAAATATATTTAATTCCATCGTCCCCTCTCCCCTTATTTTTATTTAATATTAAATATATTTAATTCCATCCTCCCCTCTCCCCTTATTTTTATTTAATATTAAATATATTTAATTCCATCCTCCCCTCTCCCCTTCTTTTAATGTATCCCATCTCCCCTTATTTCATCTTTAAATATATTTAATTTTATATTTAATACATGAGGGGAGATGGGGGGAGGGAATGAGGAGCCCTCTGAGCAGCCCCCTGCTTCGGCCTACCTTTTCCAAACGCGCAGGTTCCAGAAGTACTGGGACGACGAGAGAGGCAACGACCGACTGAGTTGAAGAAGGTCCTAATCATGTCTGTGGGCCTTAGCGATCCAGTAGTAGAGTAGCCAAAGAGTATCACGAGAATACGCAATCCACACGGGATTTCGCTGTCAACGCCACCGTGATCTCGCGTTGACAGCGAAATCCCGTGTGGATTGCGTATTCTCGCGATACTTGCTCCGAACCCGGAAGTAGGTATTTTTTATTATTTGTGTTATTTTTCAATTTTTATTTTTTAATAAAAAGCTTAGGGGGGCGTAGGGAAGGGGCTGGGGGGGCGTATACGGCCCCCGGACCGTCAGTTGGGCAGCCCTGATTTATTCTAAACAAAGCCTGGAAACTGAAGCTTGGGTCTTTCTTACAATCTTAAGTACAGAAAACCCAGTTTCACTTTGTATCCCCTGAACAGAGCCTGCAGCTGCAGCGAAGGTCATGGGAGGCCTATCTATACTCCCGAATGTTTGCTCTACCATCAAACCTCATCTCTTGGTCATTAACATTATCAGGTGCAGCACTATCTCTGTCAAGGCCTTCTGAGTCCTTAACGAAGGAATGTTCCCAGGAGTGCCCTGGGAACTAAACTGTTCTCAGGAACAGGTGCCTCATCTGAAACTGCACTTTGCACATCAGTATGCTCATTGTCAATCTCAGCATCCTCATCAGGCACAGGAACACCAATCCCATCATTCCCATCATTCCCATCATGCACATGAACACCAGGCTGAAACACTACACAGCCTTAGCTTGAGGAACTAACAAAATTGGTAGAAAACAGCCCGCTATCATATGCAATGGGTCAAAACATGGGTTGTCAAAACATGGGTTGTCAAAACAGTTCAGGATCCAGACCAGGGTTCCTCAAACTTTTAAAGCAGGAGTCTGGTTCACAGTCCCTCAGACTATTAGGGGGAATCGGGCTATAGTTTGAAAAAAACATGAACAAATTTCTTTGACCACTGCACAAATCATATTTGTAGTGCAAAAAAAAGAAGAAAGAAAGAGCAATACAATATTTAATATAAAGAACAACTTTAAGCAACATAAACTTAACAGTATTTCAATGGAAGGTGTGGACCTGCTCTTGGCTGATGAGGTAGTTAATTAAAACTGTTTTTGTTTTTGTTATTATTGTTGTTGCATGTCTTCAAGTCATTTCAGAATTAAGATGCCCCTAAGTCTAAAGTTGTGGGGTGGGGGGATAGGTATAAATGACCTTGGAGGGCCACATCTGGCCTGCAGCCTTAGTTTTGGGACTCCTGGTTTAGGCGCAAGAAGAAATTCTCAAAATATCAAAAGCAGTGACGAAAAAACTAAAGAGATGAGTTCCCAAAACGAACAAACAAACCTTCAGGGGACTACAAAGCAGGGGCTTTTTATAATACCAAATATATTGGACTGTTGTTCCTCAGCAAAGACAGAGACTACATCTATACTGATCACTAAAATCAGTTTCACACAAGTATTGAAGATAGTGGAGTTTTTTTGCATAGGAAATCTTGGAACTAGTTTGTGGCCCAGATAGTAATTACACAAGCCTCAGAGCACTGATACACATTAAGGGTTTTCTTTTGTACACTTTTGTGGGAGTTTGTTGTCTAGTCACTGCAATTTGAGGCTAGGTTTGAACTGCATTATGCTTGGCTATGCTGATTTATAGCCACATTATCAGCACTTTAAGCCAGGTGATGCACTTGTCATTGCTTTTGTTACTGTCATTTTTTATTATTATTTATTTATTTATATAATTTCTCTTTTGCCCTTCTCACCCTCCAGGGGACTCAGGGTGGATCTCAATGCACATATACAGGCAAACATTCAATGCCATAGACATACAACATATATAGACAGACAACGAGCTACACAATTGGTCGAGAACTCACCTCGACCTGGGCAGGCCTCAAACTCATGACCTTCTAGTCAGTAGAGATCTTATGCAGCTGACTCCCAGCCAGCTGCGCCACATTCCCGGTGTCATTTTGGTATGTGACACTTTAAGAGATCAAGTAGATTAGCCTTCAACTCCCTCTCTTCAACGTCAACATAGGATGAGCTAAGTTCTGTTTCAAGGGCTGCCAGTCTTCTCTGGTTTTGAGTAGAGCCTATTAATCTTTTCCTCTTCCTCTGTATGGAGGCCTTCTCTAGATAGGATAAGTCAATTAACCCAACCAGATCAGGCATCTTGAAACTGCTGCCCTCTGGTTGTATGAGGACCCTTCCACACAGTCCTATATCCCAGAATATCAAGGCAGGAAATCTCACATTATCTGAGTGTAGACTCAGATAACCCAATTCAAAGCAGATATTGTGGGATTTTCTGCCTTGATATTCTGGGATATAGGGCTGTATGGAAGGGCCCCGGGCCTCCAACTCCCAGAATTCCTGACGATTGAACAAACTGGCTAGGGGTTCTGGGAGTTGGAGACCCAAACAGCTGGAGTGATACAGTTTAAAGATATGTCATCTAGATGTTTGTGGTCACGGGTCTCATCCGGTCCTTCCATACAACCCTATATCCCAAAATATCAAGGCAGAAATTCACACAATATCCGCTTTGAACTGGGTTATCTGAGTCTGCACATGGATAATGTGAGATTTGCTGCCTTGATAGTCTGGGATATAGGGCCCATACTCTTGACTATTTATGCTAAGTATTGTGGCCCACAATATCTGGTGGACCAAAGATTGTCCTATTGTTGTTATCCAGAGTACACAGAGCCATAGCGATAATCCGAAAAGAACTGTTTTTCTTAGACAGAAGTGAAAACCCACATATTTTAATGGATTATTTTCTTCCTAATATGTTAGCAGTATATTAAAAACCAGACACACAGGTCATAAAGTTAAAATTCCATGTACAATGATTCTTAAGAATGTGTTTACAAAGCCAGCTTTTAATCTAAAGATAATGAGCTGACCTTGGCACTTTGTTTCAGCATTATGTGAGGTTCCTTATATCATTTTGTACCATGTACATTGTCACTGTGATCGGAAACGTGACTCTAAAAATAATACTTCCACGTCTTAGGCTTCAGTGTCAGAAGGTATTAATTGCTTGAAGTTCAGCTGTGCTTTGCATCTTCTGAGCAGAACTTTCAGAAGCTCAGCATTTAATGCACATGCACCTGGAAAGTTTAAATATTTTAATATATCGTTCACTCACAACAACAGTAAAGTCCTAGGCCAAGATCTGACACGGTCAAACACAGCCTAAGTCAGGGGTGCTCAGGAAGTCGATCGCGATCGACTGGTCAATCCTGGGCCCGAGGGAGGTCGATCCTAGCTGGATTGGGTGCTTCTGAGGGGGTGGAGCCATGCCACGCTAAGCCCCCGCCCCCTCCACCGGCTCCAGCATTTCCACAGCTTCTCCAGGGTAGAGAAAGGTTATGCCAAGCCAGTGGTGGCTATCTATGCTGCCACTGGCTTGGCATAACCTTTCTGTACCCTGGAGAAGCTGTGGAAATGCTCAAGCCAGAGGAGGCGGAGCTAAGCCCTTCCAAGCCCCCCCTCCGTTAAAGCTTCAGCATTTCCACAGCTTCTCCAGGATAGAAGAGGGTAATGCCAAGCCAGTGGTGGCATAGATAGCCACCACTGGCTTGGCATTACCCCTTCTACTCTTGAGAAACTGTGGAAATGCTGGAGCCAGAGGGGGAAGGGGGTGGAGCTAAGCCCCACAAAGCCCCGCCCCCTCCAGCATTTCCACAGCTTCTCCAGGGTAGAAGAGGCTAATGCCAAGCTAGAGGTGGCTATCTATGCCACCACTGGCTTGGCATAACCTTTCTGTACCCTGGAGAAGCTGTGGAAATGCTCAAGCTAGAGGAGGAGGGGGCGGAGCTAAGCCCCACCAAGCTCCGCCCCCTCTGCCAGCTTCAGCATTTCCACAGCTTCTCAATGGTAGAAGGGGGTAATGCCAAGCCAATAGTGGCTATCTATGCCACCACTGGTTTGGCATTACCCTCTTCTACCCTGGAGAAGCTGTGGAAATGCTGGAGCCAGAAAGGGAGGGGGCGGAGCCAAGCCCTGCCAAGCCCTGCCCCCTTCCCCAGCTCCACCCTGCTTCTCTCTTGGTAGATCTTTCTGACTTGGTCTTAGTATAAGTAGCTCGCATGCTGAAAAAATGTGGGCACCCCTGGCCTAAGTGTTCCATTCATTTTCATTTCACTTCACTTTATTTCTTGGTTCGTCGCTCTCCACCGGAGTGCTCCAAGCGACTTACAATTTAAAATAAACATTACACAATATAAAACATTAAACTATAACAGTGGCATTTGACAGTTAGATCCGATTACAAATTGAATGCACAGCCAAAAAGCCAGGTCTTGAGCACTTGTGCAAAGGATCTCAAATCCAGCATGGCTCTAACATATGGTGGCAATGCGTTCCACAGAATTGGAGTAAGGGTCGTAAAAGCTCAGCCAAAGTAAACAGTGGTGGTTTCTCTTATAACCAAAGAGTACTCCAACCGGAGCCCAAAGAGTAACCAACTCAAATATCAATTATTATAGCATATATATTTTTAGCATGTATAATTGCAGCACTTAAATCCCTTTGTATATATACAGGAACACAAATATTGCGCCGCTAGATATACAGTTGAGGGAGACAACACTCCCAATAGCGTACTCATGCCGGAGAGTCCTTTAAGTAGAGCATCCACATTTATGAATTCAGTCAAATAATAGTTCTCTTTTTCCCGTCAAAAAGGGGGACAATAAAAGTCCAAATCAAAAGAGAATTGAATTGCAATCGAATTGTGAGCTGGTGGATCGACCGCTTGGATTACAATTCAATTCTCTTTTGATTTGGACTTTTATTGTCCCCTTTTTGACTGGGAAAAGAGAACTATTATTTGACTGAATCCATACGTGTGGATGCTCTACTTAAGGGACTGAGTGTTGTCCCCCTCAACTGTATATCTAGCGGTGCAATATTTGTGTACCTGTATTTATTAGGCATGGTTTAGAACCCAAAAATAGCAAATCGTAAATCTAATGGGGATTTTTTAAATTAGTAATAGGAAGACTTACAAAAAAAATTCCAAAAAGTTCTAAAATGTAACTTAATTACTAACAAAATTCGTTAGTAATTCGGATGCCAGAGCATGCGCATTCCAGATGGTTTTGGCCTACAACTCCCAGAAATCCTAACAGCTGGTAAATTGGCTGGGATTTCTGGGAGTTGTAGGCCAAAACTTGAATAAATCACACTGAATTCTAGATGGGACTCTCCAAATAGGAAGGAGGGAGGGAGTGGGTATTCTATTCTTGGAAGCAGCAAAAGAAAAGGAGGAGGAGCCCCCCCCCGGCTCCTCGCTGCCTCTCTCTCACCCCGATCCCCAGGGAGTGAGGGCCCAAGTTTGCCCAGGCTGGTCATATACCTACATTCTATGCACATGCAATAATACAGCAGTAATAACAATGGGTATAAGAATAGGTAAAATTCAAACCGAAGTATTCTGACTGGTCCCTGTCTCATGCGGTGCAAACGGGGGGGGTTGCTGCAGAATCTTCTCTATGAGGCCGGGATTCTGCAACAAATCCCCCCGCCCCAAGAATATGTATGGGTGTGGCCCCACGCAGAAAACGCGGGCTTTTCCCGGGCTAATTTCCCGAGCCCGCTTTGCACCGCATGAGGAGAGACCAGTCAGAATACTTCGGTTTGAATTTCACCTCTTCTTATACCCATTGTTATTACTGCTGTATTATTGCATCTGCATGGAATTAGGTATGACCAGTTGGATTACTTATAATATTAGCAGGGGCACTTACAGTAGCATTCATTCTATTATACATTAGGTTGGTTTCTCACCCCAATACTCTTTGATGCTTTAGATCCTGGCAGGCAGGAGAGGCAGGGAAGCCTGGAAAAATGTAAACAGAGAGGTTTACTCAGAAGTAAATCCACAAAGGAGGGCCCTTCATCCAAAGTGCCCTCCTTTGCAGATTTACTTCTGAGTAATCCTCTCTGTTTACATTTTTTCCAGGCTTCCTTCCAGCCGAAAGAAGGAGCGAGTTTAGGGCTTGCCTTTCCATAATATTGGCAAGGGAGGCGGGAGGGTGGTGAGAGAGAAGGAGGGTGCCCCCCTATGCCCCCCCCTTACGACCTAATAACGACACTTAAGAAAATCCTGGCCCCCCAAGTTTGAAAAAGAAAGTCCACTTCCTGGTTGGCGTTCCAGGTGCGGAAACGCTCGAAAGTAGCATTTCTTACGAATTTCTTACGAAACGAATCATTTTCATAACTTTTTTCTCATGCCTAGTATTTAGGGATTTAAGTGCTGCGATTATACATGCTAAAATATGTTATAATAATTGATATTTGAGTTGGTTACTCTTTGGGCTCCTGTTGGAGTACTCGTAAAAGCTCAGTGCCTTGTGGCTTCCAGGCGCGCCTCCCTAGGGCCCGGCACATACAGGAGATTTTCCTGAGCAGGTTGAGGTGACTGCTGGTGAAAAAGAGGAATGAAGTGATTCCTGAGATATGAAGGTTCTTGACCATTTTGAGCTTTAAATGTCAGAATCAGTATTTTATAAGAGATCCGTTGTTCTATTGGTAACCAGTGCAAACGCTGCAAAATCGGTGCAATATGGGATCTCATAGATGATCTCGAGAGGAGCCTGGCAGCCGCATTTTGGACAACCCGAATCTTCTGGGTCATTGACTTTGGGAGGCCAGCATATAAGGCATTGCAGTAGTCCAAAGAAAAAGTATCCAAACACTGGATTCACTTAAAAGATATTGTATTCAATAATTACTCCTGAGGAGTTGCAGGCAAATCAACATATCAACCCCAATTGGGTGCCTTAAATACAACCATGTTTCAATCCCTTATAATTAGAATATCCATGTAAACAAAATAAGTTCCCAGTTCCTGGGTGGGATGAAAAGGTGGAGTAACGCCGCAAAGTAAGTTTTCTAAACCCCAATGGGTATTTATAATCCAACCCCGATGGGTATTTGTAATCAATGGGAAATGTAAGGCAGGCACACCGTCAAACCCCAATCCTGGGCTTCGATTGGGGTTTGACGGTGTGCCTGCCTTACATTTCCCATTGGATTACAAATACCCATCGGGGTTGGATTAAAAAAAAACCCCAAACAAACCTGTGAGATGCTAATATCTGGAGATTCAGTTATGCGAATAACCACAAAAGTTCCATTCTATGTGCAGGCCAGAGAAACTGTGTTCTCCACATGTTTCATAAAGTTTCTGGCACAGAATCACAGTTTATGGGGTAGGACTACTTCAGTCCGAGTCATCACTATACAATGAAACAGGAACACACACTTTAAAGCCGGGAACAGAACTTTATCATTATCTTCTATTTTTAGAGCCTGGCTGCCTGGCCATCTGTTCAAACAGATTTTGTTGTGTACTTGTGGCAGAAAACAATAGGGTGCTGTTGCTGGGTTATACATGGTTGTTCTTGATTTGTCTTCTTGTGAAAAGATGTACAACCTTAACTAGGGGCCACAACTTTGTCCTGGCCAGAAAAAAATGTGCCTTCCACATGTTTCATGAAGTTTCTGGTATACAAACAAAGTTTTTGCCTTCTGCTTAAGTGTCACCTTCTTTGTAGGAACCAACCAATCAGGAACAAACATCTAAAACCCAGGAAGAAACTCAGATTTAAAAAGTCTCATGATTTCCGATTGCAGGGACACACAGACATGAGAAGATCCGTATATTCAGCTCAAAATCATGATGTTCCTGCACCTGGAAGTCTTGTGTTTCCCCCCTTTTTGTAGCAATTACTTCTGCGTTTACAGGGAACAGCATTTGGCTACTCTCCTGTTTTCTGCAGAAGCTCTTGGAATAAAGGTACTATCTGGATCGGTCCTGAATCCACACTGTCATAAATTCCAGTTCAAAGCAAATGTGGGATTTTATTCAGCTGTGTAGAAGAGGCCTATGAGAGCATAGTCAGCTGCTTCTCTGATCCACTCCAGTCTGCTTTTCACCAGCAATGGATTAGCCATAGGACAAGGGGAACTATTATTGTAAAATGGGGGGTTCTAAAGGGGTTTTGATGCTGCTGAGGGCAGAAGAGTCTAATAACCTCCACAAATATATAAATAAGAGGCATATGCAGGTGCAATGTGGACTTACAATTGTGATTTTAGTTAGCAAACTGAGGGCCAGAATGTCGCCCCCTTGGAACCTGACCTCCCTGGATAAACCACACCGCAGCTGAGGTACAACGGGTTTTATTTAGAATAGATAGGTATAGGAAAGAGCCTGGGGCAATACAAGGCCTCCAGGTAGCAGCAATCAGCAGGAACGTGTGGCAAGTATATAATCCGCATCAACAGGAATCCAAGCGGAGGGAAAACAGGAACAAGCCGGATGCAATGGAAAGTCTCTTAAAGGGGCCCCACCGGGTTATAAAGGCAGGGAAAGTCTTCTTAGTAGCAATAGAGTTCAATAGCAATAAAGTCTTTGCAGGAACAGCTCAGGATCATCACAGAGATGTGGCAGTAAGCAGGAACAAGGCAGCCCAGTGTTGGCTGGCTCGCACAGCTTCTGGAAGGCCTGACGTGGCCTCTCTCACAGAAGCATCCTCTCAAAGCAATGTTGGTACGAGATAGCCTCAATGGGTATCCTGGGGCAGTTATAGTGTTCCCTGGCTTTGATCTACATGCGTTGAGTGTCAGTGCTCTATGATTGATGATCGTCTATATGTTTTGGTTACTTCAGCCTCTCTGGAATGCATAGCTCGTTAGCAAACTGCAGCTGGTAAAAGGGAGTCAAACTTGAGGCACCTACAAGGCGCTCCACTTATCAGGGAGGCTCGTTTGAGTAACCTTGGCCTATCCATGCTATGCATTCAAGACTGGTTTCACACGGGAATTGCAAAGAGGCCCAGGGGGAAACTCTGGAGTTAAGCAAGCTGGCTTAGAAAGTACCTTACAGCCGTCCTGGCTGAAGTGCCGCTCAAGCAATACTGATGCCTGGGGTCCTTGAAGTGTGACACAGAATGCTTTACCATTTTGTAGAAACCTTATAGACATTAAATGATAACAGAGTCTCTACCCAGTCTCATAATACTATATCTTAATTGATGATTTAGAATTTATTTATTTCATTTATATTCCATCCTTCTCACCGCGCAGGGGACTCAGGGTGGATCACAATGCACATATACAGGCAAACATTCAATGCCATCGACATACAACATATATGGCAAACATAGAGGCAATTTAACATTCCAGCTTCTGGCCACCAGGGGGAGCTGTCACATTCCTTCATTCTTTTTTTTCCCTGGAGATTTTATGGCCTCGTAAATCAGTTAAATTTAGCCTCCCCACAAAGTGGTACCTAAATTTCCTACTTGACAGATGCAACTGTCTTTCGGGTTGCAAAGGTCGACAATGAGCTACACAAATTGGCCGAGCGCTCACCTCTACCCGGGCAGGCCTCGAACTCATGACCTTCTGGTCAGTAGAGATCTTATGCAGCTGACTCCCAGCCAGGTGTACCACATTCCCGGTGCGGGTAATGAGATTAAGAATACATTCTTAATCTCATTACCTGCATGCCTTAGTGTAATAAGGATCTTTGAACCATAATAAAATGTTGTTGTTGTTGTTGCAAAGAATGAACAGAGAAGTGGGAAGGGAACCACCAAAACAGTACTATAATAATGTACCTTCTGTACAACAGATTAAGCCTGTTTGGTTTTCCCCTTCTCATGGAATGACTTTGGTCCTTTGACCAACAACAGAAGCCATAGTGTGTTTGCTTATTCAGGCATTTCATCATCATCATCATTAGTATTATTTATTTCGATTTATATACCACCCTTCCAAAAGGCTCAGGGTGGTTCACAACAATGAATACACAACACAACGTAGTTAAAAACATAATAAAAACAGATTAGGACCAGAATGGAAAACACAACCTTAGAGATTAAACGTCTGGTGGAACAGGGTGGTCTTACATGCCCTCCTGAAGGCCTGTAACTCCGTTATTGCTCGTGCCTCTGCCAGGAGGGCGTTCCACAGGGTAGGCACTACTACAGAAAAGGTGTGCTGCCGAGTCAATGACAATCGGCAAATCTTGAGTGATGGAACCTCCAATAGGTTTTTGTCCATGGACCGTAGTGGTCTTTGGGGAATGTGCAGGAAGAGGTGGTCCTTCAGATACACTGGCCCCAGACCATGCAAGGCCTTAAAGGTTAACACCAGCACTTTGAAGGCAATCTGGTACTCGATAGGAAGCCAGTGCAAATGCTGGAGGACTGGTGTGATGTGGCATGTTAGTGTCACTCCAGCCAGCAGTTTAGCAGTTTCATAGTTTAGTGTGGATTACATTTCTATGCATAACATGGTATTCCTTTTTTTCCCCTACTGCCTTCAGTCTTAGAAAGTATTATATTTACCAATTAGTCATGTTGTCTTATGAATATTCAAATATTCCACTTTGTGGCTGGTAGAGGGAAGTTTGTAGCATAGGTTTGGCAAACGTTTTCTGCCAAAGAGGGCTGGTGCCTCGCTGAACTACAAGGATCACATAGCAGTGAGCCAGTGTAGATGCACTCTTCCATTACCATTTTCCCCAGCATTTGTTTTCAAGCATCTTTATAACTGGAGACAGGAAGGACAAATCCTGAGATTGCTCCAAGCAAAGTAGGTGTTCTACCACCATCTATATTTTCTACCACATGACCATGGAAAGCATACAGAATATTTGGCTAAACTGCCATGCTTGGGGGTACTGTTGACTGAATCAACAATGGCAGAGAATACCTAAATTTGCCTCTCAGAACTCACTGCTGGTGTGTGTAAAATAATGTCTTCCTCTGTAGCCGGATTGTTTAATTCTCTTGAGGGGTCTGATTAGGCTTCAGTTAGCATGGAATTGGGTTGCCTTTTCAGCAGGAAAGTACTCAGCACCGTGTCCTGTTCTGTGGAGTTAAATAGTTTAGTATTGAAAGAGGACAGAAGAGATATTGATTTCTCAATTTAAACCAGACAGACCCTTCTTTCTAAGGGTGATCATTATTTGGATTAGGAGGCAACGCTCCAGAGAACAGTTGTGACAAACACTCATTAGTGAAAAGAAAGCAGAATGGTAAATGAAGCCATTGCCCCTAGATAATAATTTTGCCCCCCAATGAGATTTCCTCCCATTGTAACTCTTGGCATTACTTCGCGAATGAAGATTCTTAGGAAGGACTCATCCCACGCTTTTTACAAGAGTGTTGATGACTAAAAAGGCCAATCTGAGATAGGCAAGTCCGGTTGCAGAAAGCACAGCAGAAAGTCTCCTTGGGTGATGTTGTTTCCAAGTTGGGGTTCTTTCTGCATTGTTGTTTCTCTTCAAGACCCATTCAGTGTGCCTTCTCGAAAGAGGCTGCAGCATTGTGGATAGTGCATCTCCATGCCTCCCGATGTGAGGCCAGGGTGGACCATTGTTGGTGATCAATCAGGCCGAGCCTGAGATGTTGTTTCAGGGAGTCCTTATATCTCTTTTTTGGGGCACCTCTCTTGCGCTGACCCGTGGCGAGTTCACCATAGAGTAGTATCTTTGGGAGGAGGTGGTCCTCCATCCTAGATACGTGCCCTGCCCAGCGCAGCTGTGTTCTCAATAGCATGGCCTCAACGCTGGTGATCCCTGCTTGCTCAAGGACAGCAACATTCATCACATAGTCAGTCCAGTGTACATTTAGGATTGTGCGAAGACAGCGCTGATGAAAGTGTTCGAGGAGTCGTAGGTGTTGGCGAAATAAGACACTGAATATCATCTTCACCTAGAGCAGCGTTTCTCAACGTGGGGGTCATGACCCCTGGGGGAATTGTGAGGGGGTGTCATAGGGGTCACCAAAGATAATCAGAAAACACAGTATTTTCTGTCGGTCATGAGGTTTCAGTGTGGGAAGTTTGGCCCAATTTCATCATTGGTGGGGCTCGGAATATTCTTTGATTGTAGGTGAACCATAAATCCCAGCAACTACAATTCCCAATTGTCAAGGTCTATTATCCCCAAACTCAACCAGTGTTCACATTTGGGCAAATTGAGTATCTGTGCCAGATTTTTCCAGATCCATCATTGTTTGAGTCCATCATGGTTTGCTCTCTGGATGTAGTTGAATTCCCAAACTCAAGATCATGACTGGCAAAAAAAATTCCAGGATTTCAGGAGAGGTCCACATACAGACCTGTTGGTCCCGAGATTTCTGCCTCCGTTGTCCATATTTTGTTCTTCCATCCTGTCTTCACATCAGGATTTATTATATCTTTGTTGGCTCTGGCATTATGGAAAATGCAATGAAAACAAAACAACCCTAGATGGCATTCCTCCCCCATTCTATCCAATCTGAGCACTGTTCGGAAGCGAGACTGCAGAGAGCCTTGCAGTAGCTTGAAGGCTGTTCACTCAGCTCAGTATAATTTAGTTCATTGGACTGTTATCGCCATGATTCTTTTCATTTATGAGCATTATACCTGACTTTAAAGAAACCATGCTTAATAAAAGCACTAGAGGGCACCATTATGTCACAAAATATAATTCCTGGCCCAGATGCAGGGAAAAGCAGGGCAGAGGAAGCAATCCCTGCATTTCCAGTTGACTGAAATATCCAACCTAGTTCCTTTGTTTTCTCTGCATTCCAAATTCCATAATAATAACCCTTATGTGTAAAATCACATTCTTTCTCACAGGGCTTCTAACCTTGAGGCTTCAAATGGAAGCACTAAAACAAGCCTGTCGACATTTTAAAGCCAAGGAGCGAAACTGTAAACACTTACAGTGGCTGTCTTTTCTGAATGGTCACATGGGAGCCGAGGTTGTGAGGCATTCCATGTGGGATTTGGCGGGAGGTTATTTCTATCTCCTATTATACAAAATGCAGAGGTGCATTTGAAATCTGGAGGGAAAATCACTCCTGCCCTAGCTCTCTCCCATTTCCATTTTTTCGATCTTCCCTTGTCCCCATCTAAAAAGGTATTTTACATTTATTAATTCTCGTCTTTTTTATCTAGGTTTATTTATTTAAGTAATTGATATCTGATATTTCCCCCAGTTTGCTGCTCAAGGGGACTTACATTGTAAGTTTAACAAAATACACTTTTGTTAGAGGGCAGTAATGGAGCAGTTGCAGTCCTTCTTAGATGATGGAACATGGCTAGACCCCTTCCAGTCTGGCTTCCGTTCGGGGCATGGGACGGAGACGGTTCTGGTCTCCATCACAGACCAACTCCGCTGCCAGCTCGACCAAGGCGGGTCTGCGCTGCTCGTGTTATTGGACCTCACGGCAGCGTTTGACACGGTTGACCACAATCTTTTGATCCACCGCCTGGCCATGTTTGGAGTGAGGGGGACAGCTCTTAAATGGCTGACCTCCTTCCTCCACCAGCGGTCTCAGCGTGTGAGGAGGGGTGAGGTGGTCTCCGAGGGCTCCCCATTAGTTTGTGGAGTTCCGCAAGGGGCCATTCTCTCCCCTCTGTTATTTAACATCTACATGCAGCCGCTTGCACAGCTGGTGCGGAGTTATGGGCTGGAGTGTCACCCAGCTCATCCTGAGAATGGAGGGCAGGCCGGGATCCGTCCCCAATAATTTCCAACATTGCCTCAAAGTTGTTACTGGATGGCTGTGAGCAAGTAGGTTGAGGGTGAATCCGGCGAAGACGGAGATCTTGTGGTTGGGCCGCCCGGGCGATGTAGGTGTCCAGCTTCTGACCCTGGACAGTGTGGCGTTATGCCCATCGTCTTCCGTCAAGTGCCTGGGGGTCCATTTGGACTCCCAGCTGACCATGGAGGCCCAGGTCTCTGCGGTCAGCAAGATCGCCTTCTTTCATCTGCGACAGGCAAGGAGGCTGGCCCCCTATCTCTCCCGGAATGACCTGGCCACGGTGATCCAAGCCACAGTCATCTGAAGGCTAGATTACTGCAACGCGCTCTACGTTGGCCTTCCTCTGTCGGCGACCCGGAAGCTTAAGCTGGTGCAGAACACTGCCGCCCGGCTCCTGTCTGGCACTCCAGCAGGCTGCCACATAACACCTGTTTTGCAGGATCTGCACTGGCTGCCAATCGAGCACCGGATCGCCTTCAAAGTGTTGGTTCTCACCTTTAAGGCCTTGCACGGTCTGGGGCCAGCGTATCTGAGGGACCGACTCACCCCATACTGCCCTTCGAGATCACTACGGTCCGAGGATGCCTACTTCCTAGAGATACCTTCAGCGAAGCTCGCAAGATTGACATCTACCCGCCGGAGAGTGTTCTCTGTCATAGCTCCTACGCTGTGGAACGCCCTCCCGGCCGGAACTCGGGCCATGTAGGGCTTGCTCCCTTTTACACAGGCCTGCAAAACTCATCTGTTTAAGCAGGCCTTCGACAAGTAGGCCCCCTCATTCTTGAATTGTGTATTATTTTACTGTGTTATTGCTGTTTTTAAATTGTTTTTATTGCCTGTAAGCCGCCGCGAGCCTCAGGGAGTCGGCGGCATAGAAGCCCGAATAATAAATAAATAAATAAATAAATAAATAAATAAATAAAATCATGAATACGACAGAAGAGGGTTGTTTTTTTATTTATTTATTTTTTAAAAATATTTTTATTGTTTTTAGGTAGTAGTGATACATTAAATGAAAAGAAAACATAGTAAGTGACAAAACTTCCCGAGTATAGTTAGTAAGGGGGGGGGGGGTCTTCTTCGTTACAGGATAGGGTGTGTGGGTCAGATAAGAGAGGGGTATGGGAGGGCATGGGAGAAAAATAAAAACGAAAGAGAGAAAGAGAGGGAATAGTACGTGAAAAACAGGTATATACAAGGCGACCTCCATTCATCCTCTTAGTGGTGTTTCCTGTAGGTCTTTCAATTTCTGTGCACTCATATATTCTTCAAACAGAGTCCAGTCTGTTAGTCTTCTTGGGTTTCCCATATTTTTCCTCAAATAAAAAGTTAATTTGTCCATATCTTTTATACTATAAATCTTGTCTATCCATTGGTCCATTTTGGGTATTTGGTCTGATTTCCATTCTTTGGCAAAAACCATTCGAGCTGCTGTTGACATATATGTAAGAAGTATATCTTTGTTTTCATCTAATTTTAATTCATTGTCATTCAACCCCAATATTCCGGCTTTAATGGAAATTTTAACTGTAGAATAGCTTGGATATCTTTATGTATATTTCTCCAATATTCATTGGTTTTTGGACACGACCACCACATATGGAAATAGCTTCCCATATGTGACTTACATTTCCAACACTCCGAGTGGCTTTTATTATACATGATGCCAATTTTTTGGGGTGTTATGTACCACCTATGAAACATCTTTAGCCAATTTTCTTTAAGATCATAGGCGTATGTATACTTCAATTCTTTGTTCCATATTTTATTCCATTCCTGTAGTTTAATTTGTCTGCCAATATTTTTAGCCCAGATAACCATACAATTTTTGACTTCTTCTACTTCTGTCTCCCAATCTATGAGTTTATTGTACAATTTAGATATATTTTTCCTCTCCGATTTCATCAGTTGTTCCCAAAAATCTTCTTTACCATGAAAGCCATTTTTTTAATGAGGGTTGTTTTTTTTAAGTCATATAAAACAGTGTTTTTCAACCTTTTTTGAGCCACGACATATTTTTTACATTTACAGAATCCTGGGGCACACCACCAACCAAAATGACACAAAAGGACACTCTAACACAGTAATACATATAGTTAATATGTTTTCAAATGTATTTATACACTCAGTGCGAAACCTGGGCCTGTTTCAATGAACACAACATAGATATCCTGGCAGGAATGGCAGAAAGACACACACGAAGGTCTTTCTCAACAGCTGGGAGTTATAGTTCACTCACAATCAAAGAGCATTCTGAACTCCACCAATGATGGAATGGAATCAAACTTCTTACACAGAACTACCATAACCAAGAGAAAATACTATAAGAGTTTGGTGGGCATTGACCTTGAGTTTTGGAGTTGTAGTTCACCTATATCCAGAGAGCACTGTGGAGGGGAGGGAGGAAGACAGGGGGCGAGTCTGCGCAGTAGCACCCGCACAGGTCACGTCTTCCTCCCTCCCGCAGAAGCGGCAGCGTGATCAAAGTGAGACAAAGCAAGCAGAGCGAGGCTGGGAAGAAGGGAGCCCGAATGGAGAAGAAAAAGTGTTCGGCAGGAGGGTATTGGAGGTTCCAATTTACCACGGCACACCTGATGATCGCTCACGGCACTCTGGTTGGGAAACACTGATATAAAACTTACTAATTTAAAACAGTTTTTTAAAAAGATGTGGAAACATGGTAATTATGAAAAAGGCAATGCCACATACAGCAATTAAAAGAACTTTTGCAACAGAGAGTGAACACTCAAAGGTATTCTGCAATAGAAAGGTAAAGGAAAAGGTGTCCAAAGGTGTGAAACCTCTGGCCCTCCAGATGATTTGGACATCAGCTTCCAGAATTCCTTACCATAGGACAAGTTGGCCAAGATTTCTGGGAGTTGGAGTCCTAAACACCTGGAAGACCAAAAGTTGGGCACCACGGATCTACACAGGCTCATTTTAAAATATAAATGTGTGTGTGTGTGGATAGATAGATAGATACATAGATAAGAGCTCCCAGTGGTGCAGTGGATTAAACCACTGAGCTGCTGAGCTTGTTGACTAAAAGGTCACTGGTTCAAATCCGGGGAGCAGCATGAGCCGAGCTTCTGCCAACCTAGCAGTTTGAAAACACGCAAATGTGAGTAGATCAATAGGCACTACTATGGTGGGAAGGTAACCATGCTCCATGCAGTCATGCCGGCCACACAACCTTGGAGGTGTCTATGGACAATGCTGGCTCTTTGTCTTAAAAATGGAGATGAGCACCAACCCCAAGTCAGACACGACTGGACTTAATGTCAGGGGACAACCTTTACCTTTTTATATATAGAGAGAGGGCTTTAAAAAGCCTTCTTATCATGATGGAAACGTGAAAATGCTGAGCAGAAACCTCTACATAAACTGAAATATCTTTTCTGTCCAACATGGAATGCCAGCATCCAGTTCAAGACTGCAAAAGTGGAGTTGTACATATTATGCCACTGTGCATTCAGGCATACAGTATATGCACATCCACTTTTTGCATTTGGTTGTAGATAGATTGTGCCTTCAGTTAGAAAAAGTAGACACTCAGTACAGAAACTGTACGATACAAACAATTTGTAGCTCCCCATATGAATGCGATTTTCCTGCTTCTTGGCAGGGGATTGGACTGGATGGCCCATGAGGTCTCTTCCAAATCAAGGATTCTATGATTCTATATGGAGCAACCCATTTGCAAGTCAGATATCTAAATTACACAAATATTTTAAAATTACATATTCAGAAGTGCCCAGTGGTTCTGCAAATCTACAGCACTGCTCTAAATGTGTATGGTAAGCAGGGCCGTAGCCCGGATTTTGATTCGGGGGGCTGAGTTTGGTTGGGGGGCTGAAACTGGGTGGAAGAGGGTCTATCCTAGCAAACCTTTTGTATTGTTATCCCAATAACCCCATTAATGTGGGATATAATGAGCATGGTGATCAGATCATGATATGAAAAAACATAACAGTTTAAATAATGTACCAGTAAGGCCTTTTCGCGGACCACCCTGAGAATTTCGAGGAGGGGGCTGAAGCCCCCTTAGCCCCCCCTGGCTACATGCCTGGTTGTAAGTAGTACTTATTGAAAACTAGAAGGAAAAGGAAAATATCGGACTGTACTGGGAGACCCAATATTTTCATTTAAAATATAATATTCCAATTTTTTGACATCAGCTGTAGCCACACTTTAGAATTATAGCACTTTGACACCACATTAACTGCCATGGGACAATGTTACAGAATTCTGAGATTTGCAATTTTGTGAGATATTTATCTTTCTCTGCAAAGAGCTCTGGTGCCACAACAAGCTACCGTGTTTCCCCGAAAGTAAGACACCCCCGATTGTAAGACGTATCGGGGGTGTCTGGGGGGTCGGCTTATATAAGCCATACCCCGTGTATAAGACGTACCTCGTCCCGCCGCCGCCGCCGCAACCGGGGGTGTGCCACGGCACACCTGCGGCACACCTCCGTGGCACACCTCTTCGCCAGGGCTCCAGGCAAGGGTGGGAGATGAGAGCCAAGGGCGGGAGGAAGCAGCGACGCGTCACTGTGACGCTGCAATCCTCACCACGCCCCCTGGCTCCTTTCCCTCTCCCTTGCTTGAGGAAAGGGAGAGGAAAAGGAGCCAGGGGGCGTGGTGAGGATCGCAGCGTCACAGTGACGCGTCGTCCCTTCTCCCCGCCCCTGGCTGTCTTCCTCCTCCCTTCCAAGGGTGGGAGATGAGAGCCAGGGGCGGGGAGAAGGGGACGACGCGTCACTGTGACGCTGCGATCCTCACCACGCCCCTGGCTCCTTTCCCTCCCTTGCTTGAGAAAGGGAGAGGGAAAAGGAGCCAGGGGGCGTGGTGAGGATCGCAGCGTCACAGTGACGCGTCGTCCCTTCTCCCCGCCCTGGCTGTCTTCTCCTCCTCCCTTCCAAGGGTGGGAGATGAGAGCCAAGGGGCGGGGGAGAAGGGACGACGCGTCACTGTGACGCTGCGATCCTCACCACGCCCCCTGGCTCCTTTTTCCTCCCTTGCTTGAGGAAAGGGAGAGGAAAAGGAGCCAGGGGGCGTGGTGAGGATCGCAGCGCCACAGTGACGCGTCGTCCCTTCTCCCGCCCCTGGCTGTCTCTTCCTCCTCCCTTCCAAGGGTGGGAGATGAGAGCCAAGGGGCGGGGGAGAAGGACGACGCGTCACTGTGACGCTGCGATCCTCACCACGCCCCTGGCTCCTTTCCCTCTCCCTTGCTTGAGGAAAGGGAGAGGAAAAGGAGCCAGGGGCGTGGTGAGGATCGCAGCGCCACAGTGACGTCGTCCTTCTCCCGCCCCCTGGCTGTCTTCCTCCTCCCTTCCAAGGGTGGGAGATGAGAGCCAAGGGCGGGGAGAAGGGACGACGCGTCACTGTGACGCTGCGATCCTCACCACGCCCCTGGCCCTTTCCTCTCCCTTGCTTGAGGAAAGGGAGAGGAAAAGGAGCCAGGGGCGTGGATCGCAGCGTCACAGTGACGCCGTCTTTTTCTCCCGCCCTGGCTGTCTTCCTCCTCCCTTCCAAGGGTGGGAGATGAGAGCCAAGGGCGGGAGAAGGGACGACGCATCACTGTGACGCTGCGATCCTCACCACGCCCCTGGCTCCTTTCCTCTCCCTTGCTTGAGGAAAGGAGAGGAAAGGAGCCAGGGGCGTGGTGAGGATCGCAGCGTCACAGTGACGCGTCGTCCCTTCTCCCCCGCCCCTGGCTGTCTTCCTCCTCCCTTGCCTGGAGCCCTGGCGAAGAGGTGTGCCGCGGGAGGTGTGCCGCGGAGGTGTGCCGCAGGTGTGCCGCGGCGAAACAAGCTACATATAGCAGGATTCCATAGGAATGAGCTTTGGCAGTTAAAGTGCTGTCAAACTGCTATAATTCAGCAGTGTGTATGGTCTGCAAAGCAGCCAATAAAGTGGAAGTGATTTTATTTAGAAAGTATAATCCAAAGGTGATGGGTGGCAGGTTGTTTGTAGGCATTATTTTGGGAATAGATTTTTGCAAGCTTGTTCTATTTTACCCGGCTGTTCTTTGTTGTTGTTATTGCCACTGATAGGGGGGAAAATAAACTGTCTTTTACTTTCTCCTACTCTCATGCGAAAAGGGTGAGTTAGATTTACGGAAGCAGCTCCCTCTTACTGCTGGTGGAAACTGAACCGCAAATGATTTCAATTTTCCATTAGATTAGTTCCTATTGTTTTATATAAGGCACCCCTTATTAATTTTTACCACTCTGTGGTATGTGTGTTTTCCCCCACCAAGGTCAATAGAGAAGGCTTTTGCATGCTAGAAAGACATAAAAGTTCTATTTCAAAGACCAGAGCATAATGTGAAGTGCCAAAAAAAATTAACATTAGTGCAGATAAAATGCACTTATAACATTTCGTGTCCCAGTCAATGTGCAATAAGTTAACAAATTAGATGTGTTCCTAGGCATTACTTCTTCTAGAGACCACTTGAAAACATTTGCAAAATGGATCCAATAATTTTTTTGATTTCACCAGCTTTCATCATAAAAGGCATAGAAAAAATGCCTCTTTCGCATTTCAAGGGGCCCTTCCACAAATCCCTATATTCCAGAATATCAAGGCAGAAAATCCCACATTATCTGAGTGTGGACTCAGATAACCCATTTCAAAGCAAATATATTCCCATATAAACCCCAGAGCTCACTACGTTCCGAGGAGCAAAACCTCTTGGAAATTCCTAGCCTGAAGAACTACCGCCTGACGGCAAGCAGACAAAAGGTTTTTACAATCATTGCCCCCACGTTATGGAATGCCCTTCCCCCTGAGGTTCGGGCATTACAGGATCTGATGGCTTTCTGTAGGGCCCATCTTTTTCAGCAGACTTTCGATCTTTGCTAACTGTTAATGGAAACGTTTTTAACCTTGCTTACTGTTGAATGGTTGTTGTATCCTTTATGTAAACCGCCCCAAGCCTTTGGGAGTGGCTGTGTATAAATCGAAGTAATAAATAAATAAAAATAAATAAATATTGTGGGAGTTTCTGCCTTGATATTCTGGGATATAGGGCTGTGTGAAAGGACGCTCTGTCTTTAAAGGAGAGTCTTTGTTCCATGACCAGCTGAAGCATACCATAGCATCACATTGGAAAACTTAGAAAATGCCTGGATAAAACATTTTGGTAATAATCTCCAGCCCTCTTTCATCATGCTCCCAAGGCCGATATTGCCAAAAGCCTTTCAGAAAGATAAAGGATAAGGGGGAGAAAAGGGGGACTGAGTAGACATAAAAAGTATTTGTAAATGGAGCTTTTGTATCAGAGACATGCGACCTAATCAGACAGGTTACTTTGCCCTCCATTGTACACTCCGGCCATAATACTTTGATATCCGTTAATTTTTCGTATTTAAAATTATTTTGACCCTATATTGACCCTCGGTGTCCAACCCGGAAGTGACATTTCAAAATCGATGCCCGTGATCATCATTTCCGTAAAGGGCACGTTTTTAGGTTGTTATTTCCGCCATTGCTTCTGAGGTGGTGGGATGGCTTGCATCCACACCTCCCATCCTTTCCCCACCACCTCAGAGGCATCCTGGGTTAAATATAATGTGGGATGCCTCTGAGCTGGCGGAGGAAGGAAGGGGTGCGTGGATGGCTTGTATCCACACCTCCCTTCCTTCTTCCACCACCTCAGAAGCAACGGCGGATATAACGACCTAAAAACGTGCCCTTTACAGAAATGACGATCACGGGCATCAATTTTGAAATGTCACTTCCGGGTTGGACGCCGAGGGTCGATATAGGGTCAAAATAATTTTAAATACAAAAAATTAACGGATATCAAAGTATTATGGCCAGAGATATCTACAATTCCCAAATGACAACATCAATCCCCAACCCCACTAGTTTTCAAATATGGGCGTATCAGGTATTTGTGCCAAATTTAGTCCAATGAATGAAAATACATCCTGCATCTCAGATGTCTATATTACCATTCATAACAGTAGCAAAATTACAGTTATGAAGTAGCAACAAAAATCATTTTATGGTTCGGGGTCACCACAACATGAGGAACTGTATTAAAGGGTCACGGCATTAGGAAGGTTGAGAAATACTGATCTAAATAAAACCCCAATAGAACTGGGGAAAACAAGCAAAAACAAAAATAAGCAATATAAATATTATAAAGAAGCTTACCTTTTTTTGGTTGGATTTAAACAGATGCTGCTGCTTGTGTGAACATTTCTTTAATCATATAGCAAAAAATCATATTTACATTTCCCTGGAATAAACCAGAATACTGATGTTATATTTTATGGGGATTGAACAATTGTCTTTCATTAAAAATGTGCATAATGTACTGACAAGACAGTTAGGCAGGCAACGACATAAGCAATGCAAGAAATATAAAAAGGTGAGAGATCATTTTGAAATAATAACAGTAAATTGGGAATATCGCCCCACTCAAGTAGCCTTCAAAATTGTGTAGGAACTCTGTGATGGATTTTAATTGTCATGAATCACTCATTACCAAGAGTGGCATAAATATCATATCTGTGTTTCCAGACCTGCTCTCCAGTAACTTCAAAAAAAGCCAAGGAGCATGAAAGTCACTTTCTGTTGACAAGAGATGTCTGAAATCCTTAGCTGTTGGTTTCTCATTCTCCATCGCTCTCCTCCCTCCCACATACAATGGCCAGTATCCCATTTCTTCCACAGCAGATGAATTACTGTGCACACTTACATGGCAATTACATTACATTTAGCATGCACCACCAACTTCCACTCACAGTCTGTTGGACAAACAGTGCGCTCTAGTTTTAAATCTGCTTAATCTCTGTCAATACACTTCAACTTATTAAAAGAATGTTAGAGTCAGGAAGTCACTGAGATTTCTGGAGGTGCATTTTGTATGGAAAAAAATCAGTTTCTCAGGTTTCTCCTATTTTTATACATTTAATGCCTCAGAGCCCAAGTTATTTAAGCATCTGAACATAATGTGACATACAGCTAAGAGCATGCTTCAGAAAAATGAAAAACCTTCAGAGATAGAAGCAACCATGTTGTGGACTTATTACCATCCTAAGATCTATCTCACTATCTTCCTCCCATCATATTAGCATCAATTTATATAATGACCATTTGTGTTGGACATGGAAAAATATGCAACTATGGTTTCACTAGTAGTGGTATTCATAATCCTATATCAGCTGCCTAAGTGTACTAAACTATATGGTATCTCTTAGCTTGATCAACCTGCTTTAGCTACATGCATCCTTCTGCAAGGGATTAGTGCAAATGCTTCTGCAAGAAATTATTATTTTTAATTTAATAGCAATTAAACAAAACATATGTTTTTATTTATTAAAAATAGTTTTTATTGAGTTATACAGATATATGTATTAATGCAGTGGTTCTCAACCTTTCTAATGCCATGACCCCTAAATAAGGTTTCTCATGTTGTGGTGACCGCCAACCATATTTTCGTTAATACTTCATAAATAATTTTGCTAGTCTTACGAATTCTAATCCAAATATCTAATATGCAAGTCAAACGAAGGGGGCGGGGCCAAAGAAGAGGGCTGCGCGACCCCTCTAAATGGCCAATTGTTCAATGCCTCCTTGAAGGGCTTCACTGCCCCCCAAATTCCCCTGAGCCTCCCACCGCCCCCTTGGAATGCCTCACCACCCACCAGGGGGCGGTACCGCCCACTTAGAGAATCAGTGGTCTAACTGATGTTTCTACCTCAGTCCTTCCAACAATCTCTAGCGTAATAATCAGAACCATACAATCATAGAATCATAGAGTTGGAAGAGACCTCGTGGGCCATCCAGTCCAAACCCCTGCCAAGAAGCAGAACAGTAGTATTCAAAACACCCCCAACAGATGGCCATCAAATCTCTGTTTAAAAGTCTCCATAGAAGGAGCCTCCACCACAATTTGCGGTAGAGAGTACCACTGCTGAACAGCTCTCACAGTCAGAAAGTTCTTCCTAATGTTCAGGTGGAATCTCCTTTCCTGTAGTTTTAAGCCATTTTTCCATGTCCTAGTCTCCAGGGCAGCGGAAAACAAGCTTGCTCCCTCCTACCTATGACTTCCCCTCACATATTATTTATACATGGCGGCGATCATGTCTCCACTCAGAAGAAGGATGCCTCCACCCATTTGAAAACGATTCCTCTCCCCCTGCCCATGCACACATACACCTGCTCAAATCCTTGGCCATTCCTGCTACAGAATAGTTGTTGTGGATGACGTCATTTCCTCCTTTATCATTCTTCCACCTTCCTTTCATTATTAAGAGAAATGTGAAAGAATTATATGGGAGGAAATGAAGTTAAGATTGGGAACGATATTGTATTGCACCTTTTCTCACTCTTCCTAGAATTTAATTATTTACTCGGCCCTGAGTACAATTGTTAGTTCTCATAACCAACCCTCTGCTCAAATAAGGAGCTCCATTTAGAGCATTCCAATCAGTAGTTGTTCAGATTGTTTCTAAAGACATCTAAAGAAAGAGACTCCCTTGCCTCTCTAGGTAATTGGTTCCATTGCTCAACTTTTCTTACCTTCAAGAGGTTACTTCTACTTTTGATTCACGAGTCAACAGTTGAGTGAACAGATCTACTCTAGTTAGACCTACTAAGAAGATTAATTATTCTGAAAAGATTAATTATTGCACAGACTTTGGTTGATGATTCAACTACTTAGGTCAAGTAAACAATTTGTAGTATAGAAAGATACCATATATACACAAATGTAATACACCATGGATCGTAACTCACACTTCAATTTTCAAAAGCCTGGGCAAAAAATGAAGTTTTGTTGGTGAATGTAGTACATCTATTGGCTGTTTCACCACATCCTTTGCCTTCCTGCCTCTCAGGCCAGTTAGCCAACTAGTAGGATTTGGTTGCTGTGGCCCCAAACCACTGATGGTGCCCCATGCTATCCTCAAAAACTACGAGTAGACCTTACTTCTGCTGCTACCTTGGACCAGTGCAGCCCAAAATCACCCTCTCTTTGGAAGGTGGTGGTCCAAAAAGAATGCAGCCTTTCTCATTTTTTCCCTCTTCTCCTTCCTCTTTTCCCTCTTGTGAGGCAAAGATAATAGAAGGGAGGGGGAGTTCCAGGCTCGCTCAATGGACTGGGCTTGAAGTTGGCTGCCTGACTCTCTCCCTTAAGCCCAAGTAAGGCAGTGCTAGTTCCCTGTGCTCTTTGGTGTCTACTACCTGGGTTGGGAGGCAACACTTCCTCCCACCCAAGCAGCAATGCTTATCTTCCTCCTGTCAAGCTTGTTGTTGGGCCCTCTTTCTTGAGCTAATTGCTGACAATGAGCTCAATGGGCTCAATGGGATGAGTGAGGACATCTCAGATGAGCCTAGGGATTGCTTCACCTAGGTGAGGCCAGCCTTGAGGTCAATCTTTTTTTTATAACCTTTTATTAGGTTTTCAGATTTATAAACATTAAAGACAGCCTAGGTAGCCAACATTGACTCCGTTCTAGTTCCACCTAGGCTCAAAGGAGTTTTTGACAGAATGTTTCACTCAGCCAGCCTTGAGGTCAATCTTTAGAATGAGCCTAAGGCTCCGACTCCTCCCTTATTCTTGACTTTGCTTCACAAGAGGGAGAAGAAGGAGAAGGTTAAGGCTGTGTTTTCCCTAAACAGCATATATTTCAACTAGGGAGAGATTTTCCAATGTAGAAGTGAGCTTTTGTTCCACTTCATAACTTGGAGAAAATACTGCAAGCTGTTTCTTTTTCTGCCCTGAACCAAGGAATGGTTAAATTTTGATGACATCATCTCAGCAAAACGTTTAGTATATTTTGACAATGTTTGTTGCAGTGGTTCCTCCTTCAAACTGCTTGATCATTAATATAATTTACATTGAAATTTTGCTTCTATGCAATACAAAAACCTTCTATATTATGAACAGCATGAGAACCTTACACAGGCAATTTTGTTAAGTTAGTTGACATGAAGCTCAAGGAAACAGACATGCTGCAAAATTAGATTACTGGAAACGAGGCACAACTGAATCTTGAGTAATGGGGCTTACCATGATAGGTGAACATCGTTAGCATGCAATAAGCACACTTTGAAGCCACATTAGATGTACATAGTCTTGCCTTTGCTGGAAAAGAGCTTCCTACAGATGATGTCTTCATTTTCCAATAATGAAGACACAGCTACCTTGCATTTTAATTCCCACTCCTTCTCCATATCTCACAAGCTGATACTGTATCTGCATGAACAGTGTTATTTTGCCCTGAATAATGAGGCTTGCTTGGCATGACAACTTGATGGTTCAACCATCAAAGCAATGAGGAAAGTTATTTTCATAAATGTTTTCATTATCCTGACTGTCCATCCTAAAATATCTGTTCTTATCTGGATGGAGTAAATTTGTTGCTGGCACCAACATCAAACAATGACTTAATGCAGCTCTTTATCTACTGGAAATATGAAGACCCTGGTGATCATATTTTACATAATGGCCATCTATAACTTTGAACCTATATCATGCATAATGTTGCTGCTATTCAGATGGTAGAATAAGTCAGTTGTTGTCAGTCTTCTTTCATTTCAAAAAATAAAATAAAATGAGTGTCACTGATGTAGGGTTGCCCCTCAGCCCCAGTGTGGCTGTGATTTGTGTGCCTAGCAGGGGGTCACCTTCCTTCCTTCCTTCCTCTCCCAGTGGTCGACAGTGAAGGCGGCCCAGCGGTAGAGGTGGGTGAGGGCACGGCAGACCTGGCTCTGGGTCTCCGTTATCACCAGCTCCCATTATCACCAGCTCCATGTGGGCCTGCATCTCCCTGAGCTGCACCTGCAGCTTCCTCAGGCCACTCACTGGCAGCGCCATGAAGACCGGCAGACCCCCTTCTCCTTCTTCCTTTTCCTCATCCTCCTCCCCCCGTGAGCGAGGGGTCTTGAGAAATGGAGTCCCACCCAAAAGGGCCATGCGCGCCTCTCAATCAAGAGGAGGCAGCTATGGACTACAATTCCTGGCCATGCGCAGGGAGGCGAGAGGAAATGGGAGGAGCCAAAAGGGGTAGCAGGATGGAGGAGGAGGAAGAAGGAAGTATGTGTGTGTATGTACTGGCCCAGCCTCACCTCCTGCCCCATCAATATGGGACAGGAGCTGAAAATAAGGGACACAAAATTTGGGGCTGAAAAACAGGATGTCCCGTACAATACGGGACAGTTGGCAGCCCTACACTGATGTCTAGTTATTGGTCCCCTACCAGACAGCCATTTTGCGGTTTGTGGGGAGAGGATGAAGTTAGCGAAAATCTGGCTATGTGGATATGGCTAGATAAATGCTGGAGACATCTTCCCGCATTAGTTTCATCTAATGATATCCCTGGTCCATGCCTCACTATGGGATCACAACCAGATGCTTCCCTGATCCCTTATTTTTATATAGCAATAGCCAGGCCATTAGATATGCTTATTACAGCCTGGAGAGGGAGGTTGGATGTTGCAGAGGGAGAAGGGGAAGGCCAACTTCTGCAAAGAACAAAAGGCACACACAAGCGTGAATTTGAATCACATTTTTATATGTTACCAATAGGATGCTAGCCAAAGAGACCGTTTCTATGTTCACTTTCTATTCAATAAAAGGAATGGAGGACCAAATACCATGACTGAACATGTTCATTCACAGGAGGGAATATTCATACAGTCAAAGATGTGCCTTTAAGGCCATTGCATAAGGCAATGGGGACAAGGCAGTTTCAGAAATGACTAAACAGCTTCTATATATTTCAGGCTGGGCAACAGTACCAGGGTTAGGGGCCATTGTGCACATGCACTTCTCCCCACATACACAAACACTAACACATACGACACATGTACACATTCAAATATTTAACCGATTTCTGGTTTTGTTTTTGTGCATTTTTCAGTTGTTTCTTGATCAGGATCCGGGAAGCAAAAATGCTGCACAATGGCACAATTTTGATTATTCCCAACCTGTTTAGGGAGTCAAAAGGTTTTTTAAAATGGAGGTGTCTGGAAGACTGGGGATCCGGGAGATAGCAAAGGTGCACCAAATGGAGTTCAAAGGCCAATAGGTCACGCTTTCAATACCCCAGATTCAGGCCCGGATCAGGCCCTTTTGGCGCCCTAGGCCAATGGCTCTGAGTCTGCCCCCGCCCCCGACTCCGCCCCGCCCCCACGCAAGAAGCAGGGAAACACAGGCTGGGGGGGTGCCAGCTGAGGGACGGAGGGAGGTAGGAGCACTTGCAAGAGAGAGAGAGGGAGAGGGAGAGGCAGGGAAACACAAACACAGAGAGAGACTGAGGCGCGCGAGCCGGACAAGGGAGGCAGGGAAACAGACTGGGCGCGCGAGGAGGCGGGGGTGGGGGTGGGGGGGGGGGGGGGGGGTGGGGGCAGGGGCAGAGCCGGGGGAGAGCAGGAGAGCAGAAGGGGGCGTGGATGGCACTTACGCTGCCACGCGCATGCACCCTTTTTTTGATTTTTTTTTAAAAAATGGATTTTTTTTGGGGGGGTTAAAAACCTTTTTGAGGGGTCCGGACCTGCTGCCCCCCAAAAGGTGCCGCCCTAGGCCATGGCCTAGGGTGGCCTTATGGGTAATCCGAGCCTGCCCAGATTTTCACAAAGCTCTCTTTAAGCACTAGAGTTTTAAAATATTCTCCCTGTGTGTATGCATGTGTGAGAATACCCTTATACATGGATCTGTGTTTAGATCACATTACAAACATTTAGTGCTAATACAGAAAGTAATCAGTGAGGAAATGTGAGGCGTTTGCAAATCATCATATCTGCATAATAGCACCCTTTATCGCATGCAGTGAATTGGACAACAGTGGCACTAATTCTTTGAAAATAAAGACTAAAAAGAACTGCAAAGCAGCCGTTAACCCATCCACCAAACTATTATGAGCCATTTGTGTATTGCTTTTTAAAGTGTGCTCTACAAAGCTGTGTCTCTACAGGAGCTAATGATTAACACAGGGAGGGTAGAAAATGACAATTCCACTCTAGCGCTACACTTATTTTTCTGCATGGAAAATCAATATCGGCACCTTGACTTGTTGGTTCCTAGACAGCTTTCACTCTTTTTTGAGATCTGAGGTTGATCTCGGGAATTTGGCCCAGCAAGTGTCCTGTGTTATATTACGATGGATCCATGTTGATGCAGGATTTCACAACATTATTTGGTTTCTCAGGATAGAATAACTGAAAATCTTCATCAGGGATGTCTGCTAAGACATCAGCCTATTTTTCAGATAATCCAAAATCAGTGGGAGAGGGAAAAGGTAGCAGATCCCAATCTACTGATGAGTCATGACTTTTGGGTGAGTAACTATCATCCCAGAGTAGTGAAATGGATATCACTGATTCCTCAGACTAGTTGGATTTCCCCTATCCCAATGGCACAGAGATTCAGTAGCCATTGGACCATCTGAGTACATGAGAACATCTTGGGCCCTTCTACACTGCCATATATTCCAGAATATCAGGGCAGATACTCAACATTATCTTCTTTGAACTGAGATATATGACAGTGTGGACTCTGATATTTCAGTTCAAAGTAGATATTGTGGGTTATTCTGCCTTGATATTCTGGGTTATATGGCTGTGTGCAAGGGCCCTGAGTCTACACTGCCAGATAATCCAGTTCAAAGCAGATAATCTGGATTTTATATCGCTGTGTAGAAGGGGCCCTTGTCTTCCCAATCCACCCGAATTTTAGATAAATTAGGATCATTTCTAAAATTAAGTATTGAATGGGAATATGCACAGGATTTTTTTACCAGCTCCTCTCTTTCTCATCATTTCCCTATCATTGCATTCCCAATAAGCATTTGATAGAGAGAAATATTGTCTATACAAATCACCAACTTGAGTTTTCTGTGTTGGTTATAATGATATCCATCACTGTTTATCACTATGCACTACTGTATTTATTTATTTATTTATTTATTTATTTACTATGCTTCTATACCGCTCTTCTCAGCCCAAAGGCAACTGTATCTTAGTAATGTACCAACAAATCTGGATGTTTTATTAATGCATGCAAGTGTCCAGGTGTACTTCTAAATATGACATGGAAGGCATTTAGTTGCATTTTTATACGCCAACACTGGGAATTATGCTGTTTTTAATCTATACATGTATGTTATTGTAGTAAGCCACAAACTGGTATTATGTGAACAAAGTGGAGCATAAAAATAGAGAAGACAAAAATATTAATGCATAAGTGATCTCTGGGGGAGAAGCTGCCTCACTTTGGTCCTTTGGGATTACAACTTTTCCCTACCTGGACTACAGGTAAACAGTTAATCGATATAAATAAAAATGTAATGTTCGTTTCTGGGATTAACATAACTCAAAAACCACTGGGTGAATTGACACCAAATTTGGACATAATACCCCTACCAAGCCAACAAGTGACCATCACTCATAAAAACACTGAAAAACACAGCAAAAAAGACTTTAAAAGCAAAAAACACATGTGCACATAACCACCTGAAGGACCGCCTTTCCCTGCATGTTCCTCAGAGACCACTACAGTCCATGAATCAAAACCTATTAGAGGTTCCATCACTTAAGATCTGCTGCTTGTCATCGACACGGCAGCACACTTTTTCTGTAGCAGCGCCTACCCTTTGGAACGCCCTCCCTGAGGAGGCACGAGCAATAACTGATCTACAGGCTTTTCGGAGGGCCTGTAAGACCAACCTGTTCCGTCAGGTGTTCAATCTCTAAGCTGTAACCCCTACTCTGGTCTTAATCTATTTTATTATGTTTTCAAGGATGTTGTGTTTTGTTGTTCATTGCTGTGAACCACCCTGTGCCTTTTCGGGAAGGGTAGTATATAAGTCGAACTAATAAATAAATAAATAAATAAATAAATAAATAAATAAATAAATAAAATAAATAATACACACATATACACACACACAACACACATACAAAGCAATGCACAGCAATGCATGGCAGGGAATGGCTAGTTGAAGGATAATGCTTTATATAAATTTTGAAGAGGGGGTATTCACTAAGAGGTTTGGATAGGCAGTCAGTTGGTCGTGGTGGTTGGCCATTTGGCTAGCTGGTTGATTGGTTCCATCCATCTACCATATTTATTTTTAAAGAATGTTTCAATATATTTTAATGTTACCACTGTTAGGACTTTGAGGGGAATGTTTCAATATAATTTAATGTTGCCACTGTTAGGACTTTGAGGGAAATCTCAAAGCAATTCTTTTGGCTGCCATTTTGTTTTTTCTAGATTGCTCTTATAGGTTAAATCCAGGTCCATACAGGTGAAGCCAACACTGTGAGGTAGTGAATTTACTGCATTTTATCCCCATTTCTTCTGCAACTGTTCAAAACTGACCAGGAACACTTGAAAAAGAAACCTGAAAACAGCTGAAGGAGGGACTCATAGTAAAATCTGAACTGGACTTGTCACCTCCATAATGTCAGATCATTATTTCCAAGGTTGTTTCAAACAATGCCCCTCGTCCTACTCTCCCTTCTTTCTTCAGGTGCCAGATGAAGACTGTGTTGTTTTCAAGAGCTCTTCGCCAATTGACATCTTGATCTTTCAATCTTGTTACTATGGCTTTGTTTTATTTTGCTTTGCTTCTTGTGTTGTCTAAACTGATCTGTTTTGACATGTTTGACTGTAAGATGCCTTGCGCATAATTCGGTAGGATCCCAATGAGAGAGGCAATTAAAAAAAACTCTTGACTAAGCATGTGCTTTATCTTCACAGGTGATTTATACATTGGAGGAGTTGCAAAGGAGACCTACAAATCCTTGCCCAAATTGGTTCATGCCAAGGAAGGCTTTCAAGGCTGCCTTGCCTCAGTGGATTTGAATGGACGCCTCCCAGATTTGATTTCAGATGCTCTGTTTTGCAACGGACAAATAGAACGGGGATGCGAAGGTATGGGAAAACCATTCTATAATCTTGTCACAACCTCTTCTAATGCAAAACAAATTATCCTATACCTCATCATAGGGGTGTAATAGCATCTCCCCCACTGTGCTATGTTTATTTGTACTTAGATGATGACAGTTCTCCATCTTACCCGTTGTCATCAATTTGTGCTGTGCTACAGTCATAAGCTGGACCGGTTTTACATTATTAATGAAGGTGGGTGCTATTGAGATAGAGTTGTACATTGATGGCACAAAACACAAATTGAACTTGAGAACATTAACTTATCTTCCTGAATATAATCAGCAGAGCCACCAGCAAGCTGATTTCCATGTCTTCGTTTTGTTTGTGTCGCATTTTAATTAATTGTTGTGGTAATTAGCTCCCGTGCAGCAACTTTATATCATCATGGTGCTTAGATGGTAGTTAGTGTCTAAATTAGCTAATTTGATATAGATGCACATTTGCTTTTTAGCATAGGTTGCATGTGCAAATGAAATGTTAAGGTGCTTAGTAGGGACTCAAGCTTATTTCAAGGCATTTTATAGTCTCCTATATTCTTGCATTAGTCTGTTGCAGCATTTCAAACCTTTATAACTTGTAATGTAGAAAGTGGGAGCTCATCTCACCAGCCATTTATCATGGCTCACTAGGACCTTGATAAACCTCCTGTCATCAGTGTCTACATGAGACCATGACCCCTTTTACACTGGCATATAAAATCTGCCCAAGGAATCTCAAGTGAAATAGGTCAGAAGGAGACGACTGAAACATAAAGCAACGGAGACCTCTTCTAAACTGCTATATAATCCAGATTATCAAATCACACAATGTACATTATCTGCTTTGAACCAGATTATATGAGTCTATGCTGCCATATAATTCAGTTCAAAGCAGATAATCTGGATTTTATGTCAGTGTAGAAGGGGCCGAGTTTGGGTACACTGAGACCTCATCTATACTGACTATTTAATACAGTTTCAAACCAGAAATGAAGAAAGTGGTTTTGATGTATAAGTGATTACATAGGCAATCCTGGAATCAGTCTGAAGCCCAGATGATGATATGCAAACCATGGAGCACTGATGCACATGCAGGGCTTTATTTTATGTTCTTTTGTGGGAGTTTGTTGTCTAGCCACCAGAGTTTGAAGCTAGTTTCAAACTGCATTAAATGCTCAGTGTGCATACACTCCTAGATTCGTTCTTCTCAAACTCTGAAGCAGCACTTTCTAGCTGCTATTGTCTAGAGTACTTGAATGAAAAATATAAAACTCCAGGGAAACTCACATTTCTGATGCAGGTCATAGGCCTGTTTTATCATGGAGAAATCGGCTTCAAGACTCGCTTCGGATGTAGGGGGCGCTGGCGCCTCGTATCTGATAGACTTCCAAAGTTTTCAGCAGTTTTTTCGGAATTGATTCAGAAGTACTTCCGAAATTCAGAATGGCTTGTTAATGGCGTCCGCGATTGCGCAATGCGCGAAAATTAGCAGAAGGAACAGTCAAAACATGGGGGATTCTTTTTCCCACCATTTTTGACTGCTACTACTGACAAAACTAGCCACATTTACCACATTTATAAAAATGTAAAACGTTTTAAATGCAATGGGATGGGCGGAAATGACATACGAGCCCTATCCGAATATATTCCAAATATATGGCGACAGAGACTTCGGAATGGTGAATCCATTTCTTGTTTCCTTAACTCTCTTTGAAATCACTTCCAAAGTCTAAAAATCTGAATTACATCCGAATTTCGGATGTATCCGAAGTCTGAAAACAGGCCTAGCAGGTAAGCATTCATTGCCCCTCTTCAACAATACCAAAATGTGTTTAATTGCCATTGCCACTATAGATCAACACTGGATTTGAAAAAAAGAAATCTCCCTATTTTAGTAATCCACTGCTAATATTTGCTCTGGAAAAAAAGGGCATTGAAAATTCTGTTTTGTTGGTAAAGGGCAGAATTTTGTTGGTGGCATACTCCTATCCAAGTTCCTCTACAAATCTGATTGTACTTGTTGGCCTTTGTGCAACAGGGATATTCAGTTGTATTAGTAGAGTTTTGCTTACCCAACAATCATGTTAATAGATGCACTAGAATAAAAAAAATGCACAATACAGCATAGGTATTTTAGAAGGGTGTTATAATACTAAGTCCTAAATCCAATTTCATGTGCAAAGCAGACTCATTGAATCAACCGTTGAATGGTAAGTGAACACTCATGTAAATTTATTGATTCATTGGCTCAAATCTAGTTGAGAATAAGAATCAGATTTGAATTGTAGCTGGGGATTATGCAGTCCTCAGATGTTGATGGACTACAAAACTCCACACTCATCTTTATTTGGTTGTGCTTAGTGGGGCTGACAGGAGTTGTAATCCAACAATATCTGGAGAGCTACATAGTTCCCTCTTTTTGGGGTCAAGAAGATGAAAATCAACCTATTCTATCCAATGTTTACTCTTATACTTTAATTTTGTCCCATGTTGCGTATTTCTCTTTGAGCTTTTCTATCCTTGTGACTTGAATTCTAATTTTAATTTGATGATTACCATTGAATGACAAGGGTATAAATAAGTGTGCGATTGTATAATATCCAAACACCTAAAGCTAATGTCACTTTATTTGGTAAATCTATGTAAATAACAGATTCTAATGCAGGTGAAAAGGGGAACAGAAGGTGATGTATTTTGTCAGTGCCTAGAGCCTGGTATTTAAATAGCAATTTGATGATGTAGTTGACCAAATTCTTAAAGATCACAATATTTAGCAATTCAAGTTTTAAAAAAGAAAGATGGAATTACAAATGGCAATACAAACAGTTGATCTTATTTATACAACAAAACTGGAATTTTGGGGATGTGAGTTGAACAGATTCAAGCAAAGTGGGATATATACTTTTAAAAGGTCATTCTAATGGCTTCTTTGCTAGCCTAGCAGTCTTTTCTACCATTTATCTCTTCATTAAAAATGTAATAAGAATAGATTGAAATTCAGTGCCATCAATAGAGGTAAGGATCTGGGCATTTTTTGAGAGATGGATTTTGGAGAAGCAATGGTAATTATAATTTTAGGTGTCCTGGCCCAGAATACTATTCATAACATGAGCATTGATGGCGTAAAGAGGACAATAGCACTTCACAGATAAGCATCAGAACTTTTGATAAGCCAGTGTCCTGTAAACAGGGATGATTTGAATATCAAATTTATGAATCTGAGACCTTTTACAAAGACCCCTACTAACTCCACTACTGAAGCCAGATCCTCATGAGCACCCAGCTTCTTTGCTTATCTGCTTTGGTAATCTGGATTATATGGCAGTGTAGGAGGGGGGCTGAATCTTCTCACTGATATAAGCTTTTAGTAGTAGTAAACTATTACGGTCAATGACCACATCATAACAGGGGACCCAGTCCCACACGTCCACATCAAACCCAAGGGGTTAAATGCTTAAAACTTCAACAAATGTTAAAAATTGAGGCTAAAAACTACATACAAGTAGTTATTAAAACCCAACACAATAAATACCCAACTATAAATATCCACTATAAATATTATCCTACAGCGATCTGGCTGCAACATCTGTCACCCCATTGATCGCCAGGGTTGATTTGGCTGATCTGGCTGGCTAGGCGGGTGTCCCCTTCCTCCCTCACCGTTCCATGTGTATCCCTCTCGAAGCTGTGTGCTCGGTGGAAGAGGATGACGTCCCAGCTATAGAAGGAGTGTACCAAGGTCTCCAGTCTAGGTTCTTAGTAGAATGATGGTCGCCTCCAGGTTGAAGGTCTGCCCCTTTAAAGATTTCCATACTTTAACCATGACATGGAAACTGGAAAAGGTGATCTGGTAAAGTCCCCTTTGAACTAGATGATAGGGCAATGTGGACTCAGATAACCCAGTTCAAAGCAGATATTGTGGATTAGCTGCCTTGATATTTTGGGTTATATGGCTTTATGGTAGGGAGAGGGTTGGGGGGGGGGGGGCGGCTTCCATACAGTCATATAACCCAAAATATCAAGGCAGAACTTCTTTGAGTCCACACTGCCATATAATCCAGTTCAATGTGGATTATAGACAGCTGTGTGGAAGGAGCCAGAGAAAGCATAAAGCAATAAGTTCTTTCATATTACATCATTATAGCACTATGAGTTCTCATTTACCACCAAAGCAGCATCCTGTGAAAATTTGGTGGTTGCATTTCAGAGAGAGGCAATTAGCATGTACAGCCAGAGAAATGAAGTGCTTCCCCAAACTATAAACCCTAGGATCCCATGTTGCCATGGTATATAGGTACATAATGAGATCTTGGAGACAGGATCCATATCTAAACATGAAAATCCTTTATGTTTCATATATACCTTCTACATATATCCAGAAGATAGTTTCAACAATATTTGTAATAATTTGTAATAATTTTGTGCATGAAAAAAGTTTGTGTACATTGAGCCATCAGAAAGCAAAGATGTTACTATCTCTGCCATCAAAATTTGGATTTTGGGGTGTTTTGGATTTTGGAATTCCAGATGAGGGATGAACATTGACCACATGAACTAGTCTCAGATCCAAGATGTTAAGGTAGGATCCAAGTCTACTATCTTGCCAGAAGAGGGCTCAAGCAGCTGCTCTTTAGAGGCCTTCACTGTGGATACAAGGGTTATAAAAATATTTACACATCTACTTATCCTTAGCAGATTGGGAGCATGATGTGTTTTGCCCCTGTGTAAGAATGTATTATTTTCTTCAGTCTCAGAATGGCAACAAAATAAATTAAAAAATACAAACAACATGTTATCTGCCCCCCCCCCCCCAAAAAAAAGCATTTCAGGATTTCCCCCTGTAAATTTGGCCCAAAAATGTGCAAAGAAAGGCTTTGCGGGTTTTTGCACAAGACTTTTTATTGGCCAAATTTATTTATTTATTTATTTATTAGATTTGTACACTGCCACTCCCAATGGCTCGGGGCGGTTTACAACATTATGAATCAAAACACAGAGCAAATAAAATACAATAAAACAGTAAGAATTCAGCAAGCACAATGGAACTTAGACACAACTCACAACCATTCGAAATCTTACTTAAAAAGGAATGTCTTGCAAGCTCTGCGAAAGGAATATAGGCTTCGCAGAGCCCATGTCTCCGGAGGCAATGCGTTCCACAGAGTAGGAGCAATGATGGAAAAAGCTCACCGTCTGGTAGAGGTCAGATGAAAAGACTTTCATTGGGGATAGTTGGAAGGTTCGAGTCTTCTGAACGTAGTGATCTCATTGGGTTATATGGAATCAGGCGATCTCGTAGGATTTAGAGGAGAAAAGTCCTGACATCAGGAGAAAAACATAGAAACCTCACACAGCGAAGAAAAAAAGAACTTGAAATAAACAAACAAATAAATGCCTTCCTATTGTGGTAGTCAGTAAATGGCTGCACTGTTGTTAGTGGGTGATAGTTTTCACCAGTGGAGTTGTGAATCAATTCTGGGTTTTAGTCTGAACTTTATGGGAGTTCATTCACATGCTGAATGTCATCTCAAAAATAAGTTTGACACTTGAAAGAGTGCTTTCAAACTTTGGACTTTAATGGTTTTGTGGCCTCTACTGACACAGAAGTCATGAAGGTCGCCAAAAGCCATTGACGGTGGCTCTTCTTCCAATAGTTTCAGGTGTCTCCAGGAAGCAGTACGGTTGCAATTGGACCTCTAAAGCTGCTTATTCTGACCTAGAGCTGCCCCTTTACCTGATGAATAGTTTGCCTTCTGACCCTCACTCTAGCTTGCTTTCAAGGTTAAAACCATGACACATACGTACAAATTGGACACTTGTGTAAACATTTGTCTTAAATGGCTAGACGGCTCCACTTTTCTTTTTGTTAAAAAGAAAATCAGGCGTTTATATACAGAGATGTGGAATAACACAAGTTTTGAAAGAAGAAATGAAATGACAAATATGAGCTCTTTTTTGACCTTACCCATTGCGTACTGGGGGGTGGGGGAGGTCAATATGTGATTCTTGGCGTTTATTTCAGACCTAATTCTGTCGTTTCCAGCAGAAGGCCTAGGGAACAGGATGATGGGAAAACAAAATGTACTAAAGATGGAACCAGCTGCTGCTGAACATAACAAATGGCTAGTCAGGATTAAACCATGCATTCCCTTTGCTAATATGTTTGCGACTGTCCTCCGAAAAGACATGGTTTTAATTTTGCTTCATTACATGTCATCAGCTCAATTAACCATTATATTTGTAGTCAAATACTGGCAAATTACTGCATTCTCATTTTGGCTTGCTTGGAGATTTATGTCTATTAGCATTAATTTATTTGCATTACATGGAATTTCTTTTTTCCTCTTCCAAGAGCGGCATGCACGTTTTCTCTCTCTCTGAAGAGTCTTTCTGTGTTTGATGCCATTTCGATATTTGCTTACTAACATTGAATATATTTTGCTTTTTTTATTTTGCTGACAAAGTTGCATTGATGAAAGCTGATTTGCAAGGTAGATGGCCCTTGTGTGTATTAAACAAGACTGAAACCCACCCAAAGGTACATTGGGATACATCAGCCTCCTTAATGCTGATGCGCATTAACATTGCATCAGATTTTTTTCTATTTTCTTTTTGGAAAAAAAGATGCAGGAAACGCTTCCTCTTACAGGATATTTTGCATAAAGGCTTTCAGTCTTGTGTCTATTTGTATAGTGATTGCTTTAGTGCTTTGATCATGCCTTTTTTCTTTAAGTTCTTTTCCCCCTGCCTTCAGTGGTCTAGTTGATGATCTTAGAAATAGACTAGCTTTATGTCTCACGTGTGATGTCACTTTTGAGCATGCCAGTGCATTAGTTGGCTGATTCCTTCTTCCCCCTTTTTCTTTTCAAAACCTGCATGGGATAATTTAAAGCATGCAAAAAAAAGATACTTGCCAACATTCCTGCTAAGAAACCAAGACACAATTTATTTTAAATAAATACACCGACCCAAACATCTCTTGAGTTTCCACGTGTGTAGGCCTGAATCCTGTTGCAAATGGCTGCTAGAGGAGGCCCATTGAATCCATAGGATTTACTTATGTTTGGACTCAGCAGTGAATAAAGGATTGAATAGGTCTACTTGCGTCCAAAAAAAAGCCCAATTGGATTCAGGCCAGAGCTCTTCATCAAATCATTCCTTGGATGGCAGAACATTTCTTTTTTTCTAGCTTGTTTTGCTTTTTTCCTTCCTTTTTGTTGAAAACATAGTTTTCTATTTTGTTTTCCACAGTATCTGGCAGAACTCATCACACTGAAGGGAAATAATCATAGATGGAGTGAAATTAGCGAGATTTGCAACCACCTCATTTTGCTTGCGTTAGCGCTCTTATTTTGTTATACTTCTGAATGGACTCATCCCTTTACATCCTTCCACCCCTTGAATAAACAAAACACCACCATATGGGACTTCTGAATGAGCAGTCTTTAAGAACAAAAGCTACCACCAATCCTGTTCTCCGGTCTTTCCTTTGGTTTGCTCTTTGAACATGAGATGTTGGCAACTACCCTGTGTGATCCAATGGCACGTGTGGTGGCTCTGAAAGACAAACATCCAAGTTTTCTCTCTCTTTCTTTCCTCCTGTGTGTTGCCTTCTTAGGTCCCAGCACAACATGCCAAGAGGACTCATGTGCAAACCAAGGAGTCTGCTTGCAGCAATGGGATGGATTCAGCTGTGACTGTAGTATGACCTCTTTCAGTGGAACGCTGTGCAATGACCGTGAGTACATTAAAGACTCTCTCTGTCTCTCGTTTGAAAAGTCTTAAGGGCTCCAAGGCAAGTAGCATTGGAAGCAAGTGTCTGAAATGGTGTGTTAGTTTAATATTATATATTTAATTGATCTGGCATACTCTGCAAGGAGTATTTTTTATATAAAAAATATTATGCACAACTGAGATATTACAGTCATATTTGCAGATACATGGCAGGACTTCCTGGGATATGCAAGCAGACTTTAGAACTCTGATGCTACAATTTCTGTCTAGCACTGATGTTTGAATGTGATCTTTGGGTAAAACGCATTATATATTTCTTATTCTTGGCTTTTCTGTGTGTGAGGGAGGGAAGGGAATTATTTCAGTTCTCACTTTCTTAAGATATATTGTAATTTTGTAACATTATATCATGTGGGTAGTAATTACTGTGAAACAGTTGACAACCCTCATTACCTTCCTACGTCAAGCTGCTTGAGGTGGCATGGAAGGCTCTGTCAAAAATTAATAACTTGGGGTTTTGTTCCACTTAAATATCATCTGAATAAATTCTGGTATTGCTTACAATCACATAACCTTGGGGTTGAGAAAGTCTTTGGGTCTTGAATGCATCGGAGGTAAATCAGTGCAATGGCTAGACTAAATGCAAGGTATAAAATCGTATCCATTCAGTATGTCACTCAAGGTGTGAAAATAGTGTGGAAATTTATTTGTAGCTGGGAGGAGTTTATGATAGGTGCTCATGTTCAGATAGAAGAGGGCTTCTGCTACTCAAACACTTTTAACTGTTATCTTGAATAGAGATGTACCTTTTGATGCATTTCCTCTGATGAGGAAACCTGATAACTGTTCTCTTGACTAGAGATGCACCTTTTTGATCATTGGAGTCCTAGACATGGCCCAAACCCATATGTCTATATATGTATGTATATATTTTTTCATAAACCTTTTGCCAAGTCATGATGTACCACTGTACAGAACCACATGGGAAATGTGGAAATGTATTGTTCAGCACTGCTTAGTAAGATGGCAATCACAACATGAATCAGAGGCAGACTGGGAGGGCAAGAATCATGATGTGTCAAGAAATGGAGTAAAACTGGGCACATCCTTATTGACTGCATATGATTTGTGGGGGGCAGTTATGTTGAGGAAGTTGACTGCAGAGGCTGCTTAATCCGATACAGTTATAGCAGGGGTGCTCATTAGGTAGATCGTAATCTACTGGTAGATCGTGTAGGGCATCCTGGTAGATCACAGGCAGGGCGGGAGGAAGACTCAGTAAATTTTTCCAATAGTAAGAAATCAGTTTGTTTGTGTCAACTGTAAAATAGGATGTGTGGAAGGGCCCTGGATTATCTGAGGTCCTTTCCACACAGTTGAATAAAATCTCATGTTATCTGCTTTGAATCAGATTATATGGCAGTGTGGACTCAGAAAACCCAGTTCAAAGCAGATATTGTGTTATATGTTTCACATTTTTGTAGTGGGTAGGTAGATCATTTTGACTTGGTTGTTTTATAAGTAGCTCGTATGCTGAATAAGTGTGAGCACCCCTGAGTAAGTGTGAGCACCCCAGCATTATGATTCCACTATCTATCCTGGCAATATCGTATGGAATCCAGGGGTATACATTTAGGGAGAGGAATTTAGAAATTTCAAACAATGAACTCTCACCAAACTGCAAGTCCTTAGATTCCATAGGACAGAACTGTGACATTTAATATGGCAGCACAGAGCGACACCTGTGTGAAAAGGCCCAGATCAGTAGCATGAGTTGTTGTGATGCTGGATGTGTCACAGACATGTTGACTTTCATTCTAGGCTGGACCTTGAGTTGAAAAGCTAAATATCTTGAGAGGATAGGTCTCCAGTGAGAAGGAGAAGATGAATTTTGCTAATTTTAGCATAATCTTTGTAGTCTTTATATAAGTGGTCTTCCAAGTGCTTTTAAGTTTCACATATCCTATTATTCCATCATAGGGGCCAGGTTAAAAGATATGCTTAATAGGGGTGGTTGATCCATCAAAAATTGATTCTAAACTTGGTCGGGGGGGGGGGGGGTGTCAGATTTTGATTAGTTATAGAAATTATTGCAAATTTTTAAAAATAACTTTCGTGATTGAAACATAATTAATAACGAATTTTTGTTATTATTCGTTACGCCACCTGGGAGGGAAGAATGGAGGGCAAGCCCTGCACTCTTCCCTCCCCCCCCCCAGCCATGCATGCACACACCGCTCTTCCTTTCCCTGCTATCTCAGAGGCAGCGGGGAAAGGAAGGGAGGTGCGTGGATGCCATGCATGCACACACACACCACTCTTCCTTTCCCCTCTATCTCAGAGGCAGCGGGGAAAGGAAGGGAGGTGCATGGGGCAGCTTCCAAAGCACCCGCCTCAGCTCTCAGCTGGTGAGAGGAGAAAGGAGGCTGTTGCTGCCCTCCAGTCTACTCTCGTGAGTTGAGAACTGAGGAGGAGAAAAAACGACCTAATAATGTGACCTTTACAAAAAATGGCGACCCTGGGTTCAGTATAGAAATTACACTTCCGGGTTAGGGTCAAAAAACTATGAAATTAATTTTATATACAAAATTAAACCGATTTCAAAGAATTTAAAACCGGAGATATCCAGCCCTAATGCTTAATGTTTAACTCTACACTATTCTGACAAGACAGTGAGAAGCAAGGGGGGGGGGGAGAGGAAAGGAGCACCTTTAGTTTTCTAAACGGTTCTTCTGTCCTTCAAATTATCAGCATGTTCCTCTTTTTCATTCTATGGAGGAAATCACATTTAGACATCTTAACCTTTTTTTCTACAAGGATGAAGCAGAATTTTAAAGTGTCTTCTGTGCTATTAGACTGATTTAAAATGAGTCTTCCTGGTCTGACAATAGAGCAAAGAGACAGTAATAACTGCTGATAGAGAATTCACATAATATCACCTTCAGGCTATATAGCAAAACTGGGATCTGAGGTATTTGTGAAGAACATGCAGCCCTTTTAAGAGTCCCAGTGTAGCCCTTGGAACATTTTGGTTTATTATTGTTGCCCAACAAAGCCTACTACTGCGATGGTGTGCTTTTCTGATTTCTGGAGACCCTAAGACAAATCAATCAGAGGATTTGGGGCCTGGGAGTATGTGACTTGCCCAAACCCTGGTTTCCAAAGTCATTTTCCAGTGCTCAAACTACTACACTATGCTGGCTTCTGACACACCTGCCCATGTCTTTTTTTATCACAAAAGAATGGATAGGAACAACTTTGCAAGATTGCAGAATGGTGTTGGAGAGCCAGTGTAGTGTAGTGCTTCAATGACTTGGACTGCAGTCCTGGAATATCAGGGTTCAAATGTCCACTCAGCCACAGAAGCCTATAGAGTGATATTGGGCAAGCCATGCTACTTAAACCAAAGATGAAGACAATGGCAAACCTTCTCTGAAGACATCTTGTCACCCTTAAAATCCTCTATGATTGGATTTCCAGAAATCAGATTCAACTTGAAGGCACATGAAATGCAGTTGGGGAAGAATCTACTCCTTCAAAAAGACAAATACTACCTCCTGATTGGTCTCAGAAAGTTGTTATATGCTGTTACTTCCAGTTTCCCAAAGTCACAAAAACCCAACGGAAGTCTGAGGGAGCCATAAATGAGGAGTGTGGCACTAAAGGATTTTTTTTAAAGTCTGTAACAATAGCTCAACTCTTCCAACATGAAAATTTCTGCATTACCTCCCTGAAAAAATAGCAAAATCTGCTCTGAATCTCAAGATATCATCTGTTATAATCTATTATCACACGTGTCCTCTAACAATGTAACTGTAGTTACTTTTATGGTATTTTGAATCCCAAATTGTTGAAGACTGCGGCATAGTAGTTGAAGTCCTGTTTCATGTTGTCACTAGCTCTGTTTCCTAACTATTTTGGAGCAGGAGATAGGGTTGGAATTATACACGAAATATTTTTAGTTAACTCCCCACCTTTGCCTTAATGTGCCCATAAAACAGCTTTAGGTTGGTTTGGTTCTGTGCCACAGCTGATTACTTTAGCAGTTACAATTGCCATATCTAATTTTACTGTAGAGTTTTTAAAATGAAGTGAGGGCTGTCTTCCCATTGCTGACATTCCCCATTGAATTCACCTTGGGATTTTGCATTCATTATCATATAGTAAAGCCATTTTTCTCTTACTCTCCCACTTGAATGTGTCCGTGCATACATAGACACATACAATGAAGGCTTTGAAGATATGCCAAATGTTTGTATTTATAATATGCCTTTGAGTTGCAATGTGCTATCCCCTAGGACTTGTGTTATCTCTTAGGAATTTTTTTATTCTTGTGGTTTTATTGCTGTTGTAGATTTGTTGTTTTATTGTGGTGCTTGATGTAAGCCGCCTCGAGCCGGCTGGGAGTGGTGGCCAATAACAAATAAATAAATAAATAACTTTCTTTTTGAATTATAACCTGCAGAAATCCCCATTCATTGGAATGGGACGTCAGGCAGCTATCACATCTTTTTTTGAGAACTGGTGCAACAAAATTAATTACTATATGTATGAAGATAAACAATAAGAGAGGGGAAAATACACACATTCAGAATCTGCAATCTGATGGGGAAAACATTCTTAGGATGTCTTGCCAAATTTTTTTGTGATAGATAACTTTGTCTTACAACCTCATCACAAAGGGCTACAATTGGCAGCATACACCAGTTTAGCCCAGGTCACCCTTGGAGTCCGCCGGCTCTCATTAAATGACACTGATGGGACTCTGTGGGTGAGGTAGGATGGAGCCAGCACACACCTCCACCATGACAGCATGGGAGGCTTCCTATGTCACTATAGGAAGCTATGGGAGGAAGCTGTATGAAAGATACTCCCCCCCCCCAATGGGATTGCCCTTTACTGGAGGTGGGTGACGCGGGGTTCCCCTCTTCCCCCCCCACACACAATGCAGAGTGTCTCCGCTGCCTATGTGACAAGATTGTTAGCGTTCCCTTAAGTCAGAAATGATTTGGAGGCACACAACAAAAATAATTCATAGGATTCAAGAAGTGTTCTCTAGTTATAGCCCTTCATACCTACATATTCTGCTTCCACAGACTCAACCATACACAGTTTGAATTTTTTTACAAAAGAAAATCCAAAACGTAACCCTTGACTTTGTCAGTTTATATAAGGGACACCATTTTACTATGTCATTGCATGTAATGTAGTAGTAGTAGTAGTAGTAGTAGTGGTAGTGTTATTGATTAGCCCTTAGGCCATATCTCAATACCAAACCAAACAACAAGGCTTGATTAGACTTGAGTGCACACTATGTAGTAAGTTAAAATATGACACTTATAACAATACAGTAAATAAATATAAGGTATGATAAAACTGATTATATGTACATATTTTCTTATCACCCCTACAATTCACCCTGATCAACCCCACATTCTGAAACATATTGTTTTGCTTAAATACAGAACTGTTTTATCTGTTACTAGCTGTACCCGGCACGCGTTGCTGTGCCCTATTTTGGAGATGCGAGGAAGTCTGAGTATGTAAGTTGTTGTTGTTGGGGTCATGGCTGTGTTGTTGTGGGTTGTTTTGGTGGGTGGGATGTTGGAGTCCTGTGGAGTTGTTGTGTGGTGTTGCTGGCGTTCTGCATAGCTTGTGGATATGCAATGTTTTTTGTCTTTCCGTCTGCTGTGTTGATGTAGAGGTTGATGCGTGTGTGGGTGGGGTACTTTGGAAGTGAGTGGAGGTACTTAAAATCCCATTATCCATGGTGTGTCCTCCTCTAATCTGCATTCGGATGGAGTGTGGGCCATGAGGTGCATTGTTTGCCAAGTTTGGTCTTTATCGGTCTTGGTTCTTGGACACAGTGGTCTGTGGGGAACGATGGGTTTTGAAGTACTACAAATCCCATTATCCATGGAGTTACTTCAAGTCCCATAATCCATGGTTCACCCTCCTCCAAACTGTAGTATAATGTAGCGTGGGTCATAGGGGCTCTGTGTGCCAAGGTAGGTTACTGTAAATTCAGGCCATACGCAGTGTCCCATGAGCTGAGGCCTAATCAAGAACAGCAAGTTAATGAAGCCTTACTGTCAATTCAGGCCATACACAATGTCCAATGAGCTGAGGGCTAGTCAGTAGAATCAAGTTAATGAAGCCTTACTGTCAATTCAGAGCGTAAACAGCATTCCATTAAGTGAAGCCTAGTCAGGGAAATTAAGTTAATGAAGCCTTACTGTCAATTTTGGGCGTGGTCTGTGATTTGTAGGCTGAGGTAAATTTTGTGCCTCAGCCCTTTGCCTTATCCTCCTCTGACAGTTTATTATGGGTCGGAATGTTCATGTTGGCTGGCCAGTACTGGAGTTATGCAAATCTGCCCTTATTGGCAGCCAATCATGTTGTCAGAATGTAGAGGCTGGGAGAGTCGTTGGCAGCCCTGGAGGATGCTGGGAAATGTAGTTTTTTAACTCGTTGGTTTGGGGCCCTTTTTAGATTTTGGGGGGGAAAGTTTCTTTGCTACAAACGTACCTTGTCTGAGGCCTATTTCTGTTGGCAAGTTTGGTGTCTCTGCGTTGTAAGGTTTCTCTGTTTGGGACGGTCTTTCCATGACGACTCTTCCTTTATATATATAGATTTTTGGGTCTTGGCCACACATATGTCAATCTGATGTGAGATTCCCAATACATCATCCATTTTGATATATGGACCAAGGTAGAAGTCTTTCATCTTCTGATACAATTTACAATCAAAAAATATGTGTGCTATATCCTCAATTTCAGGTGCTCCAAAGATACAAATCCGTTCACTATAAGGGATGCTGTTAAATCTCCAATATCTGACAATTATATCAAGCTGTATGTGATGTGACTTCAGCAGTCGTGGATTTTGGTATCCATGAGAGGTCTCCAGCAAAATCCCATCAAGTATCAAGGGCTCGTTGTATTTATTTATATCCAGCTATAACTCCTCAGTATAGTGAAGTTAGTATAGTTCACGAAACTTGCACAAATATTATTACAGTACTGACATTGATATTTTCACTCTGTCATCCAGGGTGACCTCAATTCAGGGAGGCGTGCCATTTGTGCCACTTCTAGCTTTCACTTGACATGTTTCTCTGAGATTTGTATTATTTCCATACTTAATTTCCATTGCAGTGAACCTGAACAAAAATCATGGATATGAAGAATAGAAATTTAATGGTCGAGAGATATATGTACAGAGAGTGTATGCTTATACAACACTGATTTCTGCCAGGTTGCAGAACGACTACCAGAATCGCTCACCCACTGGGATTGGCTGGTGGATTATGAGAATTGTTATCCAAAAAATGACTTTTCTAAGATGGATTCCAGATTTTAAAAGTAATAAGTTAGTATTCAGTATCAGATTGTAGGCAGTTATCTCAAGGCAATGGCTAGTATTTTTGCTGATATTATATTATCAGCATCTATTCACAAGGGAAGGTGAACTGCAAGGGTACTTGAAATTTTAAAAACCATCTATCTGCCAATTTGAATGTGGATTAACTCGTGTTATATGACTCAAAAAGATTTTTTGATTGTTTGGGATCCATCATATTTTCATTTATTTTTTTATGGCTGCTCATCACATAACCTTAAATAATTAAAATAACAACAAAAAAATAACAATGGCTGGGGACATAAAGGAATAAATGCTACAGGAATGTAATATATTCAGACATGAAAAGTTAAATAATAATGAGAATGTAGATGCTAAGCTCTAAATCCTACTGTTAACCTTATTTAAAGTAGACCCATTGCATTATTTCTATTTACCTTCATGGATACCACTCAACAATTGATTCATTGGTTCTATTCTAGATGGGACTAACCCACAAGAGAAACAGTAACTGATTCATGTAAGCAAAAGGAGGCTAGGCATGCATCTACACTGTTACGTTAATGCAGTTTGACACCACCTTAATTTCTATGAGTGGTAGTTTCACAAGGTCTTTAGCTTTATCTCTTATCTCCTCACCAGTGCGCTCAACTCTCATGATTCCATAGAACTAAGCCATGACAGCTAAAGTGATGCCGAACTTTCAGACCTTTTGGATTACAACCTGCAAAATTCCCATTTACAGTAGCAACTGAGCATTGAATAAATTACCGGCCAAAATGTAACTTTCTGAAATTCAGGAGATTTCCCCCCTGGTGACATGGACCTTTAGCTGAGGGATCATCTTACACCAACCACTATTGACAAAATACTACCTGGCAATTACATAGATTTTTTTTCTTCCTTCTCTTGAGAGAGGTGAAAAAGAAGGACTGGGAAACTGTGGATGAGAAGGAGAAGGATTTTTTTTTAAGTTGAGTGCAATTGACATAATTGGCTATCTGGTTTTCTTATATTTGAGGAGGTGGTAGTTTGGGTGCAGCTTGGTGAACATATCCTTTGGTCAGGTACCTGAGTATTATTCACAGGGCATATGGTGACTTTGCTAGCCCAGCATGTTGTTATATGATGAAGCCTTCCATATGAAGGTTGCCCTATATCCCACTCTCCACTCTCCATAAGGTGCTCAATTGTGGATGCACCTTATGGCTCCAGCTAGGCCAATCCCAGGTGCAACGTAATGTAAGTTCACTGTCTGCTAAAGGGCTAGGTTATCAAACATTGAATAGTCTCCTGTGCTGGGATTTTGGCTTGCTATGAGCTTTCCACAAGAAAGGATATAGCTATAAGCATGAATGCTCCATTTGTAAGGGGATGCATTCCTTTCGGAATTGCCCAAAAGGCAGGGGAAATCAAAGAGAACAGGGGGGAGCACATCAAGGCAAGAATAGCAGAGGTTCTAATGCACCTCCAATGGGGTCCTAGCCCAGTTAAGATTCCTTGTCTTTTGAAGTTGCTACGTCATTACTCGGATAAGTTTGCTACCAGTTATTTAGAAGGGGGATTCAAGTTTGATTTTATAATACCTTTTCAGGGAACCCGTAAGCCCTTCATGGCAAAGAACCTGCCTTCTGTTAGGTGTTTAAAGCATATTGTTAGGTGAAAACGATTTAGGCTTACTTAGGGTAAAGCCTTAAGTCTGCAGGCACAATACAATTTCAAATATTTATTTATTTATTTACTTTATTTATATTCCGCTCTTCTCACCCCGAAGGGGACCCAGAGCGGATTACAGGTACACATACTTAGCAGACAATCCCTACCGTTTCCACATACACAGTACACACATATAGATAAACAGAGGCAAACTCTGGCCACCAGGAGGAGCTGACATACTCCTCATCTCTCAGCGTTCCAGCGTCCCTTGTTGTTACTTCCACATTCCTCAGTGTTCCTGGAGTTCTTTAATGGCCTCATATTTCAGTCAAAATTTGCCTCCCCACTTAATGTGGTACCTTTATCTCCTACTTGACAGATGCAACTGTCTTTCGGGCTGCAAAGGTCAACAGCAGGCTACACTTAAAGATCAAGCACCCACCTCGACCCGGGCTGGCCTTGAACTCATGACCTACTGGTCAGAGAGATCTTATGCAGCTGCCACTTAGCCAGCTGCACCACATTCCCACATTTTTAATATGTTAAAAAGTGTTGGCCCCTTGTTCATTTAGTTTGGTCAGTGTTACTAGCATGTTTAGTTTGGAGGGTGTGTGAGAGCAATCCCGATTCTTTCGACCTAGCCAGACGCAAAGTGAACAGAGAGTTGCGGAATGTAATGTGGAATGCCATTGGTCGGTTTTTACAGTACCTTGAGATTGTTTTTCGAAAGCCTGAGCTTTTCATACTCGATAGGATACACCTGTCTACTGTAGGCAATGACATTTTATAATATAATAATAATAATTTATATTCCGAACTCCCCAAGGGGAGATCTGAAGCAGGGTATTGAGGACGCAGTGGCATTGTTGGGGAAAAGGCACAAGGCAGATGCCTGTGCCTTCCTGAGGCAGGAAATGGCAGGAGAACATTGTTGGTGTTCACCTTGGCACCCTCAATTTCGGCGTGAAGGGGGATATCTGGGATGGCCCCTCTAAATTCCAGGGATTCGGGGCCATCTTGAGATTTCCCCCCTTGGGGCTGGACTAATTTTCTCTTATAGAATTTTGATGCTTGGGAAGGAGTGCCCCTAGAAAAGCCTTCTAGTAATGACTCTCCAGGCCAGCAAACCATTAAGTGTACTGCCCTTGGGGTCAGGTGTTCACCCAGATGTATATGAGGAGGTAGTCATTGGGTGATACCTGTTCTTCTGTCTTGACCTATTTCTTTTTTGCTCCTTCCAGGTTAGTTTTACTTCACAGGATTGTGGTTTAAATTGGTCAGCAAATGGTCCTTTGTTCCATATTTTGTCGTCTGGTCTCTTAATTCATGGTGTTACTTCAAACAGTTTAAGCAGTCACAATCCGAATGTGAGTTAACCAAGCCCTAGTTATTGTAAAAAAAAGAAGAAGAAAGACTCACTCTGAATGTAATTAAGCAATGATTTATCATTTCCTTCCAAAGTCTGACCATGGCAGAATGCATGCATTTTTGTGAAATAAACAATCAGAGACTATTTGTTGCAAAGATGATCTGTACCCAATTTCCAGTTCATTTAAAGGATAGGGGAAAATGCAAGAATGGTTTGGCCTGAGATGGCATGGTTGTTGTCTTTCTCTTTTGTCAGATGATAATAAGACACTTGCAGTTTCAGGGCCGGTACAATCTTCAGAGGTGAGATATGATGGAAGGTGTTATATTGTTCAGTACAACAGAAACTGGTAAGGGGGGGGGGGGAGTGTTCCTGAAAACTAGGATTATATAGAAAACTTTACAAAAAGAACACATAATGATTACTCTCACAAATGGGCAGCTATTCTTGTTTCTCTGAGAAACAACTTCTTCCTCCCCTCCATAAAACCCTTTTGAAATGGCCTAAGTATTAGTAACAGCAGGTTTTCAGTATTGGGAATGTTCTACTCTCAGACCAGACAGCTTTTAGATAAGCACCGGGTTGAAAATGATCCTGACCCCAAATTAGAGGCTCTATATGAAATGCTACGTTCCAGTTTTTGCAGGTCCTCTGACAAAATTCTTCTTTTTGTTTGAAGTTCCTGGATGTATAACTCTTATTAAGACATGAAACAACTTAGTTGTAACATTTTATATCATTATACCATGGCGTGGAAAGGGTCTAAGGAACGTTTGGTATTTCCCAGTGGTGTCCCATTAAACACTAATCCGATCTGACCAAGATTAACTTCTAGAATCAGTTGAAATCAGGTACATTCAGGATGGTAAGACACAGTTATTTCTTAAGTAGTTTCCATTGCTTCAGGCTGGCATTGAGATATATTAAGCAAAATAATATGGAAAAGATTGCTTTCTAGGATCAAGACATACTTACTTCATTAACTATGGCTAATGTTGCCCACACAATTTAAATGTCTATTTTAAAGTTTATTGTTTTATTGTTTTTATGGCATTGAATTATTACCTATCTGTAGACCTGCCTTGAGTCCCCTTCAAGGTGAGAATGATGGGATACAAATATAGTAAATATATACATACATACAACCAGGGACTCATACAGAACTTGGCAAAGCTATCCTACAATGGTAAACCCATAAAGTGTCCCAATCCAAATTTTTATTGAAAATACTGCTGGAAAGACTTGAATCTTACCTGGAGCATTCAATCTAGGAGGGGATTAGATACCTGGACAAGAGCTTTAAAAAGTAGTTTGCTTGTTTATGGAAGTACATCTTACATAATCCCCATGACAGCTATAACTGTGTTGTAATATCCTGGAATGTAAACAAAATCTTTTTTCTCAAATTCTGGATTAAAAGAGAAATCAAAGGAAAGTTTTATGGTCAAAAATCATGAGTTTTAGGAAGGATGGAAATCTGCAATGCATAGCAGAAAGGGATTCGACCGGTCTCTTCCAGTTTCTTCCAACTCTATGATTCTATGATTTTTGCCTGCAGATAGGATATAGCTCAATATTCCAGGACATGGTTTGCACATAGAACATCCTGGATTCAAATTCTGTCCTTCTCAATTTCCAATTATTGGGAAAAATGTCATGGACGAGAGACAGTATGCAATAGTGGTTAAAGTGTTGGACTTACCACCTCATCATGTTTACCTCTGGAAGCATCCTACAAATGCTCCACTCCAGCTGCAAGTTGAATGGGTCCGCCAGCCATCACATGACACAGAGGAGCTTCCTGTGGAAGATCCTCCTCCAGTTGGAATGGAAGTGTCATTCAATGCTTCACACTCAACATGGGAGGCTTCCTGTGGTGTGCTGCCTCTCATGGAGTGACGGTCCCCCCATGTGAAGGGAGAAGTGTCACTGTAAAGGGGCAGCATGCAGGGTGACAGATTCACCCCAGTTGCTCTCCATTTCCACGGCTAAACCAGGCAAAGCAGCACTCTTCACCTGGCTAATGCAATGAGGTCATAAGACAGTGAGAGACCAGAGTATGAATCCTCACTCAGCCATGGAATTCCATGGGTGATCATGGTGAACTTGCCTTAAAGGAAGGAAAATGGCAAATCTCTTCTAAACAAACCAGGAAAATCCCAAGAGAACTTGACCGTAGCATCACCAAAAGTTGGAAATTGCTTGAAGGCGCACAACAACAAAATATGAGGGAGACATTTCCTGTTTGTCACATAATATGAACCTAATTCAAATTTCCTGGACTAATCTATTTTTAGTTCTCTGAAACAGGTGTGAGAGTTCACTATTTCCCCCCATAAAATGACTAGGATAGGAAAAATAGCATACAAAGAAAAGATTACATCATGAAAAACCTGTTCCAATAATATGTCAAACAGCAGAATATGTGCACACTCCTACATACAGTTTCTGTGCACAGGTTATACCAAAGTTGTCTGACCAAATTTATGTGTGAAAACGAAAACATAAACATCATGAAGCATAAAATATGATAGGGTGCATTTTTATGGACAAATTTTCCCATTCAGTCAGTACAAATAGTCCTGGGCTACAGGAATAAATAATTTGTGCTTGTGCAAAGCCGCTTCCTATATTTTCCTCATTGACGTTGAGGAACACCTATTCATTTCCTTTTATCTCTGACTGGCATTTCAATAATGAATTTTCAAATTATAGTATGATCCTATAAAGCCCCCCTCCCTTCATGTTCTTGAAGGGCATCTGAGTGCGATGTGCCTCAAATCCACATGGAGCTTTTCACAGAATGGTTTGTGAAGATCCAGAATGGCAAGAATAGCTTTGCAGTAAGTGTTTCTCAGGGGACTAGAATTATGTAACGGAAATCGGAGGCTGGGCATTGCGAGAATCCTTTGTTCTACCAAATCTGTAAAGGGGAAAGTAGGAGGAAAGAGGGCCTCTAAATGTTGTTTTCTCTCTTTCACTGTGGGGAATCATAGGAATAATTAAACGATGGGACTAGACTCCTATTTTTCTATCTTGTGAAAGTCATGAAGTCAAAAACAATTCTGTTAATTTCATTTTTTACATGATAACGAAACAGAAATAAACAGTAGGATATCTAAAAATTCAGTTATCTATTTATTTCAATGCATATTTTACTGAAAGTGCAAATGAAATAGCCATTTTAGTCTGGAATATTAATAATAATAACAACAACATTAGCAATAATAACTATTACTAGTTTATTTTTATACCCTGCCTCCATCTCCCCAAAGGGACTCAATGTGGTTTACACATGGAACAGAATGTCTGCAGTACATAAGGAAAAAACATAAAAGCAAAAATATCTTAGTAGGGTGGTGAAAGCCTTCTGTCATTTAGTCCAAACTTTAAATGAGCTATCCAAGGTGCTGAAATAGAACCCACCAATCCATTCAGAAACTTGGATAGTTCATTTGAACTGAAACCAAAGCAGATGTATACAACGCATATATGGAAGACACCAGTTTCCACACTTGCTTAGACTTATCTAGTTGGAGGTGACTTAAAAAACCATCTTTGTAATCAGCAGTCTGATATTATATCATTCCAATGTAGATATACATGGAGCCTCTGTTGTACCAAAGAAGACTACATTCCCTATTGAACAGCTGTTATTATCAGGAATTTCCTTCCAAAGTTCAAGAAAGAGAGAGACAAAGCTGGGAAATACAGTTCATTCCTGACCTCATTCATTGTGGGTTTTAGTTCTAGTTAGATTACGGTACAGGAAGTTTCTGAGTTACAAATATCTGACTTACATATGACTCATAGTTAAGAACAGGGGTGAGACAACAGAAAGTGAGAGAAATATACCCCTAAAAAGGATCGTAGATAACAAATACAGCCCTAACAGTCAGGGCCATATATATGTGTGAAAAAATGGATGTGCACCCAGAGGTGTTTGGATGACTAATTGAAGCTTTTCAGTTCATGGTTGTTTCCTGATATTTCTCTCTCTTTTTTATGACAATTTCTATTGAAATTTAAGTACACATGTCCTTAAGAGCTTTGTGACTCCTACAATAGGTATAAAAAGGACGGGGGCCTATAGAGTGAAAAGCAAACATTGTGGGTTTCAGGAAAGTGCTGGAGTGGATTCCCAACCACTTCCCTTTGTGCCTTGGCAGCAAGACAATCAAGGCCAGAATTACAGGCTGGCTGCCACCTGCCAGCTTGACAAACTAAACCATGTTCAGCTGAATACAAAATAATAGTGTTGAATTGAAAAAGTCAATAAGCATTAAACTGGTGAGGAGAAAACCTACTGGGACCATCCACCCAAAGTCAGGTATTTTCTTCTTGTGTTCCAAAAGACTGACCTCTCACCGCTGCAGTCTGTAATTGCCCTGGAAAGACAAAGATCTTGCCCAGGCATGCCAACCCATCAATTTAGGTTGTCCCAGAGATGGGAATGCAAGGCAGGTGGCATGGGTTTTTATCAAAGCAATCAATCCACTTCTATAGATTGATTGTTTCCCTAAGAAGATGGGGGAAAGATTGTACTACCTGATTTTATGGCCCGGAAATTCAAATGAGAAAGTTTAAAAGAGGCAAGTAGGGTGTACATAGTTGGCATTACAGACTCATCTTTTATTGAAGCTCACAAGTTCATTGTGGAAACCTTAAGAAGCAGTTGTATGATTAACTCAAAGCAGAACTATCAACTTTGACTGCTGAAGATGCTAAATAAAGATTTTTGCCATTATTTATTAACTCATATTACAACTCGAGATACCAACAATAAAACTTGAGTCTTCTGCATAATAAGTATATCTATTCCATCAATGAACTAATAAGTATATCTATTCCTCTACTCTCTTCTAAGAATGACACTTTGGGCATTTTTCTAGGGTTTCTGAATGAACTAATTCTGCAAGTGGACAGATGGATGCATTTGGTCCCATTCCATGTTGCTAGGAGTAGGATATTTCCTGTATATTTCATCAAAAACCAGGTGGCTTATGAAAGCTGGAATTAAATATGCCGTGAGCCTCTTCATTCCCACACAAGATAATCAACACAATATTGGGTTGAGATCTTACACTGCAGTTGTCTATCTAAATCTCCATGTGCAGACTTATGCTTTTGTCATGTGATGCAACTCTAATGCTGGATGATGTCACTGCACAACTCAACCAAAGCACTAAGTGAGCAACCAAATGCACAGGCACTCTGTATACCAATATACAAAGTGACTTCACGTGCACTTCAGTCGCATCATATGCACAGATATAATTTTGCAACCTTGACCTAAATGTAGACATTTCACCTGAGACAAAAATGTCCAACTATTTATCTAGGGCAGCGTTTCTCAACCTGTGGGTCCCAGGTGTTTTGGCCTACAACTCCCAGAAATCCCAGCCAGTTTACCAGCTGTTAGGATTTCTGGGAGTTGAAGGCCAAAACATCTGGGCACCCACAGGCTGAGAACCACTACTCTAGGGGAACTTAGGTATGTAAAGATAAAGTAGAATTCCACCCATTTTCCATTAAGGTTGTTCCATGGTTTTATGCTCAAAAACATGGACTCAGTCTGAGTTGACTCCTGTTTTCATGAGGTATCTGTACTAGGAGTGTGTGTCATAGGTTATCTTTGGTTAAACTTTGTCTCACTTCAGGCAAAGTTGATGAAGGTTCCAGAATTTGATTGAGTACCCATAGCTTCGGGGCAGTGCAGACAGCTGGATCATACCCAATTTGGACTGGTCCAAATGGGTCATCACCACCATTTTCTTTTCCATGCAATCATCAATGCAAAGAAAAGGAGATGGATTAGGCCCATGTCACCACTGTTCTCATTCCTAGTTGGCCAGAGAGTTCCAGCCCCCTGTTCCCATGGGCACCTCAACTGATGTAGAAATAGAGCAGCGGTGCAATCTCCAAGAGCTCACACATAGCTCTGTGGCTGCATGGGATTGGTGACATGAAAGGTGAAGTAACAGCCTAATGGGGCTGATGTCAGCAAGGGAGGATCATGTGAATGACAATCTGCCACCACAGCAGTTTTAGCAGAAGGTGGGTACCCACCTCCAGGCCCAGTCCAACTATTTCTATTTGAGATTGGCTTCAGATTCACTTGTCACTGCGGATTTGTCCAAAGACTGAGGACAGCTCCTAAGTAATTAGAAGTGTCCCTAGACTGGGAGAGATTGGGAGTAAACATAGCTTTCACAAGCCTACTCTGAGTGTGGCCATTTTGGCCAGTTATGATGGCATTTTTCATCTGATCTGGCTCATTTGGATTGAGAGAGATAGCGGCTCAAGTTGGAATACAGTAGGCAGAAGTGCCACTGTGCATTTTAAGCTACAAGAATTTCTGCAAGCATTCAGACACTACCCCACTCCCCACTCTTGTCTGACATACTGCATCCTTTGCAGGAAAAGGAGGTTAATCTTCACAGGAAAATCATCTCACAGCCCTGTACATTTGTCAAGGTTACAGAGGGAATGTTTTCTTTGAAGTCAGCTGTTATTCCAGCAAAGTTGCATTAAGTAGCTCAAATTAAATATCTGTAGTAATACATATCAGTAGTGAGTCAGGGCTGAAAATATGATAATGGCTTTGGGGGAAAAATTATGGAAGGGTGCATATGTGGGGAAATGAACGGTGCTTGGTTTCTCAAGGTATTCTCTCATAACTGATTGGGATTTTTTTTTCCAAAACAGAAATGGCTGAGATTATGTTTGTAAGGAAATTAAAATTATTTACATTTTTAGAGACAAGCTATCTGAATCCAATCTGACATGTCACTGCTGGTTGAGCAAAACTGAAACCCCCCCCCCCCCCCAAACTCCTTTCTTCATTATTTCTGGTAGTGCATTCAATTACTCAGATACTATCATTTTGAATATTTTCCTGCCATAAAGACTCTCTCCCTTAGGGATTGATAGAAGAAGGCCTATTAAATGAACCTTCTCATTTCCTGATCCCCTCCCCACTTTTTAAAGGGAGGGGGGAAGGAAAGAAGGCAAAAGGAAGAGGCAAAGCTGAGCATGGGCAGAGCGGGTATGTTGTAGCCAGGATGCAAAGAAGTAGCTCACATAAATGATGAATGGCAATTAGATTTCAGGAACTGAATATTGGTTGTAAGTGTTGAAGGGGCATGTGTCCATGGATTGCGGACAGGCAGGCTGTTTATATCTCAAAAAGAGAAAAAGAACAGTTGCTGTATTCATTAGGAGAAAGTGTGTCACCTTCCTACTAAATCAATTCAAATGGTCAGTGTGCTGTGACAGTGAAAAAGGCAAATTCTCTACCAGAGGTGATTAGGGAAGGGATGGAAAATGAGGAAAATTGATAAACTCTTGTAAGCTAACTCTTTTTAAAGAAGAAGGTCATATTGAAGTTTTTGCATGTGTACTCTAAGACAAACTAGAACAGTGTTTTTCAACCTTTTTTGAGCCACGGCACATTTTTTACATGTACAAAATCCTGGGGCACATCACCAACCAAAATGACACAAAAATGACACTCTAACACAGTAATACAAATAGTTAATATGTTTTTAAATGTATTTAAACACTCAGTGTGAAACCTGGGCCTATTTCGATGAACACAACATATATATGACTTCCTCTCACATATTTATACATGGCTATCATGTCTTCTCTCAGCTTTCTCTTCTTCAGGCTAAACATGCCCAGCTCTTCAAGCCGCTCCTCATAGAGCTTGTTCTCCAGACCTTTGTGAAATTTCACTCTGAGTGAAACTTGCTTCCAGTTAACTATGGATGTCATGAAACTGTTATAAACAGTTCCTTGGGGGGACAACTTTAAAAAAATCCAGTAAAATAGCTTAAAACAAACATTTCCAAGTGGAGAGGCTCAATTTGTTTATTGGAAACCTGTGAGGGGGCTGCTAGGAGGGGGGAGAGTGCCAATTTCCCACGGCACACCTGACGATCGCTCACGGCATGCTAGTGTGCCACGGCACACTGGTTGGGAAACACTGAACTAGAAAATGCAGCAATTTGCAGTAAGTGATTACCTTTAATATTCCTATATCCCACATGAAGCTGGGATTTGAATTTTAAATCATCTTGACAGTTTGACAATTGGTCAAAACAGTGTGAGAAAATGTAAAGAAGACAATTTGTAAAATCTGAGTGAAAGACAGGGAGGGAGATCCAAAGCAAAAGCAAAAGTAGGTGGGTAATGGGCTAAACAAAGTGCTAGGAGGTGATGAAGGAGAAAGCTGTTAGTTGACCTTGCAGTCCTTCAGTATCACATACAGTAGAGTCTCGCGTATCCAACCTTTGCTCAATGTTTTGTATTATCCAATGCAGTCTGCCTCCCGCCCGGATCCACAGCTGTTTCAATACATTGCAATGTTTTGGTGCTAAATTTGTAAATACAGTTTTTCATGCATCGTTCACTTCTGTATTCCTGCATGGCAGGAGGCTCAAATCTGACTCCTGGTTTAAGCTGGGGCAGGGGCAGGCATGTAGCCGGGGGGGGGGCTAAGGGGGCTTCAGCCCCCCCCCCTGAAATTCTCAGGGTGGTCCGTGAAAAGGCCTTACTCGTACATTATTTAAACTGTTATGTTTATTCATATCATGATCTGATCACCATGCTCATTATATCCCACATTAATGGGGTTATTGGGATAACAATACAAAAGGTTTGCTAGGGTAGACCCTCTTCCACCCAGTCTCAGCCTCAGCCCTGAATCAATATCCTGGCTTCGTCTCTGGGCATGGGAATATTGTCCTTTGATCTTTTGTTCCAAGTCTGAAGTGAATCTCTGATGTATCACTGTTTCAGGAGTCAGGGATGCTTACATAAAAAGAAAATGTGAGAAGAAAAGTGAGATATCCTCAGCAATGATATGAGTATTTTTCACCATTAAGAAGACCTCCTTATAAAATGCTGATGCTAATTTTATCTACAGATGAGAGAACTGGGTATCAATGCAGCCCAAGTTATTTAGGGATGGTGGCAATTATATGGGTGATACAGACATACCAGTGAATGTTAACATTTAGTTCATGTAGCAGCAGCTGACCAGGTTGCCCTGTAAGGGAGTATACCTCTGAACCATTTTTTCAGGCATTGTTGGAACAGAATGCCAGAGCAGATCAACCTTTTATCTAATCATGGAAGGTGATTCTGGGGCTAGCTATTCAGAGAAGCATACCCGCCTGGCTGGCCCTCTGAGTGATTATGAATGCATACAACACCAACATGACTTTCGTTCAAAATGAATTAGAAATGTCCAGTATGGACTGATTAACGTTTAATGCTCCTGTTTTCAGAGAAGTGCTATGCTCTCCCAGGAGATTCTGTCTTAACAGTATGGGATAACTACTATCCCATTAATATTGATGCTTTGCTGGTAGCAGGTTATAAATCACATAATCGCATCAACAAATGTGCCAGCTCTCCGTGCATCATGAAATTTGAATAAAGTGATAGTAGCTGCACTGTACGGTGTAAAGACCTGTATGGAGGTGGGATGAAAACCTGAGTTTCTAAAAATCTTTTGTTCTCCTCCCCCCGTGGCACACATTCTTACCCCATGCTTGAACAATGAGCCTTGGGTTGTAAGGAACAGAATGAAAACAAATCCTTTCCCCCCTTTCCTTTTTATAAAAAAAGTGAAAAATCTTTTCTTGGCTCTCTGAATGCCACTCAGCTGCAGGTAAATTAGAATTGTGCTGCTTTGGGATTGCCAATTAGAGCCAATTGTGATGTGAATGGCATGCATTGACATTAATATTCTTAGCAGGTTCTTCCTTTTCCCCGGTCCTAACCCCATTCCTAATATCTCCCACCGCTTTTCCACCACCAAACTGGAATTGTTTCAAATGCTTATGTCTAATTGAGAAAACCCTGGATGCTGTAAACCAGTGTTTTTCAACCTTTTTTGAGCCGCTGCACATTTTTTACATTTTCAAAATCCTGGGGCACACCACCAACCAAAATGACACTCTAACACAGTAATACATATAGTTAATATGTTTTTAAATGTATTTATACACTCAGTGTGAAACCTGGGCCTGTTTCGATGAACACAACATATATACTGTATAACTTCCTCTCATATATTTATACATGGCTATCATGTCTTCTCTCAGCCTTCTCTTCTTCAGGCTAAAAATGGCCAGCTCTTCAAGCCGCTCCTCATAGAGCTTGTTCTCTAGACCTTTGTGAAATTTCACCCTGAGTGAAACTTGCTTCCAGTTAACTATGGATGTCATGAAGCTGTTATAAACAGTTCCTGCAAGGGGGGGAGGCAACTCTCGAAAAATCCAGTAAAATAGTAATTAAAAAAAACATTTCCAAGCGGAGAGGCTCAATTTGTTTCTTGGAAACCTGTGAGGGGGCTGCTAGGAGAGGGGAGAGTGCCAATTTCCCACGGCACACATGGTGATCGCTCACGGCACACTGGTTGGGAAACACTGCTGTAAACAACTCAATGGCTGGTTTGGTTTTTTATTTAAAAAATAAAAATAAATAGAATGTCAACTGGAACAAATGCTCAAAGGCTGAAATAGACAGCTTGAAATTCAGGGGTGATGGGTCATATCTAAAATTTTTGTGAGTAAGAAGCAGAGTTTCCAGACCAGGTTTGGTGTGACAGTGTAATTTGGAAAGCACCCAGTGTGTATGTGTGCTCCATAGGAGTGTCTTGCAAGCCATGTTGTGGGGATCTTTACTCAGGCATCATGAATGCAAGTGTTACACAGAACATGACTGGGTTATACTAGTGACCGTTATAACGCAATCATCTCAGGAGGCAGATGATGGGTAGAAGTAGTCCTAGCTCCTAGATATTTTTGCTGAGCATTTCCACTTTTTCCCCTCTCTTGAAAGATATGGATGTCCAACGACTCTAAACTGACCCATTAGTGAGCATGAGTCAGCATTTGTTTGAACTGCATGAAGTTTCTTCTCTACTTTTTAGGATAACCATCCCTGTCTGTCATTTTAATGCATAACTACATCACAAACATTGTAAAGTTAGCCATTGTTAAGTCACCTTGGTAATGGAATGAAGTGATGTAGTTATATCTCAGTTAATGGTGCAAGGAATTAATTTTTGTCTGTTCCCCCATTTGCTGGGGTTAGGGACACAGGAATTTTGTGAACGTGGGTGTGTGTGGGGGGGAAACACTCATTCTTTTTCCCCTCTCTGGGAATCACTATGATTCCCACCTGGCGAATCTATAAAAGGCTAGAAAAGTATTCTCTGGGAACCTCCAGCATGACTTATGGTGCAAAGTGGATCATAAATCATGCTGGAGGACCTTGAGATTCCTAGAGATAATATATTAATCAAGTCTATAAATGATCAAATCCTCAAAAGTCAAGCTGTGAATACTGCACATTTAGAAGAGTGCATAAGATATTCTTAGTTGTATATTGGGGCTGCTTCTGAATTTTGGATACTTCTGAATTTCGGAAGTTTTTTTAACCTACTTCCGACTTTTGAAGCAATTTCGAGAGCAGCCCTCCCAACAGGAATTCCGAATTCCAAATTCTGAATTTTAGAATTCCGAATTTTGGATGTCATTTTCAAATTTTCTTGCTGATTGCTCATTGGCTGATGGCTAACAGCTGACTCTCCCTTCTGCTGATTTTTTTGCCCATTTTTGAAAGCGGACGCCATTTTTGAAGACTTCCAAAGACTTCCGAATTTCAGAAATACTTCCGAATCAATTCTGAATTTTTTCCCAAAAAAAAATCGGAAGTCTATCACATCCGAAGCTAAATTGCAATCAACATCCGAATCGACTTTTGAAGCACTTTTTTAAATTCGGAAACAGCCTTATTGTATATCTCTCTTCGTTGTAAGATATATTCTTAGTTATATATCTCTCTGTTTTGACTCATGCCTGAAAGGCAGTCACTGAAATGTGCGAAAAACATAAGGAGGATTCTATCAAAGGCAGCCAGCAGTTTTCAGGTGATCATGCTCTGGATTTTATTATAACTTTATAGGTGCTATTCATGGTGCTGAATCCTGTTCCCTGCATAGGTGCCTTTAAAGTTTAGACTACCAAAGCCCCTGTCACTCTTCTCACTGTCTGACATAATCATCAACATGAACATTGTCATCATCAATGTTACTAACTGAAAGACTGTGTTCACAGCTTGGTAGGGGCTCATGGATCCTTCTCTCCCAATCTCTGCCAAGTTGATGCAACGGTCAGGAGTGCTTCCTATCAGCTTTGACTGATACGCCAGCTCCCTAGAATCCAAGGTTCTAAAGATGGAAGTACACTCATTGGTAACCTCAAGGTTGAACTTCTGCAGTGTGCTTTGCATTGGACTACCTTTGTACCAAGTTCAGAAACTCCAATTAGTTGAAACACAGCAGCCAGATTGGTGACAGGAACATTCAGGAGTGAGCATATCACTGCTATACTACAGTTACTCCACTGGCTGCCAATTAGTTTCTGCGCAAAGTTCAAAGTATCAGTTTTGACCTTTAAAGCCTTAAATGGTTTGAGTCTATGTCACCTACAGGATTGCCTTCTCTCTCACAATCTGCCCCAGGCACTGAGGTCTCCTGGGGGGTCACTACCCCAACCTACCAGAACCTGACTGGTAATCGTCACCCAGACGACCTTTTCATCAGCCACCCCAAGATTGTAGAACGACCTGCCAGAAAAGATTTGACAGATAAGCCAGCTGTTGGAATTTAAGACACAATTGAAAACCCATCTCTTCTGGCAGGTCTACCCAGTCAATTTTAAGTTGTAAGTTTTAATCTGGATTTTATTAGTGGATTTTAACTTATATTTTAATTCTGTGTAGAAGGGCTGGTTGAGCTATAAAAAATTGGCGTCTAAACTCATGTGAGGGGGGGGACACTGTTGTTTCGAAATAGAAAGTGTTCTGAAATTTTTTTGGTAAAATTTCGAAATTGATTCATATTCAATTAATAATTCGTTATTTCGTTATTGGTGCCACGCATGTGCAGTGCACAGGGGATGCCCGCCTCCATGCCCCCTTGACAGCTCAGAATCATCCCGTGATATCTTTAACGCGTGTTGATTCTCAGCTGGCGAGGAGGGATGGTGTGCATGCCCTCCCGCTCCCTCGCCAGCTGAGAATGAATGCAGGTTAAAAGCAACCCGTGTTGCTTGCCAGCTGGTGAGAGAGAGTGGAGGGCAGTGCCTCCATGCCCCCCTTGCCACCTGAGAACCAATGCGGGTTAAAGGTAACCCAGTTTGCTTGTCAGCTGGCGAGGGAGCATGGAGGGCAGCACCTCCACTCTCTCTTGCCAGCTGAGAAGCAATGCGGGTTAAAAGTAAGAAAGCATGGAAATAAAAACGACATAATAACGTGCCCTTTACGGAAATGGTGGACCCGGTTGCGATTTAGAAAGGTCACTTCCGGGTTGCTGGCTGTAGTCAAATTAGGGTCTAAATTGATTTTAATACAAAATAATAAAGGTTTTCTAAGGATAACAACCGGAGATATCCACCTCTACTGTGTATCTTGTTGTATGTCTTTTAATAGTGTTTTATCTCTTGTTTTTATGACATTGTATCCCACCTCTAGTTGCAGGAAGAGGTGGGTAATAAATTCATCATATAGCCACCACCACCATCATCCATCATCATAATTTAGAATATGCCCTTAAACTTAGGGTACATCTACACTAGCATTAACACAGTCTGACACCAATGTAACTGCTGTGGCTCAAAGCTATAGATTTCTGGGAGTTTTAGTTTCCCTTTTGGTTCTGCCCCTCCTCTCCAGTCCATGATCAATACAATCTCATATCTTTGAGCATATACTGGTGGTGAGCTATACTGGTGGTGAGCAAATTCCTCAAATTCTTTCTGTGAAGCCCTTCAATATAACCCATGAATAAACTGAAAGTGATTTTGCAGAAAAGGGAAAGCATCAATTCCAACTCAGGGGGCACCATTTGCCCACTCAGACATTTTTTAAAAGCCAGATTTGTTGCCACACTGGAGAAAGCAGAGAGTATTGATGCTTCTTTTAATGTTTTTTTGGGATGGACTAAGTTTTTGCCTTTTGCTGCTGTACTCATAGAAGGGAGGTGGTTCCTGTATACATGAGTTAAGGCAGTGTTTTTCAACCTTTTTTGAGCCGCTGCACATTTTTTACATTTACAAAATCCTGGGGCACACCACCAACCAAAATGACACAAAATAACACTCTAACACAGTAATACATATAGTTAATATGTTTTAAAATGTATTTATACACTGAGTGTGAAACCTGGGCCTGTTTCGATGAACACAACATAGATATCCTGGCAGGAATGGCAGAAAGACAGAAAGACACACATGAAGGTCTTGCTCAACAGCTGTTCATTTGTGGGATTAACATAACTCAAAAACCACTGGACAAATTGCTGCCAAATTTGGCCACAAAACATACTAATACTAACCCAAGGAGGGACCATCAGTCAAAAAAATTGATTTTGTCATTTGGGAGTTGTAGTTGCTGGGAGTTATAGTTCACCCGCAATCAAAGAGCACTCTGAATTCCACCAATGATGGAACTAAACCAAATGTGGCACACAGGACTCCATGACCAATAGAAAACACTAGAAGGGTTTGGTGGGCATTGACCTTGAATTTGGGAGTTGTAGTTCACCAACATCCAGAGAGCACTGTGGACTCAAACAATGTTGGATCAGGACCAAACTTGGCACAAATACTGAATATGCCCAAATGTGAACACTGGTGGAGTTTGGGGGAAATAGATCTTGACAATTGGGAATTGTAGTTGCTGAAAGAGAAGGGAGGGGGGAGAGAGAGAGAGGCAGAAGAGAAGGGAGGGGTGTTAGAGAGTGAGGCAGAAGAGAATGGAGGCAGAGTGTGCGAGGTGGAAGAGAAGGGAGGGGTGAGAGCGAGGCAGAAGAGAAGGGAGAGAGAGCGAGGCGGAAGAGAAGGGAGGGGAGAGAGAGAGCGAGGTGGAAGAGAAGAGAGGGGTGAGAGAGAGTGAGGCGGAAGAGAAGGGTGAGAGAGAGCGAGGCGGAAGAGAAGGGAGGGGTGAGAGAGAGCGAGGCGGAAGAGAAGGGAGGGGTGAGAGAGAGCGAGGCGGAAGAGAAGGGAGGGATGAGAGAAAGTGAGGCAGAAGAGAAGGGAGGGGGTGCGCGAGGCGGAAGGGAAGGGATGAGGAGAGCGAACGCATGCTCTGTGGCGGCACTTGCTCCTGGTCTCCTCCTCTTCTCCCCCCTCCCTTCCCCTCAATTGGCCGCTCTGCTTGCCTGCCTGCATGCCGGGAGCCCTTACTCGGGCCAGTCAGAATTGGCCGGTGGGCCGCAAAATGCCCAGGTCTGATATTGGAGGTTCCAATTTCCCACGGCACACCTGATAATTGCTCACGGCACACCTGATAATTGCTCACGGCACACTAGTGTGCTACGGCACACTGGTTGGGAAACACTGAGTTAAGGTATAATACTTACATAAGTTGACTCATGTTTTGGGGGCCAATTCTTTTCTAAAATTACTAAAATTTATAGACCTATACATCAGTTTATACCATAAGACATGTAAGGGCCTCTTCAATTAAATCTAAAATTCCAGGTAAGTTCATACAGGAGATCTGAGGCACACCTTCAGATATCTTGGGCTCAAGCTGTTCAGAGTGTTATATATCAAAAACTACTCCTTGAGTTGCGCTTGTAAATAAATCAGAAGCAGTGCGGTTGTAACTAGACCAGTGATGTGGGTTTTCAAAAGGGTACCTGTGCCTCTCCAGCCTTGCTTGACTTGCAAAGCAAAGCCCTGCTGAATTTCATTTGCAGGTAGAGCCACACCAAACACTAATGAGTTCTGCAGAAATGTCCATTGATAAATCGCCAGGGTGCCACCACCATTGTTAATCTGAAAACCTGCCTTTGAAAGGCAATCTCATTTGACTTCCCCCCTGGGGCACAGTATCCATTGCACAAGTTTGTTAAGCTTTGCCATTAAATCCTGTTTGGCTTCTCATTTATTCATGTTCAGATGCAAAGCCAAGACAGCCCAGGAAGGTTGCATTAATGGCTTGGCAGGTGAACAGTTTGTCAGTAACCAAGTCCTGTAAAAAATAAGGGGGCAGTAATCACTAAAGATTGTTTGAAATTTGTTTAGTTTGTGATTTTTTCTTCTTCTTTTTTGTACTTCATGATTTGTGGTGTGCTGTTTGTACTCTTTTCCTCTCTTTAAAATTCCATAAGCTTTGCGCTCTGCAAAATAACTGCTGTTATGCTATACTTGTTATTTTTATATAGTGTGCTTTAATGCCATAAAATGGGCATCCCAGGGATAAAATTGCATGCTTCGTACCGCTCTGTCTTGTCTAGCGGATTTAAGCTAGGTAATCTTTCAGAAATTGATCATTAGTTGCCCATCTTTTCTAATGTGACAATTGGCTGGAAATGTGAAAAACAGTCTTTCCTCCCTCTCCACCTCTCACACAAAAAAGATCAAAGAGTAGGTGGTGGCAATGGTGAGGTTTAGGGTTACAATAGTAATATAGAAATCAGCTGAGTTTTACAAAAACAAAGTTAGGCCTGATGTAAAGTTTGACACACAGAAATAGTAAAGTCTCTTAAGTTTTCAAAGTAGCAATTCAACATCCCTTTGAGATAAGAAGCCCTCAAAATAAGATAAAGTCGCATTAAGGGAATAGGCAAATCTACTTTATATTGATAACTGCTGCCATTGCAATCATACTGTCAGGGACTGGAGGAAATCTCTCACACAGATTCACCCTTTTTATTGCATAGTTTTACAACCTGAAGCACTGGATTATGTTGCATCACGTGGGGGACAATTGCAACTGGTGATAAATTCACTCCATGTTTTAATTTGGACTTTATAGCAACTGTCCAAGGTTCTGAACCTTCTCCTTTAAAGTGCAGAGTAGGCTCTATACCAGGGGTGGGCAATTATTTTCCTCAAGGGGCCACATGAGAGCCAAAAAATATTATGGAGGGCCGCACCTAGAGGCTGAACTGCATTCTAATCTACATTATTTATTTATTTATTTATTTATTTATTTTATTATTTTACTATATTTAATATTAACATTAGTATATATTTATATATCAAGAAATATTCATATATGATTAGTATCAATATCATAATTATCATATTATAGTATATATATAGACATTATAATATATTGAAATTATAATATAATATAACATTATTATATTATATTATTTATTATATTATATTATTATAATAAAATTATTATAAAATAATAAAAACCACTAAAATTAAATTAAATTCAAGAAGACAAGGTGCAAACCAAGATGAAGGCTGACATCCTCAAGAGAGGAAGGATCCCAAGATGGAATGGCCCAATGGACCCAGCCCAGAGGATGGCAAAGCGGACCCAGCCACGACTGCAGCAGAGGAGAGCAGAACAGCAGGTGATCGGAGGCTGCAGGCCTCGGCCCACTCTTACTCCCAGCCGTTCCCCAGCTGATCGGCCTGCCATGGAGTGTCTGCCATCCCTGGAGGCGATCAGGGCCGACAGGGGAGCAGTTGGTGATCTGAGGCGGCTGATCGCCCTGGCGACCCGGAAGACGATCAAGACGATCAAGACGATTGGCCCCCACAGGTAGCCAACTGCTCCCCCTGCAGGCCCAGATCGCCTCCAGGGATGGCAGACACTCCAAAGCTGCCGCTCCTCCGGCCTTTCTGCCGACACAGGCCCCACAGAGCCTGCGATGGGATGGCGGCAGCAGCACCCCTTCCTTGGCCCTGCCCCCCCCCCCCTGATGCCCTTCTCCCCGGGCTGGACAGGATTGGCTGCTGGGCCGGATCCGACCTGTGGGCCGTAAGTTACCCATCCCTGCTCTATATTATTGGAAAATTTATCACAAATATTGAAAAATTAATCACACACACACACATACAGAGAGACAGACAGACAGACAGACAGACAGACAGACAAAGAGAGAGAAGGGGGGGAGAGCAGAGATTTCCAACTTTTCTTTGACTAGGGATCACTTGAACAGGGACCATTTATTTATTTATTTATTATTTTGATTTATATACCACCCTTCCCAAAGAGGCTCAGTGTGGTTCACACCAGTGAACAACATAATCACAACATAGTTAAAAACATAATAAAACAGATTGAGGCAAGAGTGGAATTTAACAGCCTTAAAGGTTAAATGCCTGTCTGAAGAGATTGATCTTGCAGGCCCTCCGGAAGGCCTGTAGATCAGTTATTGCTCGAGCCTGCTCTGGGAGGGCGTTCCAAAGGGTAGGCGCTACTACAGAGAAAGTACGCTGCCGTGTCGAGGACAAGCGGCAGATCTTAAGTGATGGAACCTCCAATAGGTCTTGATCCATGGACCGTAGTGGTCACTTGAACAGGGCACACCTTGACCAGGGACCACTCTCCAACGTTAGTACCAATACCAATAGGGTTATCAATCAGGGTTTTTTTTTGCCAACTTTAGATTTGGTTTGGTTACTTGGGGTGCTGGTTCAGGAAATTGCATTGGATAGACCACAATAGCTCTAGTTTCTGATATAGAACATATGCCATTTGTAGTTACCATCTGCTCATCCATAGAAAACTATATTTAATAATCTAGAGCTGATGTGGTTTCATGGGTAGTCAGCCTCTCCTCCCCCCCCCCCCCCAACATCCCCATTGCCTCAGAACCATAGGACAGTTTTGTGAGACCAGTTGCTCTTGTTGCCAAATGGTTTCTAGACAACGGTGAAGTAATGGTGAGGCCGTGGACCATATTTTTGTTCTTGCAGACCACTGGTGGTCCATGGACCACAGGTTGGGATTATATATATATATATATATATATATATATATATAGAGAGAGAGAGAGAGAGAGAGAGAGAGAGAGAGAGAGAGAGAGAGAGAGAGAGAGAGAGAGAGAGAATAAATATAAATAATGGTCAGCTATTTACTGTCATCTCTCCACATCTGTTTGGGTTAGGGTTTACTGTGAAAATAAAACATCACAAATAATAAACACTCTGATAGTTACTTACATGCAAGGCCTTCTTACTAGAAATTTCTACGTTTTCCAGCATGATTGTATGGACATTTTCCACTGGAAGCACATCATAGAATTGCATTAGAGAACTTGGACAGGTGTTCTCTCTAAACATCTCTAGGCCTTCTAACATGACCGGAGGAAATTGACCATAGAGTCACATTAGAGGACTCGGATAGTCTTTTAAAAATAAAATGTGTGAATAATCAAATCCACAAATGTAAAAAAATATAAATGTGAAAGAATTACCATAGTTACTCCATGCATCTAGAGAAGTAGAGTTAGCAGTATATCTACACTGCAGGAATATTGCAGTTTGACACCATTTCAACTGCAATTGTTCAATGTTATGGAATCCTGCAAACTGTAGTTTTTCCAAGTCTTTCGTCATCTCCGCCAAAGAGTGATGGTGTCTCAGTAAATTGCATTTCCAAGGATTCCATAGTATTTAACCATGGGAGTTAAAGTGGTATCAAACTGCTATAATTTGACAGTGTGTATGGTCCTCAGCAGTTTTCCACCCTTTTCCTTTCTCATTTGTTTCTTTGACTAAAAAGAAGACACAAGCCTTGAGGAAATGTGTTCCTGTGTGTAGACGACTGTGACAAACAATTATCATGAAAAGTAAAGGCTTGGAATTTAGTGCCAGCACCTGAAATTCAGCTAGGAATTGACATGATTGAGAGAAGACAACATTGCTACATGGCTCTGAATGGAAAAAGAACGCTGTTGGCTCCTCTGAAGCCTTTCAGTAACATAATCTTGTTTGTAGTATTATTTGGAAGGCATCCTGAATTTGTGCTCTGGCTGTACATGTGTTTCTATCTATCCCACACACTTCTGGTTTAGTGAACTGGTTGCTGAGCAAAGAGAGAAAACAAAACCAAGGATTCATTTCCTAAATTGCCAAAACCAGAAATGAGCACAATTGGAGCAAAATGCCACCTGTGCCCACAGAATATATGGGAATGTTTAGAGATGGCTTGGCATGACCCACTGAACTCAAAATTAGCCTCACATAGGATTGTTCATTATTCATTATGTATAACAACAAGCTTTGAAATGTAATATTTAAGCCAGTATCCATAGTTGCTGGCAATTAATTTTGTGTGCCTAAGTCTGAAGGAAATCACAGAGAATTAGATGGTTAGAGAGAGGCAGCATTTCCCATGGCATATTCCGCATGTTCCCTTTATCAAATTGCTGTCTCACATCTAAGAGTCTTTGACAATTTTTATTATTGCTGTTGTGTACCTTCAAGGCATTTTCAAGTTATGGAGACCCACCCCCCCCCAAGTGAACCTATCCTGATATTTTCTTGGCAAGATCTGCTCAGAGTGGTTTGTCTTGATCTTCTTCTGAGGTTCAAGGGTGTAATAATTGGCCTAATACTACCCATGGGTTCCCATGATTAATGGGAATTTTAACACTAGCCATAATAATAATAATAATAATACACTTTATTTATATTCTTCCTTTCTCACCCCAAAGGGGACTCAGAGCGGATTACATTACACATATGGCAGACAGTCCCTTCCAACATACAATTACAATACATTGTACAGACAAACATGTGCAGACAAACATGTGCAATTATAAGGATTTATTCTCTCTTCTGGCTGCGTTGCGGGTGTGGTTGCTCCATTACGTCACAAGGAGGTGCTGTTGCTTCATCAGAGCCTCTGGTTCCGCATTCCACCTCAGGCAGCCGATCTTTTTATTTTATTCAGGTGTTGTAAAGTCCTTATAAAAATCCTTCCCCACTGAGCGGTCCCTAGTTCATCTACTCAAAGCTGGCTTGTTTTCGAACTGTTAGGTGGACAGTGAACAGGACTCACAGCTAGGTGTCCAGACCAGCCCAGGAATCGAACATGCAACCTTCTGGTTGCAAACACAGCTGTTGTAACCGCTGTGCTATCTCTCTCTCTTATATCTCATAAATCCTAGATCAATGCTCAAACCACTACATCACTCTGGCTTTTTCATTATTTCATCACATAACAAATTTAGAGTAATGAGAGTTGTTAACAGTGTGCCAGTTTGGGCCTTAATCCAATTTTGCATGCCATCCAGCATTTCCCAAATGAAAACTGGGCCATGTGTGGCAATGGTTAAGATGGCTACCATTATTAATGAGAAATAACACACAGACTAGAAGAGGCTGCAGGGTATAATTATTACTATTATTATTACTATTATTGCTATTATTATCACTATTATCATTATTTATACCCCTCCTTTCTCCTGGGGGGGGGGGTGCTCAAGGCGGCTTTTGCCTGAACCTACTGGGAAAGGACAAGATTCTACCACCTACCCCTCCACACTTTGAAATCAGTTGGCATCAAGTAAAGTCTCTCTTGGCATTACTTTGCGAACGAAGATTCAGGAAGGACTCATGCCACGCTTTTTACAAGTCCGTTGATGACTAAAAAGGCCAATCTGAGATAGGCAAGTTTGGTTGCAGAAAGCACAGCAGAGAGTTTCCTTGGGTGATGTTGTTTCCAAGTTGTGATTCTTTCTGCGTTGTCACTTCTCTTCAAGACCCATTTGGCGTGTCTTCTCAAAAGAGGCCGCAGCATTGTGGATAGTGCGTCTCCATGCCTCCCGATGTGAGGCCAGGGTGGACCATTGTTGGTGATCAATCTGGCCAAGCCTGAGATGTTGTTTCAGGGAGTCCTTATATCTCTTTTTGGGGGTGCCTCTCTTGCGCTGACCCATGGTGAGTTCACCATAGAGTAGTATATTTGGGAGGTGGTGGTCCTCCATCCTATGGATGTGCCCTGCCCAGCGCAGCTGTGTTCTCAATAGCGTGGCCTCAATGCTGGTGATCCCTGCTTGCTCGAGGACAGCAACATTGTCACATAGTCGGTCCAGTGTACATTTTGGATTGTGTGAAGACAGCACTGATGAAAGCGTTTGAGAAGTCGTAGGTGTTGGCGATAGGTGACCCATGTTTCAGACCCATAGAGGAGAATAGACAGTACAATAGCTCTGTACACACTCTTTGCCTCAGGTGCTTGTTGCTCCAGACTCTTTTGTGAAGCCTTCCAAATGCACTATATGCCTTTGCTATCCTGTGATCTATCTCTTTGTCAATCTTGGCATCTGAAGAGATGATGCTTCCCAGGTAAGTGAACTGCTGAATGGACTTAAGCACAGATGTGCCTATGCTGACGTAGAGATGATGGTGTTCTTCCTGTGGTGCGGGCTGGTAAAAGTCAGCCTGGTTTTCTTCTGCAGTGAAGCAAGCAACACATAAAAGGGGAAAGTGAGAGGAGAGAGAAACTGGGACACTTTTAAAGTAACGGAAATAATGGGATGACCGAGGGTTTATTGACATTGTCTCTGCGAAAACAGGGCAGTGCAGTGGTTCTCAACTTGTGAGTCCTCAAGTATTTTGGCCTACAACTCCCAGAAATCCCAACCAGTTTACCAGCTGTTTCTTGGAGTTGAAAGCCAAAACATATGGGGGAGAACCACTGAGTTAGAGGATATACAAGTGTGAGCATCAACTTACTAAAAGAACAGTGTTTCTGCTTCAGTTGGGACTAACAGTTAGTTTGAGGTCTTTACCAATTCAAGCTTGGAAGAGGCACTGGATTCAGCAGCTGTTAGAACACAATTTATTTTCGTATTTCTTTCTCCACCATAATTCAGTAAAGTAAATATTATTGTGCACAGTTTGTGTTTGTAAATTGTGTCTCACACCTGTAATTTACAGCTTGCAAAGGGGGCTTATTTTTCCATCTTTCCCTGTTTGACTTTAGATAATGCATGCATAAAATTGCAGTAAATAAATATTCAATATGGAGATTAATCAACAACTGAGGGTAGAGTTATTACATCTCTGAACAACAGTAATTGGACACCAAGTTTGGTGTATGATGGTGCAGGAGACTCAACCCAGAGTGTATGTTTGTCAAACCATTTTTTTTCTGAAACCAAAACCAAGGATGAAGCAGCAATCAGGGTCTCCTTTGTTGGACGCAGCATGCCTTGCATAATATTGTAGATGAAAACTGTGAGCCTGCATCGTGCGACAGGCATTGTAGGACTCCGTCCCTCAACTGAGGTAGCAGCATTCTAGGATGCTAAAAATTCATCATATGATGAAGCCCCAAGAGAAGATCCAGTTACTGCTTTTCTGTCTGAACTTGCAGTGAAGGGGGAAATCCTCACACTTTCTTCCTTCCTTTCCCTGTTGAGTACTTCTGTATTTTGAGCTCAACTTGTAGCAATGGATGTAATGTGAACATGAAGGGAGAACATGGGAAGAGGGAAGAGAAACTGGGACATTTTAAAATAAGTTGAAAATGTAGGATGATAGATGATTAATCAGTACTTTTTCATTCAGAATTGATGGTACTGGTTATGTGGACAAAATAACCTAAGGATTAGGGAAAACATTTAGGCCAATGCAGGAATTGAGGCTCATTAGATGCAGTTGGTATTGTCTCTCATTGTTCCTGACTCTGACCCTAAAATTTATTTATTTATTTGCTATGCTTCTATACCACCTCTCTCAGCCCAAAGGCGACTCGAGGCGGTGAACAAGCGGCAGCAAGTGCCCACATACAACACATCATAATAAGATAAAAACAATCATATAAAACCATATAAATTAACAATTAAAACTACAAAATACAAATCTCAGCTCCACAATCTTAAAATCGGTTTCCGTTTCGTCGTCATACTAATCCTTTGATCTCGATTAATTAAAGTTCGTCTGTGAATGCTTGCTCAAATAGCCAAGTTTTGACTTTCTTACAAAATGTCAGGAGGGAGGGGGCCACTCTGATTTCTCTAGGAAGGGAGTTCCAAAGCTGAGGAGCCACCACTGAGAAGGCCCTGTCTCTCGTCCCTGCCAGATGCGCCTGCAAAGCAGGCAGGACCGAGAGCAGGGCCTCTCCAGATGATCTTAAGCATCATAGGGAGAGATGCGTTTGGACAAGTAAGTTGGACGAGAACCGTTTAGAGCTTTAAAGGCCAAAACCAGCACTTTGAATTGTGCCCAGTAGCAAACTGGTAGCCAGTGCAGCTGGCACAACAGGGGAGTTGTACGCTCCCTGAGTGCCGCTCCTGTTATCAACCTGGCTGCTGTCTGTTGAACCAATTGAAGCTTTTGAACAGTCTTCAAAGGCAGCCCCAGGTAGAGAGCATTGCAGTAATCTATACGGGATGTACCCAGAGCGTGGACTACCGTGGCCAAGTCAGACTTCCCAAGGTACGGGTGGAGCTGGCACACAAGTTTTAATTGTGCGAATGCTCCCCTGGTCACTGCCGAAACCTGGGGTTCCAGGCTCAGCGATGAGTCCAGGATCACACCCAGACTGCGAACCTGCGTCTTCAGGGGGAGTGTAACCCCGTCCAACACAAGCTGTAACCCTATGCCCTGTTTGGCCTTTTGACTAACTAGGAGTGCCTCTGTCTTGTCTGGATTCAATTTCAATTTGTTCAATTTCAATTTCAAGATACCAAGTGGTGATTACACTCAAAGTGCAAATTATGATGCACTTTGAGTGTAATCACCACTTGGTATCTTGCTGAGTTAGGTGGTCCTCAGTCTCTTGATAATGAGGTTCCTTGGAGATTTGTCCAAGGACATGTGTTGTACCCACTTTCTCCATTAACTAAATCATTACTTTGCCTCTGACCAAATTCATTATGGTCTCTTTCAATGCATGCCAAAATCATTTTCAACTTCCACCTAGGTAATGAGATGTGATGCTCTTAGCTGGCCATGATTGCCCATTTATTAGCTTTCACTATTAGTGTTCAAGTCATGCCTAAGTCAGTTGGAGACCCCAAGCAATACTGTTATATCTGCATGGATAGTTGCGCACTGAATTGCTATTTTTGACTATGTTACGCTCAGGAATGATCTTGAAGCCCTGGGGGGTAGGTAGGTGCTCCAATCACAATTTCATTCACTATCAACCTCATCAGACAGGCAAAATTTGGCAGCGTACACTGGTTACCCTTAAACTCTGTCATGGAGCCTGCCAGCTCCCATTCCACGATGTACAAATATTTCCATTGGGGCTCCATAGCAAAACTGAAGAGGAACCAGCGCATGCCACCACTGCAGCAACATAGGAGACTTCCCATGTTACATTGCCAACAATAAGGGAAAGCCAAGTGGTGGATGCTTCCCCCCGTGGGACAAGATAATGGGAAAGTCGGGTGATGCTTGGGGCAAGAAGTACCCCACACCCCCTGCTGTGCCTAGTCAGATCCCATAGTTAATGTGATAAGATTCTAAGCCTTCTCCTCTGACTAATTCCAAGATACTCCATGTCTAAAGCAACATAAGAAATGTATAGGTCCTCTCTATACATTCAACAACTGTGCCATGTTTTTTTAACTTTGACCAGATAATGACTGCTTGATGCAGCTATGGATTATTGGATAATGTGGGGAGGGGGAGGGGTGGTTGATGGCTGGAGAGATTTGTATACAGCCAGGAAAAACTGAATAATCGTTTAAAATATAGCAAAATACTCAATAGCCGGTGGCACGCTTGTCCATTTGGGGCAAACGAGAGGGGGGGGGGGGGGAGGGGAGGGAGGGAGGGAGGGAGAGAGAATTTGATTTTCCTCTTGTCTGCAAGGACTTGATGCCATGTTAGCAATGAAATCAGATGTGTTCTGCCAACATGTTACCCAGTTATCCGGTATATGTGGACCACATGTAAGAGTAGTGAGCAGGGTCTCTATCCATGAAATGTAAGCTCTAAGTAGGCTGTACCTCTACAGCAATTAGTTTCCGAAATAGTTTGAAGTACTCACCTTAGTATGTATCACAAGTTCAATGTTACATCTCACAATCTGGGTGCAATTTTTTTTAGCTAATTAGCACTACCAACCCCAATGTCGCTGAGATCAGGAAACAATTATGTTTCCCAACACTATGTTTTTGGCACCTATTCCTGCAGTGCTTTTGCTGGCTTTGACAGCACCTTCACCCATTAGATCAAAGCATCATTAAATAATACCCTGGAGTAAATATTTCCCCTTCTTTTTGACATTATTTGAGGAATCACATCTTCCCTTCCTTTACTATCTGGCCAAGATTCTGCACTGGATACATAACTGTGATATCATAATATGCTCTATCTCTCAGTCTGACCCACAAGATCCACCTTAAAATCTAGGCAGCTTTACCAAGTGATAGAATTCTGCATTGCTGGAGATGATGATATGTCCAGCTGTCTCCCACAAGTGAGTTACAGTGCAAGTACAGAAGTAAGGAACACATTGAGATCCCATCACAACTACTTGATGTATTGCCACCTGATGGCAGGAGAGGATTAACCAAGGGTCTATATAACAAAGCAGTTGTGATCTTGACAGTTGTGGCATGATCTTAAATATGAATTTTTAAAGTTATGAGGTTGTGAGTCTACCCTACAACATCATAACTGTGCAACAGGATGCCAGCACTTTTTCAGTGACAGAAAAGCAGCAAAACTTGCAAACTTATACACATACACTGACCTTCCTAGGATCTGCATAAAAATACAGTTCACACCTATATGGATTTCCTCACATTCAACATAGGGACTTTGCCAAACATAGGGACTTTGCCACTGTCAGCCAAATTGTCAATCAGTGTTAATAGGTGCTAGTCTAAGCTTAAATCTTCCCCTGATTTATGGAATCTTCTAATTTATACTGGGAGTAAGAACACAAAGAAGCAGCATGCTTCTTTGTAAATGTTTCTAGCATCCTTGGTTGCAGTGAGATGGATATACCTTTTATCAACAAAATTATAAAGGGTTGGCTCAAAGGGAAGCAACTTCTAGATCAGTGTTTCCCAACCTTTTTTGAACCACAGCACAGCTTTTACATTTACAAAATCCTGGGGCACACCACCAAACAAAATGACACTCTAACGCAGTAATTCATATTCTTAATATGTTTTAAAATGTATTTATACACTCAGTGTGAAACCTGGGCCTGTTTTGATGAACACAACATAGATATCCTGGCAGGAATGGCAGAAAGACTGAAAGTACTGAAAGGGTTTGCTTGGGAATTGACCTTGAGTTTTGGAGTTGTAGTTCACCTATATCCAGAGAGCACTCTGGACTCAAACAATGTTGGATCAGGACCAAACTTGGAATGAATACTCAATATGCCCAAATGTGAACACAGGTGGAGTTTGGGAAAAATAGACCATGACATTTGGGAGTTGTTGCTGGGATTTATAGTTCCCCTACAATCAAAGAGCATTCTGAACCTCACCAATGATAGAACTGGGCCAAACTTCCCACACAGAACCCCCAGGTGGCTCCCTTCCTGAATGGCTCTCTCCCTCTTCCACACCAGAAGGGAAGGCACTCACTCAGTCCACAGTTGCCTGCCTGCCTGCCTGCCTGCCTTCTTTCCTGTGGTTCAAAAGAATAAGTCAGTGGGCCTGCCTCGGACTGCACTCCTCACTTCCGCTTCCGTTCCCTGCCCTCCCTCAATTGGAGGCTGGCTGGGGAAACAGCCGAAAGAGGCGGTGCCCCGGCCCCTTCTTCTTTGCCGCTGCCCGGCCCTTCCTCCTCCTCCTTTCCCAAGCAGCAGCAGCAGGAGTTCGGCAGGAGGGGGAAGAGAGGGGGGAAGAGAGGTTTTCCCGCGACACACCAGGTGATTGCTCAGCGGTTGGGAAACACTGTACTAAATAATTGGATTAAATCCTAAATACCAAAGTCCATGTAGTCCACACCCAGTTAGTCAGAATTATACTGCTTATGAAGCTACCACCTCAAGAATTTGATTCAAACTAGAGAGAGAAAGTTTGGGAAAGATGAAAAGAGATTGAGAGATTGTGTAGAGACACACAACAACCTTTAGTGGCTTGACTGCGTTTACTGTGATTAGTTTGGCCATATTGCAAAATAGTTTTAAATGTTTATACTTGATAGTTAACTATTAAAAATAAGAAGAATTCATACAGAAGAAATCCAAATTGTCTATAAAGGATTATGTGATATTTCCAAGCCTCAAAAAGATAATATGCTTCTTACTTCACTGTGCAAATCTAACAGTTCTGTCACAGTTTTAGCACTTGCGTTTTGTAAGATTGTTCCTCCAAGACCTCTGGGAGAAAAGGGGCATTCAGGGAAACCTTAATGACCTCAAGGGTCATTAACACACATGCGTTAATGAAGAGAAGGTTTTGGTGACTGGAGAATCAATTAATTAGTTTCCCCCCTTTAAGCAAATAAGGATTCTCACATTACAAGTGAGAACAGTAATTCTGCTGGGATTTTAAAGCTACTGTGCAGAGGATACAAAGAAAGATCTTGAGAGAATGGTGTAATACAAACTAGAATATTTACAGTCAAAATGATGAGTAAAGAATGACATTTGAAAACAGCTTTTCTTCAGTAGTAGCTAAATCAGGGATGGACAGCTTTTGTGTTCTTGGAATCCTTCTTCAGAGGAGGTACAAGTCCAGATGCCAGTATCTAACTATGTAATGGACATATGGGCTCTGTAAGAAATTTGAATTCAAATAGCAGTAAGAGTTTCAGAAGACAGGGATTGGGATGACATGCATGCATTGCATTGACTACAAAGAGACTGATTAATGGATTTACTACATAAATGGGTCCTGGGAAAAAAAACCCAGATGGGTAGCCATGTTGTCTCTAGCAGAATAGATGGCTGTCAAGACATGTTAGGTCAAAACAAAGTAAGATTGAAAGGCAATATGTTGGCTAACTTCAGATATGTGAAGGACTATCACATGGAAGATGAAACAAGTTTGTTTTCTTCTGCTCCAAAGGATAGTGTCCAAACCAATGAATATAAATTACATTGTGAGTTGTAATTATAATAAGAAAGAAGATTCAAATTAAACATTATGAAGAACTTTTATTATGGTAAGAGTTTTGACAGGGAAATGTACAATCTCAGAAGATGGGGATTTCATTGGGGATGTTGAAACAGAGGTAAGGTGGCCATTTGTCAGACAAGCTTCAGCTTGAATCCATGCATTTGCAAGGAGTTGGACTCTTGGAGTCCTTTCCATATGTACATTTCTATGGTGCCACACTAAATCAAAATATTGCATGGAAGTGTAGCCATTACGCCTGGTTAGGTTTGTTGGAATGCTCCAAAGTCGTACTAAATTCAGATTTAATTCACTTTTGAAACAGTTTTGAAGCACTTTAAGCAACCAGGAAGTGAATTTTCCATTTTGAAGCCGATGCCCCTATTTTCAGAAATGGTTCGGAAACTGGGTTTGGAAGCCCATGCCTTCCCTCTGCATTTGAACAGCCCTGTTCAGATGGGGAGGGAGGCATGGGATTTTCAAACCAGTTTGAAAAGCATGGGCTTCCCTCCCTATCTGAACGGGGCCATTCAGATGTGGGGGGAAGGCATGGACTTTCAAACCGGGGTTGAAAGCCCAGTTTGGAGTGGATGCTGTTATGTTTAAACATGTGTGTCTGCCATTAATGAACCCATTCCGAAATTTCAGAATTTTAACAAATTAATTTTGAATTTCCCCCCAAAATTTTTGGAAATCAATCATATTCGAAGCGCCAGCACCCCCTACATCCGAAACGAGTTTTGAACCCAAAATTTTTCGTGATCCACAAGGCCTAGTGGCCATGTATACTATTCCATTAGTAAAGAAGACTTAATATCCCGAAGGCACCAGATCCCATCTGATCTTGATAGTTAAGCAAGGTCAGACTTCATTTGATGTGAATAAGCCTTTTTGCAGAAGAAGGTAATGACAAATCACCTATGAATATTCTTTCCATAAGAAAACTGCAGGAAATTCATAGAGTCAGCATAAGTCAATAAATGACTGGAAGACAAGTGCACACAAATGAAATATATGTTGAGCATTCCTTATCTGGAAATCTGAAATCCTTCAAAATTGTCCACTTAGGTGGCTGTGATAGTGACCCCTTTTGCTTTCTGATTTTTCAATGTCTACCAACTTTGTATCATGCACATTATTAAAATTACCTTCAGGCTGTGTGTTTGAAGTGAAACATAAGTCAAATGTATGTGTAGACTGAAATCCCAGCTCCAAAATATCTTATTATGTAAATGCAAATGTACCAAAATGCAGGGGTGGGAGGGTTCTGAAAACCAAAACACTTTGAGTCCCAATAATAATAATAATAATAATAATAATAATCTTTATTTATACCCCCACCACCATCTCCTCGGCGGGGACTCGGAGCAGCTTACACGAGGCCAGGCCCAAACAACAAATTACAATAAAATAAAACATCAAAAAATCAACAATAGCACAGTAAAAATATACAATCATTTAAATAAGAGAACAAAGGGCAAATACAACAGCTAAAATCACAAATGACAAGCATTTCGGATACAAAGTATTACTTCTAACAGAATTCTTCTACAGCTTTTAATGAAAAACAAAGACATCACATTATTCTACAAAGGTGGTAGTGATTTTGTTTCTTTGTTTGGTTGTTGAAATTAAGTCTGGTTTTATTTCTGGATGTAAATTTTTCACACATAAAAAATATGATTTGCTTTTAAGTCTCCCTCCCACCAAGCTTACATTAAAGATCTTTCACCTAAGGGAGATAATAACACTACTGCTTTGAAATACCTGCTGTGTTGGAGTTATGAATCTTTCTTGACCTTGTTTAAAGGAGTCCCAGAATTGGACTTTAGGGGTTATTTTTTTTTCTAGATCAAATAAGATTCTTTATATCAAATGTAGGGAAGGTACTTTGAGTAGTCACATGTTGAGCTTTTGCATAGGAACTGAAGACTTGTGCTTGCTGTCAGCTGCAGATCTAATCTGTTTCCAAAATCAATCCAATTTGAAGACAGAAGAAATTTATTTAAAAAAAATTCAGTACATGTTAATACACACTATTATTGTCTGAACAACAGGTTGCTACAATAATACACGATTTATAGGTGAGACATCCAAACATTTGGTGCATATACTTAAACCCTCTATGTTCTGACATGAGAATGAATTTGGGTCCCTGGGCATTCTATCTCCCGAGCTAAAGCTCAACTCATTCCTCCTCCAGGTACCTTGAAATTGTGACAAGCTGTACTTGTCTACAAGTAAATTGTTAACTGCAGCTGGTCAAAATCTAACCCAGGGGCCACACGAAAACCAAAAAAATATTATGGAGGGCCACACCTAAAGGCTGAACTACATTCTAATCTACATTATTTATTTATTTATTTATTATATTTACTATATATTACACATCGTTAATATTAGCATATTAATATATCAAGAAATATTCATATATTATTAGTATTAATATCATAATTATTATAGTATATATATAGACATTATAATATATTGAAATTATAATATAATATAAACATTATATTATATTACTTATTATATTATTTTAATAAAATTATTATAAAATAATAATAAAAACCACTAAAATAAAATAAAATAAAATTCAAGAAGACAAGGGGCGAACCAAGGTGGAGGCTGACATCCACAAGAGAGGAAGGATCCCAAGATGGAATGGCCCAATGGATCCAGCCCAGATGGATGCAAGGAATAATCATGCCCCCCCCAAAAGGCGAAGAGGAAGAGGGCACCCGGTTCCTGACTTCTACCCACCTCTGGCTCCAAAACAAAAAGAATACGGATTAGGAAGGCAGGGAGAAAAGCAGAGGCAGGCACACTCAAGCTCTTTGGGAAACCCCACAAGTTCCTGGGAAAAGCTGGCTGCGTTTTCTCGTGGGGAGGGCTCCGTGGCCTTTTGGATGCAAGGAATAATCAACCAAGGCAAGGGAGGACGAGGCGGCGGGGCTTACATTGTGCTGGAAATGGGGGAGCAGCACCCGAAGTCCAGAGGCGAGAGAGCGAGGGAGGGAGGGAGCCTGCCTGGTGGAGGGTTTCCTTGGGAAGGAGGCTGAGGCAGTCCTGCTCCACCGCCGCCTGGCTCCAGCGGGCGAGAATTGAGCCGGGAGAACTAACTCTCAGGCGGCAGCGGCAGAGGGGGATTCCGCCATGTCAGTCACAGGCGGCATTGAGCAGGAGACCCTCAGGGAGGCGGGGCTTCCTGCGGAAGTTCTTCCAGAGCTGCAGCGAAGGACAGGAGGAAGCACTCTGCTCCCTCTCTCCCTTCCTTTTTGCCCATATGGACACAAAGCATTATGTTGCTTTGTAGCCACCCCAGTGGGAGTTCACCTCCCTCTCTTTGGGAAGGAAGCTGCGGGCCGGATGGCATCACCCAGCGGGCCGCATTTGGCCCGTGGGCCGTAAGATGCCCAGGTCTGATCTAACCCTACTCTAATTTCCACCAGCTCTAGGGCTACAAACACATAGGTATTCCTTAAAATGACTTTTTTTGCGATAGTTTTTTATTGGTTTTTTTTTCTTTTTTAAAGTGATAATACAGCGAAAGTAGGAGAAAACATATAAGAATATAGTAAAGTAGGAAAGAAGGCTAAGAGAACGTATGTATATACATATCCATATACCCACACACCCACATATGTGTATACATATACACGCATATATATATATATACCACCAGCTGTGTGGGTATATATATATAATATATATATATATATATATATATATATATATATCTGCTTAAAAGAGGGGGAGACCCTGAAAGAAAAAAGAATATAATGAATAGTTTCAACACAGTATTACAATATGAATATAACAATAAAGCATAGCAACATGAATATGTCAGTAATATCAAAACATGGCAGGCCCTAAATATAAGATCCTGACCCAGGAGTATATCTGTTCATAGGACAAGGGCAAGAAAAGGGTGAAAAAGCATATGGGACAACACAACTTTGCTATACCACTGTGCAAAAGCTTTACATTTGAGGCTTTACGTAATAGTTTTGTGTCAAGCAGCATACAAGAGACTATCCCACTTTATCTTCACAACTGTACAATCAGGAAGAATGAAGAATCTTTCCAAGGTAATTATGCCTGAATATGAATCTGAACCAGTTCCCCTGAAACCCATCCACTATACCACAACTCATTTATTGTAACAATTAACACCTAACCATAGGATCAAGTAGTGATCAACCTCTTTCTAGTCTGTGCTCATTTAACTTGTTGTTGCAAGTTCATTCTGCCATTTTACAACTTTGCATGGAATTTCACATCTGCATTGAACATAATATTGCATGAGGATGCATTTCATACCCAATCCGATCAATAAAAGCACATTTTGCATGCATCATAATCTAAAATGCATCTTTTGCATGTATTTTTTTAATATGCCAAGAACTGAAGAAACTTCATTACTAAAGAAATTTGAAAGAACCTATCTGTTGCAATTTAGGTTTTTGCCCAGAAGATGTAAATTGGATTGGTTCTCTTAAAAATGCAGATCTAACAAATTCTTCAAGCAGCATAAGGTTATCTCTACTTATGTACAATTACAATAATATATCAGATGCACCACATATACAAATCCTTTAGCTCAATGACAGATAGATAAATAAATAAATCGGTAGTGCCTCCCCCAACTTGATTTCTCTAAATAATACATTGTCTCATACATTTTAAATTTGGCTCTCTATCTGCCATGGGAAATGCAATGCATCCTATTATTAGTCCGTTCCAGTCAAACACCTTGTCTGCAACATTCCCTTGTGGGAAATGTAGGTCATGGATAATTTACTGATATAGAGGATCCTTGACCAGGTATGTAAGATTATATATGAGTGTATCATCGCTACAATGTACCGTAACTGTAAAATGCCAAGGAACAATTCTGGCTTGATAGTCAAACCTGGCTTCTTCGTCATTTTCTCTTTTTGAACTCTCTTTCATTAGCTAGCATGAGAAACTTCGGCGCAATGCTGCCATTTCATTAGAGTATCTTGGGCAGAGTTGCCAAGACGTATTTAAAAATAAGCAAAAAGGGCCTTAACTAAAGGCTATGCAATTTCACGGTGAGTTATGTGTCCGGAAAGCAATAGTTCACCACCTCTAAATTCACATGCTTCATTACTTGCCAATCCAACGTACAGAGACATCACTGCAAAGGAATCCAAATGGACGTTAAATTGACAGGAGCCTTGTAATTATGAGGCAATCAAAATAAAAGTCACCAGTTTCAAGTGAAAATGAAAATCCGTAATTGTGTTCCTTTCTTTTTCTTCTTTTTTTTTTAAACCAAAGAAGTTTAGATTAAAAAAGATTGGGAAGGAGGGAGAAAGGGAACAGAAAGACAACTATATGTAAATCAGGTGCAGGCGGCATAGCAGAAATATATTGTTGGAAGCTTGTGCTTTCTAAATAATAGACAAGGCAACTGTATAGACCGATTCCTTTGAAACGTCTGACAACCATGATTTATGGAGTTCTTCAAGTGCATTCAATACTTGAATATTCAATGGAGGAGGCTTGACTCACCTCCCCTTAATCTAATCTTGTACCGAATTATATTAAAATGGCGGCTTAACTTGGAAAGTCACAGAAGGGAAAGTATGAATTGCATTTGCGCAAGGTGGGGGGGGGGGATCATACAATTTGAAAATTGCTATTTTCACATGCAGGGCTGCAAACAGCAATTAATCACTGTTCTTCCTTTTTTGTCAAGCGTCTGCTGTGAAGTTTTGAGAAACAGAACACTTGAAAGGACTTATTGAAAAGCTTTTTTGCCAGTGCCCTGAAATGTCAGGAAGAGGTGGGGAGGAGAAAAGCAGAGTTGAGGGAAGGAAAGATGCCCTTGTTCAACATAAATCAGTCAATAATGTAATATCTTTAGGAGTTGCGGATTGGCTTCCATATGTCAAAAGCAATCCGTTGGCAGGGCTAGTTGCAGATTTATGACTCCTTCCAGAGCCTATCTAGAGAATACTCATTTACTCACCATGATCTGTCCTTTTATCTTTTAGCTCTTCTCTCAGGGTCGTTTCTTTAGTTTCATTGACTTTGATTTTGTTCACATATGCAGGCTTACCTGAGGGTTTGACCCCAGGGTAATTACTTTGGAGTATCTTTGTGTGTTGCTGGAGGCATCTCATTCATGGGAAATTCTAAATTCCAGCTCTCCCTGCGCCTCTCTTTCCTCTGGAACTGCAGTTTGTGTGTGCAATCTAAGGCTGCAATCCTAAATATGCCTTATCTGGAAGTACATACTGTGAAATCAGTGGAATGCATATCTGTATATCTATTCAGAGGTATGTCCTACCAGAACCTAGGTTTGTAAATGAGACCACTGTAAACTTATTGGGATTCCCTTATGTGCAATTTCACAGTGTTGCTTCATTTTGTAGTGTACAATACATGTATTTATTTATTTATTTCCAACATTTCTACCCCACTCTTCTCAACCCCTGAAGGGGGACTCAGAGCGGCCTAACAAAGGCAACAATTCGATGCCGAAACGCAGTATAAATACAATATAAAACCCAAAACATTGAGCATTAAAATACATTAAAATACAATTAACATTAATACATCATATACATTCACTTACGTTAAAAATAGTATTCTGTCCATAATAGGAGCATTGAGCCATATCCATCAACTTCCCATCGCAATCAATCCAAAGTGCGGTATTGCGCTAATGTGCAAATGCCTGGTTCCATAGCCAAGATTTCACTTTTTCCCTGAATGCCAGGAGGGATGGGGTTGATCGTATGTCACTTGGAAGTGTGTTCCACAGATGGGGAGCCACCACTGAGAAGGCCCTCTCTCTCTTCCCCACCAACCGCATTTGAGAAGTTGGCGGGAGTGAGAGCAGGGCCTCCTCGGACGATCTTAAATTATGAGGTGGGGGCTGATGCGTTCAGACAAGTAAGCTGGACCAGAACCATATAGAGCTTTAAAGGTCAAAACCAGCACTTTGAATTGAGCTCGGAAGTGGACAGGCAGCCAGTGGAGCTGACACAACAGGCTGGTGGAATGCTCCCTGTATGTAGCTCCGGTTAGTAATCTGGCTGCCGCCCATTGGACTAATTGTAATTTCCGAACTGTCTTCAAAGGCAGCCCCACGTAGAGTGTGTTGCAGTAATCTATTCGGGATGTGACCAGAGTGTGGACGACCATAGCCAGATCAGACTTCCCAAGGTATGGGCGCAGCTGGCGCACGAGTCTTAACTGTGCAAAAGCTCCCTTGGCCTCCGCCGAGACCTATGAATACCTGTGAATAGATATCTGTATATCTATTCACAGGTATGCCCTGCCAGAACCTAGGTTTGTAATTGAAACCACTGTAAACTTATTGGGATTTCCTTATGTGCAATTTCACAGTGTTGCTTCATTTTGCACAGTGTACAATACATGTAAACAGCGAAGGTAGTGCACTCTTGCAACTTTTGCAGGTCAGTACTCACTTATTGCTAGTTTGCATTATGGTGGCATTCTGTTTGTGTTTTACAATGTCCTCTCTGTTCTTGCAACACTCTAACATGAAGCCATTTTCCATTTGTTCTCTCTTTTTCATTAAAAAGGTAGAAGTGTTGATCATGCAGCAAAATTAAATAAAATCCACAACACACAGAGAGCCAGCCAAAATGCACAAAATATATACTTCACACAAGGGTTAAAAGCTTTACTGTCATAGGGCCCTTCCACACAGCCATATAACCCAGAATATCATAGAATCATAGAGTTGGAAGTAATCTATTGGACCATCCAGTCCAACCCCCTGCTAAGTCGCAGGAAAATCACATTGAAAACTCCCCTTACAGGTGGCCATTTAGCCTCTGTTTAAAAGCCTCCAAAGAAGGAGCCTCCACCACACTCCAGGGCAGAGAGTTCTACTGCTGAACAGCAATCAGAGTCAGGAAGTTCTTCCTAATGTTCAGGTGGAATCTCCTTTCCTATAGTTTGAAGCCATTGCCCCATGCCCTAGTCTCCAGGGCAACATAAAACAAGCTTGCTCCCTCCTCCATATGACTTCCCCTCACATATGGCTAGCATGTCTCCTCTCAGCCTTCTCTTCTTCAGGCTAAGATTGTCAAGGCAGATAATCCATAATATCTGCTTTGAACTGGGTTATCCAACACCACACTGCCATGGTTTCAGCTGCTACCAATACGCCGACGACACACAGCTGTTGCTGAAGCTCGACCCAGGGATGTCGTCGGTGCCTGAAAGCTTTAGTCAGGGGCTGAGGGCGGTGACAAGCTGCTCAGAGCACACAGGCTGAAGATCAATCCGGCAAAACGGAGATCCTCTGGCCTGGCCCCGACCCTCACTCACCACTACCATTCTTTGAAGGCGAGCCCCTGTCCCCGGTTCCGGCGGTGAAGAGCCTGGGAGTGATTCTGGACGAGAGACTGACGATGGAAGCCCAGATCCAGGCTGCAGCCAAGGGCGCCTTCTTTCATCTTCGCAGGGCCCGACGGCTGGCCCCCTACCTACCATCAGAGGCGCTGAAGACTGTGATACATGCCACCGTGGGTCTCGGCTCGACTATTGCAATGCCCTGTATGCGGGTCTACCGCTGTCCACGACTCGGAGGTTGAGACTTGTTCAGAATGCAGCGGCCAGACTCATTTCCGGGGCATCGGCTAGGAACCATATCTCACCAATCCTAAAAGTTCTTCATTGGCTGCCTACAGAGTTCAGAGTGATCTATAAACTCATGGCGCTAACCTTCAAAGCACGGCAAAGAACCGGACCAGCCTATCTGGGCGATCGGCTGACAGACCAACGCAGTGAAAGACCAGCGCGTGCAATAAATGGTGACCGTATAGCTATCCCAGGGGTGAGAGGCCCGGCTGACAAAGACCCGGCGGAGAGCCTTCTCTGTGGTGGCCCCTGTGATCTGGAATACACTTCCGCCTGCTCTCAGGGCCACATCGGCTCCAGCCAGATTCCTGTCCGACTTGAAAACTTGGCTCTTCTGCCAGGCGTTTTGGGGGATTGACTAGATGACCAGGAGGCTGGGCCCTTTATGGTTCTCTGTACCTGTGTTTTTAATTGATGTACCTGTGTTTTTTTTTTTAATGATGTAAGTCGCCCGGAGCACCAGCGGTGGAGGGCGACTCACAAGAAATAAAGTTATTATTATTATTATTATTATTATTATATACGTCCAGTTCAGTGTGGATTTTATACAGTGAGGATGAGGAGATGCTGGTTGAGGAGCTAGCATTGGAGATTGAGCCTGAGCAGGCAGAGGAAAGGTTAATTGCTCCAACTTTTATGAGCCTGCAAAGAGAGAAGCCTCAACTTTGCAGGCCCTCAATATTAGCAGAGAAACAAGCCAGCAATAAATAACACCTGAGTACTTAGCAGGCATGGTTTAGAACCCAAAAATGGTGATTCTAAAATCAGATTTGGGGGGGGGGGTTGATTAGTAATAGAAAGACTTACAAATAATTTTCCAAAAAGTTATAAAATGTAACATAACTAGTAATGAAATTCTTAATTAGTTCTAAAGTAGGCAAAGCAGGAAAACAGGACTGACACTGTTTTAAGCACAGGCAAATCAAGGGGCAACATTTCCCTTGGTTTCCTTGCAGGGAGATATAATGCATTAATATATTATTATTATTATTATTATTATTATAAAAAGTCAGGGTTTCTTTGCAGGGACATATCATGCACTAATATATTATTATTATTATTAAATAAAATAGTTGCCCACCTCTGGTCAAGGCTTGCTTCTCCAGAGCATTTATTAGAATTAAATGCCCAGGGCCCTTCTTCCAGGAAATTAAAAGGAGTAAATATTATTAATATATTATTATTTTATTAGAATTAAATGCCCAGGGCCCTTCTTCCAGGAAATTAGGAGTAAATATTATTAATATATTATTATTATTATTAGAATTAAATGCCCAGGGCCCTTCTTCCAGGAAATTAGAAGGAGTAAATATTATTAATATATTTATTATTTTTATTAGAATTAAATGCCCAGGGCCCTCATTCCAGGAAATTAGAAGGAGTAAATATTATTAATATATTTATTATTTTTATTAGAATTAAATGCCCAGGGCCCTTCTTCCAGGAAATTAGAAGGAGTAAATATTATTAATATATTATTATTTTTATTAGAATTAAATGCCCAGGGCCCTTCTTCCAGGAAATTAGAAGGAGTAAATATTATTAATATATTTATTATTAATTATAAAATAGTTGCCTACCTTCTCCAGAGCTCTTTTCACTGCAGCTTTCCCCCCATTCAGTTTCCCATAGCTCTCTAGGAGGTTTGAACTCTATGGCTTTTCCTTGATTCTGCATTTTTCCTGCTCCTCTCCGGGCTGTTTTCACCCCCTTCTCCCATTGTTTCAGCCTTCCTCATGTCCTTCTCGCCTGTCCCCCTATCTAGGCTCCTTTCCCTGCAGTTTAAACCGCTTTTTTATGAGTCCTCCAGCTGCTCTAGGACTGCTGCTCTGGATCTCTCTATGGTCCGGCTCCTTTTCCACTTCCTGGAGGAAAGGCCTTTCAGTTAAAGTAGGCCTCGAGCATGGAAAGGCCTCATCTGACTGTGAGTAATGTCTGGGAAGCTATTTTGGAGGGGATAATAGGGAGCCTTCCGAAATATTTAGAAATCTAACGAAAATTTGGGCACAGGGAGTGTGGAAAAGAAAGTCCACTTCCGGGATTGGCCCTGCGATGCGTATAAACTTGAAAGTCCCATACATACGAATCCCTTCCGATTTCTTTTAATTTTCATAACTTTTTTCTCATGCCTAGTACTTAGCATTTAAGAAGCTCAAGTGTAGCACCTTGTTGCTGCTAATGTCAGTGCTAGAAGATATGGCCTCACACTTTTGCTATTTTGTATTCCTGAACTCTGTACTTACTTGCCCTTAGACTTTGACTTATGGATTCTGATTTAACCTTGGGCTCTGGACTCTCTTGTTTTTGACTTTTGATCCTGGAATGGGCACTCAGCTTCTCTGTTGTGTTGTCGTGCGACTGTTTGCCTCTTGTTTTGACTAATTGGCTTGAGCTCAGACTGTTCGATGGCTCCCTGCTGGTAATTGAGGTCGAGACTTGTGGCATTCACTGGCTTCTACAACTGGCAAAAGGTGTTAAGATGTAGTGAGATGTGTTTTCTGATGCTTCAGAGACTATGACATAGAGCATTGAATTTAAATTCCAGGAAATGAGATTCCACCTTCCTGATCTAAGAACTGTTTGATAGATAGATCTGCTGCCTTGCTGTGTAGTAATCTCCTTCCCTTGTAGTTTTGAAAAAATCTGGATGACTATCCTCTTGCTTTCAGGTACCTCAAGTACCTAAAGCAGTGATTTTCAACCTTTTTTGAGCCGCGGCACATTTTTTACATTTACAAAATCCTGGGGCACACCACCAACCAAAATGACACTCTAACACAGTAATACATATAGTTAATATGTTTTTAAATGTATTTATACACTCACTTAGTGTGAAATTTGGGCCTGTTTCTATGAACACAAAATAGATATCCTGGCAGTAATGGTAGAAAGACACACATGAAGCTCTTGCTCAACAGCTGTCAGTCTCTGTGTTTAGTTTTTATCGCAGTCAAGCTTGAGAAGCTCATCTCACACAGATATGTGGTTGAAAACGGGACCAATATCAAAATAGCTTTGTTGGCCAGAATAGGGAACTCCCTGACAACAGATAACCTAAAACTGTCCAAAGGAAGATCAGCAAATTGCTGATCCCAAATTGCCACTGTCACTTGGTGCGCAGCTGCAGCACTAACTCTAACTTTGTTTACTTAGCCACATCTGAGCGAATCCAAGATGGTGCGACCATAGCACTCTCGCGTAGCATACTCTTCTTAGATGACACGAGAGTGCTATGGTTCCATTTCTTAAAGAGACAGATGTGCCTTATAGTTTTATATATGAATGAAGTTTGAAAATAATTTCCCACGGCACACCTGATGATTTCTCATGGCACACTAGTGTTCCACGGCACACTGGTTGAAAATCACTGACCTAAAGTAATCTGTGCTCATTCAGAGGAAGACTTTAGTTTCAACCTCATCAGACAGGAGTAGAATTAGTGGCATGCTCCACATTGCCTTCCCTTTAAACACAGAGCCCACCAGTTCTCATTACATGACACACAGCTACTTCCAGTAGGACTCCGTGCTTAAAGGGAAGGGAAAGTGGAGCATGGCAGCAACATGGGAGGCTTCCCGTGTTCTGCCAGGAATAATTGGGGGGGGAGGGGGGAAGCCGGGTGGTTGATGCTTCCCTCTGTGGGATGGTGTCTTGGGTAAGTCAGGTGATACGGAGCGTGGGGTGTGTTAAATGTGAAATTGTCATAATGTGAATTTGTTGGTCTGCGTTTAGTTGTCTGAATGTCCTTGTTGCTTGTGCAGATGTAAATTGGGTTTACCTTTTGACTTTTGCTATTTTTTGTTGTAGATAGCACTGAATGTTTGCCTTTTTATTTGTTTCAAGCCACCCTGAGTCTCCTCCAGGGAGATAGAGCAGGATAGTCATAAAGCTTTCATTCATTCATATACAAACTGATGTTTATCCAATGCATGTGGAATGCAAGAAATGATATGCCCACAGGCCAGTTTTTCAAGGCACTTAATGATGATGGAAGTGAGTGCCACTGGTCTGTAGTCCTGAAAATTCCCAGTAGGGAACTTATTTGGTACCAGAGCAGTTATGGAGGCCTTCAAACAAGATGGAGTATTGGACTGGGATAAAGACCAGTTAAAGATCACAGTCAGTTGGTTGGCACAGTCTTTAAGCCCCCAACCAGGATTGCCATCTGATCCAGCAGCCAGGGAGAAACATCCCAAGATGAAGGTGCATCAGGCAAACTCTTGTTGGGAATGCCTTCAATCTGAAAATCTATGTCCTCATTGCAAAAGGTCATGTAGATCCAGAAAAGGTTTCTACAGTCAGTCACTTACAGTCCCACCAAGACTCTACACTTGAAAGACTATCATACTTGGCCATGGGCGACAGCTTATGATGATGACCTTAAAGTCATTTCTGGTAAATGGTGAGCCTAAGGCAAATTTATCACAGGGCTTTCTTGGCAATATTTGTTGGAAGTGGTGGTGGTGGTGGGGGTTACCATTGACTTTGAGTCTGAGAGTGTGTGAGCTCTCCAAGATCACCAAATTAGTTTTCATGACCAAGTGGGGATTTGAATCCAGGTCTTCCAGAATCTTAGTTTAGCATTGAACCCATTATGCTACACTAGCTTTCCCTGTTTTATCTTACTCTCTTTATTTTCCATCAAGTAAGATTTGACTTACGGCAATATTCCAAATAAGAGACTTCATGATTCCTGGCCATCAACAGCCTTATTCAGGTCTTGCAAGTTTAGGATGGCTTCCTTGATTGACTCAATACACTTGCAGTGCAGTCACCCTCATTTTCTTTTGTCTTCCATTTTACCAAGCATTATAATCTTGAGCCATGTCATCTCATGATAGATCCAATGTACAAAATACTTATTTTAGTTCTCTTCACTTCTAGTGAGACTTCAGGCTTGTTTTGCCTTTCCTAATTTTTATTTGAGAAGGGGATGCTTCAAGAATGGTTGGAAAATATTTAACTGCAGGAGTGCTTATTAATCTATCTGATAGGGGGACTAGCAGGGACCAGGGATCACCAATTGGATCTAGAATATTTCCAAAAGCCTAGTATTTTTGACACTTTGATCAATATTCTATATCAAGGTGGAGTATAACTTTACGCTCACAGGTTTACACAGTCTTTGTAATGCTGCATCAATAGTGAATTCTGGCATATACACAATCTACATATATGCGTCAGTGCAAAACTGTGCATGACACATACGCACCCATGCAACACGTTGCAGCTATACACATGGCAAATGCAAAAACTCCAATATATTTGAAGTAAATAGGGTTCTTTCACATTATTCAAAACTTCTGTAAAGGAACTTATGCATTCATAAAATATCAATAAGTTCTAGCCACTATTTTACTTTTCATACTGTATCCTATAGTATTAAAATGACAACTGGAACTATGTTGTATCCACAAGCTGAAATAGCTACATATTTTATTTTTTCCACAAAAGCTTGTAGGCACTCTTCTGGAGATTTTAGTTTTTGCATGTTGATGGTTCATAGTCATTTTCTATGTATGTCATGAGAATTTATTTCTGTTTTACCGCCTTAACTACTCAGCCTATTTATCTGGGCACAAACACAGATTTTGACCTCAGGTAGCACCAGGACCCTTTTCATATCATTTTTAAAAGACCTTGTTATGGATTTACAGTTCACTTTTTTTAATGCCATCTTATCTGCAGCAAAATAGTCTGCCCTCCATGATGTAGTTGGCAAATCTGCAACCTGATAAAAGCAACACACATTGTTCCTTAGCAAGCATGAAAATGCACAGCTCAAAATAGCACTTTGTAAAGTATGATCTCATTGCTATAACTCAACCCAAAATATTGTTTTCCCTTGGAACAGCTCCTTATGTTTGCTGTTGGAAGCTGCTAGCTACGCGGTGGCATGTCCTACCCACTTTCACCACCTTGCCCATCTGGTGCTTTTTAAAAAATAAACCTGCATTTAGCATCTGTTATGTACCATTCATTTTTTTAAGGATCTAGATTTGAAAAGAAGTAGCTTTGTACAGTGCACCAAAATAAAGGTATGATTTGCAAAGAAGTATTCAGAACAGGCAATCATACTGAAATTGCAGTAGGATTTTTTAAATTGTCAAAATGGGAATTCTCCATGTTCAGAATATTGCATGAAATTACAAGCCAGGACCAAACCCTCTTCCATTTCAGTCCTACTCACAATCATTTGTTGTGGCACACTAGCTGCTAGATCCTTCCCATACAATGTTTTGCCTGCCAACCCCCAAAATAACGAGACCACACATCAGTTTTTGGGTTTAAATATGGGCAACTTTTATTAATTGTTACTGATTAAACTTTGACTGGATCAAAATCTATGGATTTTGAACTTGGTGGCAAATCCGAGGTAACGTCTCTGTCCGGCCTATCTGTCAGTTAGTTAGGGCGAAACATCCTGGGTCCTCAAGGAACCTAATCTGGGCATCCTCTAAGGGGAATGTGTTGGAGAAGTCCCTACCAGGGTATCTGAAACCCGACTATACCAATTCTTAGACCGTTAGAATTCCCGTCACCTAAATGGCATTCACCCATGAAGAGGGTGTCTTGGGCATATGCCAAGTTTAGCTTTTCCTAGCTTTACCGTGATCGCCTATTTAATGACACACCATCTCAATTTGCCCTGTAACAGTATAGAGTAGGCAAAAAACCCACCCTAGAGCATAAGAGGGGGGGGGAATCCTACCCGGCCCCTTAAAGGCAACCCTAATATACTGTTTAATGGGAGGGAGTGGTGGGTCGCCGCTTGGCTCCAGAATGAAGGAAAAGGGCAGGCCAGTTCAGAAGGCCTGGCCCTGCCCCCTTTCCATATAGTTCCAAATGGAACTAATTGCTCTCTCCTTGGGGGAGGAGGCAAACATCTCCACCACCCCAGCTATGCCGGTATGGTAAAGTTTCTTGCCCTGAAATCCTGCAGAAAACCCTACAAATGCATAAATAACTTCATGAATACCCACCACCAAGAATCCCATACTACTCACCCATACTACCCCAAATATCTTAGTTTTCTTCTACAGGCCATCTCAAAATAGCAACCGGAAGAGCCACACCTCTATGTCCTGTTGTCATTTTGTGAAGTTCTGCTTGTTTCCTTCTGTAGTTCTTCTCAAAATGAAGGTATGTGTCTGTCTTCCAGTCACCATTTTGGGAGGGCCTTAGGAAGAAAATTGAGATATTTAGTCTTGGAGGAATAGCTTCCAAAGAAATTGATTCCTGGGCATCACACTCATGTCTACCTTACGTCAAATTTATCCCGGGCAAAACAATAACTAGCAAAGGGCTCTAATAATTGACAGTTAAGTAACTCAAGGCTGTCTCTTCCAAGCATGGCTATTATAGCTATTACTAATTAGATATGTGGAAAAGAAGTCCAGTAGATGGAGCAGCTCTTTCACCTTCTCTTCAGTAGAAATCATCACATACCTGATGCTGCTATATTGAGAACTCTGCCTACCTGAACCAGGAATACCCCTTTAAGTCATCTGAGTAGCCAAAAAAATCATACCATTTTGAAGTCTCAAAATCTCATTGTCCATTTTAAAAACAGCACTGTAGAATGAGTAGCTTGAAACATAATATAAGTTGTATTTTTGTTAAATTCTATTGCTGTGCTAAATTTCAAAGTGATCCAGGGGGGAAAAATGACAAAATTACTCCTTATGCTGAAAACTGGTACATTCACCAACTTTCCTCTAATATTTAAAATCATGCCATATGTTTCAGCATCTCTTTTTCTCTCTCTTTTGACAGCTACTCATATATTTTCTCCTGACTCCTACAAATCAACTTCTTGTTGATCAGATGACGTTTTAGATGAAGTTAAGGGTTTCCAATTACATTAAAACTTATGGCAGCTACTGCTGGCAAAGATTTGTTGTGCATCTCAGGGTTACTAAGAAACTAGAATGCTGCCCAATATCCCATTGTTTCAAATAGAGGTTTGTTTTAATGGGTTTGTTTTAATATGTTATTCCTATATTTCAGAACAGAATGCACAATGTCAGAATTCCACAAAGATAAAAATCCCAGCATGAGGTGATTCTTTTAGAAAAGATTTGTGGGTAGATAAAGTAAAACGACCACAGCAAGAGTAAGTGAATAAGAAGCACTGGTTACAGAAGAAAGTAGAGATTAGCACAGACACACACATATACAAATATATGCACAAAGAGGAGACCCATCAGCAAAGTTGATAGTAAGGTTGTCACTGAGGGCGGTTCCAGACAGGACTTTAATGTGGACTCAATTTGGTTTTAAAACCCGATTGGGCCCGCATTGTAGTGTACACACGCCCCAGAAAGCTTGTGCTCATGGCAGGGCACCCATCAGAAGAGCCTTAAAAAGAAAATAACTTAATTGGTTGCCATTACCATGCTTGCAGAGTTCTCCTGGCATGTAGAAATGATGTTCCGGGGGGGGGGGGCAGGAGTTATTTCCTCCTCCCCACTTCTCCTGGCACGTTGTTTCTATATGCTAGGATAGGGCTGGCAGCACTGTAAATGCAGCTGGGTAAGTTATTTTCTTTTAAAAGCCTTTTAAAGGGTGTTTTGGGAGGAGGTACGAGCTGTATTGTGTTTTTGGTCTTCAAGAGGCCAAAAATCCCATGACAGCTGTGTGTGGATTGGGACTGGAAATCATGCTACTCGATCCCCAGGCTGAATCCACACCATACCCACAGCTGGAAAGACTGTCAAATTACTTCAGGACAAAGCAGGGTTTTCCCACATAAATTATTTATTTATTTATTTATTTATTTATTTATTAACTTCGATTTAGTATACCGCTCACTCCGGAGCTCAGAGCGGTTTACAGAAGAAGCATAAACACCGTGAGTAATAAAACAGATTAAACAGTTAAAACACATTAAACATCAAAACATATTAAAAACACTAGCCCTCAGCGAAGGCTGGGGGGACGAGATAAGAATCTAGGGGGGGGGGAATATATATATATATATATATATATATATTCTCGGCATTACTTCACGAACGAAGATTCTTAGGAAGGACTCATCCCACGCTTTTTACAGGTGCGTTGATGACTAAAAAGGCCAATCTGAGATAGGCAAGTTCAGTTGCAGAAAGCATTCAGGATGCTGCCAAACAAGACTGTCATCTCCCGGGTCAGTCTCAAGCGACCAAAGTCCTGAACCGCCTGCATGCAGGATTGGGTCTGCGGCTTCCAGTGCATCTTTACACCTGCCATTTCATCCCTCACCTATCACTACAGGGCTTTTTCAGAAGTTGGATTTGTCCTTTGAGCCTGTGCAATGGATTTTTCTGGTGGAGCACAGCATGCACAGAACTGACCTCACCCTTTAAACCAAAGGTTCGTCTGCCGGGGCCTAGCAAGCTTGGACGGTGGCAGTGAGGTCCTCAGGTCATAGGTTTGGTTCGAGTTTCCTTCTCTTCGATGGTTGACCTTACAGGGTTAGACGAGCACTATCTGCCCGGATTTGAAATTAGAGTTTTCCTTCTCTTAGGATGGTTGCCAAAAGCTAGAGAGCCCACCCTGCCCATTGACGCTCTTTGTCAGACCCTTCGGTTGTGACCTGTCTGGCATGGGAGGCCCTACCGGTGGCTATTATGCCACCGCCAGCATAGCTCACATCTTCATCAGGGTACGCAAACCTCTCCCCCACTGCAAGGGGGTGCCAATGGAGAGGATATATATATGCAGACAATAAACCTATTAACATAAGATGGAATTCAGGGCACATCCACACAGTCTTGATATATATCTCAAGACTGAAATAATTTTAACTGTTCTACCACTCAGGGATTTGGGACTGAAAGACCAAACCAATATGAAATTTCATAAAAGGAAAGTTGCAAATGGATACAATTTGTGACTTGCCAAAGTTAGTATTGATCACTGAGTGTAAGTTTAGTTTAAGCTTTCCTGATCTTATGGAGCTTGTGTCAAGATTCAGCTTTCAATATGATAGCAATGGATGAGATAGCATTTGATATTTTAAATACAGACCTGTGTTGGTTGGAATATCAGGATGCAAATGGATGTGGTAGCACCTTAAAGAACAAATTTAATGCCATAAATCTTTGTAGACTAATTGGCCAGTATTGCCATGTTCCAGCAGCGCCTGCCCAGAAGAAGTGAGGACCTGTCACCCTGCAGCATCCTGGCTTCTTCCCTACCTCATCACATGGGGGAAGCATGTTTAAGCTGATTTCACCCATCTATCCTTATGTCCCATTGTCTACCACCAGCCATTTTTTGGTGACTGCTGGTTTATTTTTTCCAGTTTAGCCATCCTGGAAGTAGCTTTTTGGAGTGTGATGGGAGACATTGCACTGCGTGGCTGGATTAAAAAAACATGTTGCCACCAGCAAAATCAAGCCCGTGTGAAGAGGACCTAAGTCCCTTTCTTCAGATGCATATAGTGAAGTGCTTGGTACATACAGATCTTTGCAAGTCTACTGTATATGTAAATAGCCATACATAATGCAAAAATTGTGGGTATGGTGATGAGTTGACAAGTTCAATAATAATGATGATCATTGGGAAGGAAGATGTGACATAAGGCAAGATGAATATATAACCATATGAATGGCGAAATGAATATGTTGGCATACAGAGACCTTCTTCACATGCTGAAAAACCCAGAAGTAACTTTGTTTAAAAAAAAGGGGGGGGGATGATGTTTAGTCAAAATGCGGTAGGGATTGAATTAAAAGGTTTAAACACTATTTTTAAAAGATGTGCTGAAAAATGTGCACCTTTGCACAGCTGTATATCCCTGGCCTATTTGCTCAATTTAGAGTGCTGAAATGCACTGTGTACATATATCACATTAGAGGATGAACACATATTGCAATTCCTGTGATGGCATTTCACAAGTAGATGTATGAGCAGAGTTGACATCTGGATTTCTAGCAAGGTATTGTCTTTGTCTACAGCTACGTTGGGTGCGTCCCTCCACTCCGGGGGGTTGAAAAGGGCGGGGTAAAAATTTGTGACTAATAAATACAAATGTCCTCAAGTTGGTAAGTAGCTGTGAAATTAGGGAACTGTCTGTATGTAAGTAAAGACTTTTGGGGGGGCAGTGCTAATGTCCATAATAGATTGAAAGCAGTAGCAGCAGCACAGCAGCAGCAGCAACAACAACAACAACAGAAGAATTCAAACTTAAACTAGCCTTGTGGAATTCTAGTCGTGGCTATGGAGACGAATCATGATAAGTATTTGCACATCAGAATTTATGTTACGATTCAACCGACACCGCAAAATAGAAACTAGTGAAATTTGTTCAAGACTAGAAATAGGAAGCCTGGAATTATATTTCACCCACATATGCATGTTTTTGAAACATTTGGCCCGCCCTGTGTTTTATTTCTCTATCATGTTATTTTGAAACTATTTATTTTATTTTGTCATTTCATGTGTTTATTTTGATGGTATTTTGTTTCTTTGTATTTTGTTTGCTGCATTGTAATTTTGGGCATGGCCTCATGTTAGCCGCCCTGAGTCCCCATTGGGGAGATGGTGGCGAGGTATAAATTATTATTATTATTATTATTATTATTTGGCAGAATCATTTGGTGCACTGGTTAATTAGTGAAAAACAGTCTTTGCTCAGTGGAACTATAAACATAACTATATGAATGTAGATTTATGCCATGCAAGCACAGTGTGTGCTCTCTTAATATGCACACGAGACAATACCCCTTGTAAAGCACATTAGGGTAGTCTACTTAGAAGGCAAGAATGGAATATGATGAGTAAGTTGACTTCTCTACCACACAGATTATTGCCACCTACACAATTGATGGAATTAAGCTTTCAGAAAGAGAGACAGTGGATTTTTCTAAAAACATCAATTGGTCTACAATATCGAGATAATGACTTTTCATATAAGTTTTAAGCATCTTGGGTTAAACATTTCAAAGCTAATGAGGATGGGGATCAATTTTGATTATATAATATTAGATTTGCTTGTGTGTGTGTGTTGAGAACAAGTGTTAGACACTGTCCAGATTAAAGAATAAATATCCCTTGTCTTTTTCTTCCCATATCTTTAATAACAGAGCTGAAGTCTAAAATTAAACTCAGCAGGAAGGAAGATTGGTTCTACAAGTATTTCAAAGGGTATTCCATAGCCTTAGATTAACAATGAATTAATGTAGAGCAGATAACTCATGAGAGAAGAAATTGTATAGAATGGCATATAGGGGGGCAACTTTGATTACACAGTTACCAAAGAAACAAGGTGAGTCTTGGTTTGGAAGTTAGAATTCAAATTTTTAGGATTAGTAAGGAATCAGCTAATATGTCTGCCCTTTATCTTACTTAGTACATCATAGGAACAGTTCCTTGTGCATTCATGTTGATGTAAACTTGGCTTTAGTAATTCAGGCATCAGTAACCTCAAGGCTAGACTACTGCAACGAGGTCCTTGTAGAACTGGTGAAAGTTGGTCCAGAATGTTTTGTATAGCATTTTAAATGGGGTGACTTACATAGTGCAAATCTGTTCGTGGGGGGGGGGCACCTTAGTTGCTTATTTGCTACTGGGTCACATATATAAAGCCTTAAGTAATCTGGGACTCGATGACTTCAAAGGCTACCTTTTCTGTTACAGAGCTTTTTTGCTCCTGAAATTTGTTTTTCCGTTTTTCAGAACAGGTCATTTAATACTGCAATACCTCTAATGGGGAATACTTTACTATTTGAAATGAGACATGATCCAAAATTTTCATGTCTGGCCCCCTATCTGTCCTGGAACGATCTAGCCATGGTAATCCAAGCAACGGTCATCTCAAGACTTGACTACTGTAACACTCTTTACATTGGCCTACCCTTGACCGTGATCCGGAAACTTAAGCTAGTGCAGCATGCCGCAGCCCGGCTACTCGCGGAGGAGCCCGCGAGGTGCCACATAACTGCACTGGCTACCAATTGAATGCCAGATCACTTTCAAGGTCTTAGTACTTACTTTCAAGGCCTTATATGATCTTGGGCCAGTGTACTTGCGGGATCGCCTGATTCCATACAATCCCCTGAATTTTATTGCTTACTGTTTTATTCATCTATGTTTTACTTTTTGTGTTGTGAACCGCCCCGAGCCTTTGGGAGTGGTGGTGAACAAATCCAATAAATAAAAAATGTCTCCTGAAAATGAACCTTTTCTTTTCTTTTTTGCAAGTCTTCCTTATGTAGTCCAATTTAACATCTAACTCTGTGGACTATGCCAATATTGCATTTTAACATTAGGTCTTTTAGATGTTGCATGTTTTATTTCTTTGTTTACATCACTTTGAAACCAGCAGAAAATAATGAATATTGTATGAACAGTTGTAAATAAATGTTATTGAGGCTAGGAGCAGGTACAAAAATCATTATTATAGTTCGGAACAGACTTAGATCTTCCTGGGCTCCCAAGGGGATGATGTTGCTTATGTATCCTCTATGTATTTTATGAGGATATAAGATATGGGCTTTACTACAGTAACACTAAGTTTGCTGATGGCTTTCATGTTAAGAACAACTTTAGATTTTACTTTGAAATTTATGAGAGCTATCCAAGGTTTTGAACCCTATCTTCAAACAGGGTCAGCATCTTGGATTCTACAGTTCAGAGCAAAACCAAGAGCATATTCATCACTCACTGAGAAGGAAGCCACAAGTCAATAGGACAATCACCATCATGTCTAGGATATGTGTAGGACAGTGTTTCCCAACCGCTGTTCCACGGCACACTCGTTTGCCGTGAGCGATCACCCACTAGTGTGTGGTGAGCGATCACCTGGTGTGCTGCGCTAAAACCTCTCTTACCCCCTTTCTTCCCCCTCCTGCTGAACTCCTGCTGCTGCTACTTGGGGGAGGAGGAGGAAGAGGAAGGGCTGGGCAGCGAAGAAGAAGAAGGGGCCCAGAAACTGTAACTCCCAAATGTCAAGGTCTATTTTCCCCAAACTCCATCTGTGTTCACATTTGATCATATTGAGTATTCATGCCAAGTTTGGTCCAGATGCATCATTGTTTGAGTCCACAGTGCTCTCTGGGTCAATTCCCAAGCAAACCCTTTCAATACTTTCTGTTGGTAATGAGAGTTCAATGTGCCAAGATTGGTTCAATTCCATTGTTGCAAGAGTTCAGGATGCTCTTTGTGTGATAACTATAAATCCCAGAAACCGTAACTCCCAAATGTCAAGGTCTATTTTCCCCAAGCTCCATCTGTGTTCACATTTTGATCATATTGAGTATTCATGCCAAGTTTGGTCCAGATGCATCATTGTTTGAGTCCACAGTGCTCTCTGGGTCAATTCCCAAGCAAACCCTTTCAATACTTTATGTTGGTAATGAGAGTTCAATGTGCCAAGATTGGTTCAATCCATTGTTCCGAGAGTTCAGGATGCTCTTTGTGTGTTAACTATAAATCCCAGAAACCGTAACTCCAAAATGTCAAGGTCTATTTTCCCCAAGCTCCATCTGTGTTCACATTTGGGCATATTGAGTATTCATGCCAAGTTTGGTCCTGATCCAACATTGTTTGAGTCCAGAGTGCTCTCTGGATATAGGTGAACTACAACTCCAAAACTCAAGGTCAATTCCCAAGCAAACCCTTTCAGTACTTTCAGTCTTTCTGCCATTCCTGCCAGGATATCTATGTTGTGTTCATCGAAACAGGCCCAGGTTTCACACTGAGTGTATAAATACATTTAAAAACATATTAACTACATAAATTACTGTGTTAGAGTGTCATTTTGTGTCATTTTGGTTGGTGGTGTGCCCCAGGATTTTGTAAATGTAAAAAGTGTGTCGCGGCTCAAAAAAGGTTGGGAAACACTGGTGTAGGATATCAAGTAGCCACCAGGCATCTTGTTTATTAGTATTCTGCTTTTTCCATGGTCAAAGAGGCTTGCAGCAACATTAGCAATATTACATACTGTATTTGTAATAAAATCCTAAATATTACTGAAAGTCTTGTCTACAGTAGACTCATTTAATCAGTGCATTTTAATCACCTGTCAATTCACCATTCAGTGATTGAGTCTATGGGTCTGTTCTATCTGGAAGCTACTAATAGGATTCCAAGTTTCCAAAGTTTCCAAAATAAATAAATAAATAAATATTAAAACTCAAGCATTAAACAGTCATACATGTAGGCTGGTGGATTCTATCACCATCTATATACCATAAGATTAAACCCTAAATATAACACATGATTAAACAAACCACTAATAACTCTCACTAAACCTCCAAAGTGGCAAAAATGGTAAATGTATGCTGGAAAGAAGGCTGTAATCTTACACACACCTATTTGAGAGTAGGCCCCACTGAATTCAATGACTCAATCAGATGAGTCAAGGGACGTGCATCACAATTGCATTCGTTTACTACTTGACCAGAACTGTGAAGTAAGAATGTAAAGATTCCAGCACAGCGTGATACAATATTGTAAAAGTTTGCACAGTTATATACCAGACGTAGGACTGTGACAGGGAAAGCAACCTGTTGTCACTCATCCACTCTCTCAAAGCAGTCCACAAAATGGCATTGTTTAGCCAGAATTTGACTGAATATTGGAACCAGGCATTACTTCTGACTTCTGGGTTTGTCAAGTCATTGACGGGATCCATGAGATAACCCTTGGGGAGATTTTTGCATCCAAAAAACCCAGTTTCAAGGGTACAGGGAAGATGGCACTTAGGAATCACAAAAATTGGGAGGCGGAGGGGGAATAGTTTGGCATGGTAGGATTAATGATCATTATAACCATCTCACTGTGAGACCAAATTAAAATCTGGCTTGTTATAAAAGCCTTCGGGGTTTAATAACGTCACCCAGTTTGAATTGTTTTATATTATTTTGACTTTACGTTTTTAAACTATACAATTTAATATACTTAGAATCAGAAGATGTTCAAACTTGCCCCTCCCCTAAGGATTTTGCATCCAACATATTGAACCAGTTGCCTACTTGTGTGTTGTTGTTTTTAAAATTAACTGCCCTTGTCTCCTCCTTTTCTAACTATTCAGGGGGTTTTATGCAAACTACCCAGAGAACTTATGATATTGAATGGAATAAAATATTATCAATAAATCAATGCATAAACAAGACAAATATGGAAATACCACTGGAATACATTATAGTACGTGTTGACCTATTCCTGTTTTTTTTAAAAAAAACATATTCCAGTAGAGCAACAGGTTCTTGTAATGTTAAGTCTAAACAAATTGAGAAACAGAGCAAGGTAGTACTATAAAACCCAGTGAAAGGCCTTTTCTTGCCTTTCAGCCTCAGATTTTCAGCTACAGCCATTCCCTGAATCTTGCATCCTGAGTGGAGAGCACGGAGAACAGTTTCCATGGAGGGCACAAGCATGGCTGAAATTCTGAAATTTTATTCAGCTTCAGCCTTTTAGCCACATTTGTTTCCTCCATGGAACAAGGGAATATGTAGCACAGGGCTACCCAGGAAGTTGATCGTGATCAACGAGTTGATCCCGAGTCCATATGAGGTTGATCTCAGCCGGATGGGGTGCTTCTGCCCCCGCGTGCTCCTGCTGCTGCCTTCTGCCTGTGCGGGGCTTCTTCCGCCAATGAGGCTTTAGTGGGCGGGCCCTGGTGCTCGTCACTTGATGCAGTGTGGTGACGTGACTGCCCATTGGTTGCTCCTGTGGGGGGCGGGAGCAAGGCGAAGGCGATAGGATGTGAGGATCCTATAGGGATAGGATGCAAGGCTGCGGGAGTGAGTGAGTGAGTGTGTGTGTGTGAGAGAGAGAGAGAGAGAGAGAGAGAGAGAGAGAGAGGGCCTCGCCGGAAGAGGATAGTCCCCGCGGTGGGGCTGCAGCTGACGAGCATACCCTCGACGCCGGTGAGTGAAGCCTGGATGGGGCCCCGCCTTGCCCTCCGCCCTGTCTCTCGCCTCGGCGGCACTGGGGCCCTGTCCAGGCTTCACTCACTGGCGTTGAGGGCACGCTCATCAGCTGCAGCCCCACCGCGGGGACCATCCTCCTCCGGCGAGGCCTTCTCTCTCACTCATACACACACATTCCCTCCCGCAGTTGGTAGCCCTAGGCTGAGAGTGTGTGACACATTCATGATAGATGTGGCCAGGGACTCTTTAAAACTACTCAATTATAGCATTATGATTTCATCTTTACTGACTTGTGGAGTCCCAGAATTGCAGTTTAAGGGGGGCTTAGAGTTCTCTTCCAGAGAGGGCTTAGAGTTCTCTTCCAGAGGAATCTGCAAACTATAGATCCCAAGAATGCAGCCATGGCACTCAAGTTTGGGACCATCAGTGATGATTGGTTGGTTGGTTGCTTCCTTTCAAGTTGAACAAATATTCTTGAAGAGAGGGCTTCAGATAATTTCTGGCTACAGTTCTCTCCCCTGGTCACCAATCATCAATACAACCACATTCTGGTTGTCCATGAGGGCCCAAAAAAGATGGGAGCACCCCCAGTATAAAGCTCTTCCTCCTTCCTAGAGTGCTCAAAGGTAGCTGGGATGCTTCAGAACATACTCTTCCAGACAGTTGGTGATCAGGGACAAATTGGTTGCTCTTGCATTGCATAAGAGACATTGCATAAAGTGGTACTGGATACCTCCTTCTACAATGTACCATAAGCACACATGTTGGCATAGCTGGGGCTGATACCAGCATATGTCACCAACAGGCTTCTAACCAACTGGGATTTTTGGCAGTAGATCTAATTTTAAGCATTATGTAAAAATGCCCCATTTGATTGATATCTGCTTTCCTGTTTCACAGCTTCACTTTCTCACATTTTAAAAATAATCTGCCTAAAATGGCACATTCTTCTAATATCAGTGCTGTTAAGAGTCTCAGCAGCAAACGCTGGTAGGTTGTTGGGGTTCTGATAATGTAAGGCTCTTTGACTGCATATCTTTTTGCACCAGCTTCTAGTCTCTATCCTAGCAGTATGTTTAAAATAAAAAGAAAGAAATTATTTTATTTTAGATGCCAGTTTCTATAACAGGGAATGTACATGTGCATTTGCTTCATTAATTTGAATGTTACCAGGCCAGATATTAGGTTGGAAGAGGGGGTTAGAGATCAATATAATAAATTTTTGAGATGTGATCTTTCTCTCTTGATAGCAGGACATTTTTAGGTATGAGCTTTCTATTTCCCTTCTGTATCTTCCTTCCTTCCTTCCTTCCTTCCTTCCTTCCTTCCTTCCTTCCTTCCTTCCTTTCTTCCCTCTCCTCTTTATTGCTTCAGTTGATGGAACTTTCTCTAGTACTCAGTATAACACACTATTTTAGGGTGCAAATTTTCACTACATCATTACATGAGATCCCAAAGACCAACATGCAGTGAACACTGGGCTTAGACAATTGTTGGAGTGCCCAGTGGCGCAGTGGGCTGAACTACTGAGCTGCTGAACTTGCTGACCGATTTGTTGGTTGAAATTTGGGGAGCAGGGTGAGCCCCTGTTGTTAGGCCCAGCTTCTGCCAACATAGCGGTTCAAAAACATGCAATTGTTACCTTCTTGCTCTGGCGGGAAGGTAACGGCACTCTATGCAGTCATGCTGGCTACATGACCTTAGAGATGTCTACGGACCACGCCGGCTCTTTGGCTTATTTATTTATTTATTTATTTACTTCATTTATATTCCACTCTTCTCACCCCGAAGGGGACTCAGAGCGGATTACAGTACATATACTTGAGGACAATCCCTGCAGTTCAACATATACATATATTGACGAACATAGACAAACAAAGACGAACAAAGAGGCAAACTTCTGACAAACTTCTGGTAAACTTCTGGCCACCAGGGGGAGCTGACACACTCCTCATCTCTCTCAGTGTTTTCCAGCTTTCGTTGTTGTTCTTCCGCATTCCTTCAGCAATTCCTGGAGTTCTTTATGGCCTCATAAATCAGTCAAAATTCACTTCCCCACTTAATGTGGTACCTTTATCTCCTACTTGACAAATGAACTGTCTTTCGGGCTGCAAAGGTCGACAGCAGGCTACACTTAAGGTCGGGCACCCACCCCGACTCGGGCAGGCCTCAAACTCATAACCTACAGATCAGAGAGATCTTATGCAGCTGACACTTAGCCAGCTGCGCCACTTCCCGGTGCTTAGAAATGGAGATGAGCACCACTACCCCAGATTCAGACACAACTGGACTTAAAGTGAGCGGAAAACCTTTACCTTTCATTAGGAGCATCCAAAGGTGACATGGGCAAAGATGGTGACAGTTAAGGTAGAAAAGAATGATGGAAAACTTTCTAGTAGAGAGCCGGCAACTCAACAGTCAGCAAACAAAAAAATCTCCATTATGTTCTGTCTATTTATCCATCTATCAGATATCTACCTGCTCTCCCTTTTTTGTGCATTTGAAGGTGTCTTGCAATTTAGATGAAAAGAAAGCAAAAATCTATTAATAGAAAAGTTCAAAATAATTACATAATCAATCCTACTAAACTATGTCTTTAAAATTGTTTGACACTTTTGGAAATAGGAAAAGTTATGTACACCCCTTTAAAATTGCTCTTTTGCCACAACCTGATAATTGTCAATGGCATATCTGAAAGCTTATCTTAGCAAAGATAGACTTGTGCCCTTCTTGCTTTTTTCAACGACAACAACAGCAACAAAGGAACATAAGCTTTAAAATGTTATTAAAATTGTGATGTAAAGATTCAGACTGACAAACCTTTACAATACAATATGCTAAAGATAACTATGGCTGTTAAAAAAAACCCTGGGTTTATTGATGTGACAACCCAAGGATACAGCAGAATTGAAAGCAAATAGTGAAGGAAAAGATTATTAAATATCGAGACCTACAAATTGAGATTTAGCACCTTGGCAAAAAAGGAAACAACTGTGCTTCCAATAGTGATAAGTGTTCTGGGAGCACCTGGACTGACAAAAGATCTGAATGAAATCACCCTACATTATCCAACAATATTTCACTGATGTCTAGATTCTTCAACATAATCTGGGATATTGATGTTTCCAAATTCTAAAACAAAACACCAGGTAAACTGTGAAGCTGATGCTAACAAAATTCAAAGACATAGACATGACACTCTGGATCAGTATGCAATGGGATTTCGAAGTACCTTTGGGATTGAGGGAAAGAAGCTGGTAGTATAAGCTTTTGTAGAGTTTACTTCATCATGCATGTGGTGAAGTAGACTTAAGTCTACAAAAGCTTATGCTACCAACTTGTTTCTTTCCGTTTATTTTTTCTTTCAGAGGTGCTACAAGATCCTATCGAATACTGATGCTAATAAAGAAAAGTTCTGGCTATGTTTTTATCTACTATTTATTTAAAATAATATCTCTTAAATTCTTCAATGATTTTAAGGTATTGTGATCAAAGGGGTTGTGAACGGGTCTTCCCCATTTTCTCCATTTCTTTCGGTACCTTTGCTACTTCGAGAGCTCATAACAGTTAGGGTCCTCCCAGTCAGGCCCAGATTACCCATAAGGCCACCTTAGGCCATGGCCTAGGGGCGCAAGCCAAGAGGGGCGCAGTTCACACGGGCCAAAAAAAATGTTGAAACAAAACCGCAATGTGCGGCATGGAGATGACTCTCTCTCTCTCAAGGGAGGGTGGGGGGAGAGCGCTGTGAGGGCGTGAGGAGGTGGCGGCGGAGGGAAGCCCCAACCCCGGGGCCACTGCCGAGCATGCGCAGCACCCAGGAACATGGTGGAGGAGGCAGAGGCGCTCGCGCCCTCCTGCTGCACATGCCTGGCAGTGGCCCCGGGGGTGGGGCTTCCCTCCTCCTCCTCCTCCTCGCACCCTCCTTCCATGACTTAAGGAAGGAGGGTGCGTGGTGCCGCGAGGAGGAGGAGGTGGGGGTGTGGTAGAGGTTGGTTTGGGGGCGTAATTTCAAAGTATGGCCTAGGGGTTAACCCGGGCCTCCTCCCAGTACGAAAATTCACCGGACACAAAAACAAGTGGGAGCTGATCTCAGCTCCTCTTCCCCTATTCAGCATCATAGTTGAATCTTTTTGGTTTTCCTTTATTTTCCTGATTTTTTTTTTATTTAGCGGGACTCACTGGGAGTTGGAGACCTGAGGGAAGGTGGTTGGGGTGTGCACACGCATTTGGAGACTTTGACCTTTTTGGCTTCTTTTTCTTCTTCCCTTCCTCTCTTTCAGGAAATACTTCTAAAAGATTATTATTAATAATAGTAAAACAAAAAGAGGAGCTTACCTCTCCTCTAGAGCAGAAAGTAGAAACAACTTTAAGAAAGCAAAACCCAAAGCGGAAAGGAGATTGCAGCCTTGGAGACAAGTAAGGGGATTTTAAAGTTAGCCCAGGGAGGTTAGCTCAACTGAGCTCCAGGTCATCCCTCTTCTTTCCCTGGGCCTTCTTAAAATGCCTTAGAAAATAGCTGCTGATGCTGTGAAAGAAGAAAGAGTACACACCAGCCTCTATTCTACAGTAGAACGGGTTTAAGAAGCACTAAACCCAGTCTTCTCTACAAACAGAAGGGAAAGGATCCAGAAACTTAAGAGTGGTAACTGATGCTTTTTTGGGGAAAAAAAATCTAGGTCTTAATGAAGAATATGGAAGGGAGGCCTGTGGGAAGTGCCCCCCTCCCAAAATAATGTGTTGGATAGTGTGCTTTCTTAACTCCATTGCTGACACCCATGCTGAGGTTCCCTTTGAGTGAATAAAGGAAAGGCTCCCAGGGGAAAGAGGAGCCTCACAAGTTCCCCATAGCTGCCAATGGACTGAAAAGAACTGGGTTTTTTGGGATGCTCAATGAAAACACTCTTTTGGCAAGGTCAGACCTCGTACCCGATTCTTTCCATCAGTGCCTTGAGGCTGTGACTGGAAGGCTACGATCCAGCCGATTGAAGGTGAATCCCTCGAAGATGGAGATCTTGTGGCTGGGTCTTCCGGGTGGGGGGAATGCCGGTTGCCTATGCTGGATAGCGAGGCATTACGCCCGTCATCGCTAGTAAAAAGCTTGGGGGTCCAATTGGATCCATTGCTGTCCATGGAGACTCAGGTCTCCATGGTCAGCAAAACTGCATTTTTCCATCTGCGCCAAGCTAGGCAGCTGGCACCCTACCTCTCCGTGAATGACTTGGCCACGGTGATCCAGACAACGGTCATCTCGAGACTGGATTACTGTAACGCCCTTTACATTGGCCTACCCTTGGGGATGATCCGGAAGCTCAAGTTGGTGCAGAATGCTGCAGCACGCCTTCTCGCTGGGGCTCTGGCGAGATGCCACATTACACCAATATTGCGGCAACTGCACTGGCTACCTATTGAGCTCTGGATCTCCTTCAAGGTGTTGGTATTAACCTTTAAGGCCTTGTATGGTCTTGGGCCAGTGTACTTGAGGGACCGCCTCTCCCCATATTGCCCCCAGAGATCCTTATGCTCCGGTGAACAAAATCTCAATGTTCCCTCCATCCGACAATATCATCTTTCCTCAACAAGACAAACGGCATTCTCGGTGGTGGCACCAACTTTGTGGAATGCACTACCAGAGGAAGCCAGAGGAATTAGAGAACTGTCTTCATTTCGTAGAGCCTGCAAGACGGCTCTCTTTCACTTGGCTTTTCCAGTCGAGTAAATTGTTCTGCTTACTAGGCATGGTTTCGAACCCAAAAATAGGGAATCGAAAATCTAATGGGGCGGGGGGGGGGGGGGTTGATTAGTAATAGAAAGACTTACAAAAAAATCCAAAAAATTCTAAAATGTAACATAATTGCTAACGAAATTCGTTAGTAGTTCTAAAGTAGGCAAAGCAGGGAAACAGGACTGATACTGTTTTAAGCACAGGCAAACCAAGGGGCAACATTTCCCTTGGTTTCCTTGCAGGAGATATAATGCATTAATATATTATTATTAATATTATTAAATACCTCTGGTGCAGGCCTTGCTAATCTGTAGATTTCTCCTCACTCCAGCTTTTTCCCATTCAGTTTTACCATAGCAGTCTAGGACCTCCGTTTGAACTCTATGGCTTTTCTTGATTCTGAACTCTTCCTTCTCCTCTCTGTGCTCTTTTCACTCCTGCTGCCCTTCTCTCAGCAGTTCTTATTTCCTTCTACTCTGTCCTTCTATCTAAACCCCCTTCCTGGGTGTTTAAATCGCTTTTTTCGTCAGTCCTCCAGCCCCTCTAGGAGTCCTGATCTGGATCTCTCTATGGTTTCCGGATCCTTTTTCACTTCCTGGAGGAGGCCTTTCACTCTAATTAGGCTTCAAGCATGGAAAGGCCCTGATTTGACTGTGAGTTTTGTCTGCAAAGCTATTTTGGAGGGGGAAATTTTCCTGTTGGGGGGGCATCCGAAATATTTGATAATCTAACAAAATGTTGGGCCCAGGGAGTGCGAAAAAGAAAGTCCAGTTCAATTGGCCTTGCGATCCGTATAAACTTGAAAGTCCCATACATACGAATCCCTTCCGATTTCTTTTCATGTTCATAACTTTTTTTCTCATGCCTACTGCTTACTGTCTAGTTTTTAGAAATATTTTAGCATTAGTAATATTTTTAGATCAACTTAGTGCTTATTATTGCTTGTTTTACTCTGCTTGTTTTACACTGTTGTAAACCACTCCGAGCTTCTAGAGGGAGCGGTCTAGAAGCCGAAATAAATAAATAAATTATTGGATGGCACTGGAAAATGGAATCTGGGGGTCTTCCGGTAACCAGCAAGCAGAAACAAATAGCGATTCATCTTAAATGCAGAAGCCTAGTGGTCAAGGGCTGTTTTTTCCTGGTTGCTAGGTTAATTGGTTTGAAGCTGGGAACCCTTATGCTTTCTGAAATCTTTTGTATCATTATGGAAATAAATTAACATGAAAGGTTGGTATTTATAGTTAAATAAGCCCCAATAAATGCAGCCTGTATAAGATTGTGTTATTTGAAAATATATACCTACCTAGTCATCTGTATGGCTGTGACTTTTCTAAAATCTTCATAATTTTCAAATAAGGTTTTATTTTGAGTAAAGTCAACGTCCATGGCTTTGTCACTTTAGAGTTCAAACTTTGTTTAAATTTTGCATCTGAGCTGTTTATGGCATATTTCATGACTAATATAGCTGTAAAGATAAAACATAAAATATGCATGAATTTATAGTAATACATGAGAGAGAGATAATTTCTCAATAACGAAAGTGCTACAGAGTGACTAGCAGCTTGGGAATATCTGGTTAAATTATTCATATGTTTTGGACAGACATTTTATTATGATAAATTTCAGATCCTTGACATCCTTTTCTTATTAGCCCTAAAATAGCCTCTACTCTCTCAGTTCTATTTTGCACCGAGTCTCATCCTCTGGCTTTAAGACTAATACATACTTTTGTTCTATCTTGGTTCTAAAATTCAGTGGAACATCAAACAGTTGATTAGCCATACATTGATATTTGTTTACAGGGATAATAGACTGTTCATCATTTGATATTGGCAACTGCAAGTAATGACCTTCGCCATCTCATCAATCCATCTCAGTTTGATTAACATCACAGCCAGAACTTGCTTGTGTTACATTATTTCAAACCAGTCCCATCTAGACCTTGGAAATCTAATGCCCCTTCTACACAGCTGAACATGCCCAGATTACCCGCAAGCCAGGGGGGGGGGGTGCAGATCACGGACCAAAAAAACCCTGGTCCGCGCCCCTCTTTCCCCCTTACTCATGCCCCTCCTCGCTCCTTCTACCGGCAATGTCTCTGCTCCATCCCCTCCGGGAGCACACGCCAAGCGGACATCTCTATCTCGCTCTCTCTCACGCACGCTCTCTCTCTCTCTCCCACTCTCTCTCTCGCTCCCTCTCACTCTCTCTCGCGCTCTCTCTCACTCTCTCTTGCTCTCTCTCTCTGCTCTCTCTCTCTTTCTCTCGCACACTCTCTCTTTCTCTCACTCTCTCTCGCGCTCTCTCTCGTGCTCTCTCTCTTGTGTGCACACTGTCGCTCTCTCTCGCACGCTCTCTCTCTCACGCTCTCTCTCTCTCTCTCTGCACTCTCTCTCTCGTGTGCACCTGTGGTGCGAGTTTGCACCTGCTGCACTCTCCCCAAGCCTCCAGACTCCCAAGGAGATCTTCAGAGCACAGCGGAGCTTTCCAGCCAGTGGGAATGGGGACCTTGGAGGTGGCGGGATGGTGCCTACTCGTCTTTCTCTTCTGCTCTGGAGGCACCATGGCGAAAGCCAGCCAAGTGTGGGTCTGAGTGGTGTATGTGTGTGTGTGTGGGGGGGATAGAGGTTAGCTGGGGGCGTAATTCCAAAGTGTGGCCTAGGGTGCAAAAAGGTTTTAATCCAGGCCTGCACCTGAATAAAATCCCTCATTATCTTCTTTGAACTGGAAAATATGGCAGTGTGGACTCAGATAACCCAGTTCAAAGGAGATATTGTGGGATTTTCTGCCCTCATATTCTGGGTTATATGGCAGTGTGGAAGGGCCTTTAGAATCCAAGATTGTTCCCAATGTTAGTTGGAATCTCTGTTCTTGTAATTTGTATCCATTGATTCATGTTGTGGTCTTTGGAGTAGCAGAAAGCAAACTCAGTCCAACTTCTACATGGCATCCATTCAGATATTTAATGTTACTTGCCATTTCACTTTTCACTGTTCTTTTCTCTAAGCCAGTGATTTTCAACCTTTTTTGAGCCACGGAACACTTTTTACATTTACAAAATCCTGGGGCACACCACCAAACAAAATGACACTCTAACACAGTAATACATATAGTTAATATGTTTTAAAATGTATTTATACACTCACTTAGTGTGAAACCTGGGCCTGTTTCGATGAACGGAAGGGTGTTTCATTTGGAGTTGGTGTTTAAGCTCGCTTGGCACCATGGCACTATTGGACAGCTTCTCATCACACACCAAGCACAGTGGAGTCGGTGCCATCGCATCCCCCGGTGAAAGTGAATCCAAATGAAAGATAGCTTTCGCTGTATTGCCTCAAGCTCACCATCTTTTCTTTTTTCTTTTGTCCACCACTCATATTAGGGCCTTCATCTGTGTTATAATTTTGTCCAGGGCCCTGTTCGGCATTTGCATTTTCCCTTCTCAAAAACTTCTCCATCACTGTCACTCGCTTGTCTCGCTTGTCATTTCTATCTAACTCTAGCTTTCAAGAAGATTGAATCCTTGTCTTGGGTAAGATATTATAAAGACCCAGAGATGCCTTCAGAGAGCCAGATTTGCCCTTGTGTCCACAAGTAGCACACACTTCCCACTAGAACCTAGTTGCACCCCTCTATTTTTTCCTTAGTAGCATTCATTTGCTGAAAGACATTGAACAGAGGAAGATCTTTGGGGAGGAAAAGAAAGAGAAGTCAGTCAAAGCATGGAATGAATATGTCACTCGAGTCATATTCCTTCCATTTCTTTCAGACCCAGACCCATCTGCCTATCTTTTTTGCAAGTGCTATGAGTTGATCGTTTCTTACTTGCAGGTTGTTTCTCTCTTCAACATGTTGGGTAGAATCTTCTCTCTCTTTTCTAGCCGGATACTATTTGTCACAGCCACCTGTCAAGAAGTGCATACAAGAAAAGATATCTTAGTAGTTGACATAGGGAAAATACGGTAGAATGGTTCTTTTCTTCTCTTTTCTCCAACTTGCTTTGGCACAAGGACTATCAAAATATGATACCAGGTAGAAAGAGAATAAGAAAGAGGAGGGAGGAGTGGGGAGGAAAATGGGTGGCTTAACTGGAAATCGCACGTATAATTTCTGAAAGAAATAAAACCAAAGGTTTCCTTTTATCTCAATCTCAATACACTTTATAGCATGAATCTCTGCCTAGCGTGATGTGCAGAGTCACAAAGGTCCAGTTTGACAAAGTAATGTGGCCGCTAGTATGACAGAGGCCTTCACCCATCCACCCTCAGCTATGCAAACTGAGCTTGTTCAGCCTCTAGGGAGGGACTAGGTCATGCCTTACATCAGCTTTGCATTTTAGCTGGAGATAATATCACAATCAAATTTCTTTGCTGGAGGAGGGATTTATTCAACCATTCCATTTCTCTGGTCTAAATCTGCAAAACTATCTCCTACCAGCATTCTCACATTTACCTCTCCCAACAGTTCCTGATATACGTTGACTGCATTCAAATAAACTACTGATCTTGCTTAGCTTCCAAGATTAGAGTACTGTGTGGGTGGAGCATAAACTGACTGACAAAGTAACTTGTGTTGAATAATTAATCACAATATATTAATCTTCATACTTCACTGCAAAATAGCATTACTCCAAACATTTATCTAAACCAGTGTTTTTCAACCTTTTTTGGGCCACGTCACACTTTTTACATTTACAAAATCCTGGGGCACACCACCAACCAAAATGAGACAAAATGACACTCTAACACAGTAATACATATAGTTAATATGTTTTTTAAAATGTATTTATACACTCAGTGTGAAACCTGGACCTGTTTCAATGAACACAACATATATGACTTCCTCTCACATACTTATACATGGCTATCATGTCTTTTCTCAGCCTTCCCTTCTTCAGGGTAAACATGCTCAGCTCTTCAAGCTGCTCCTCATAGGGCTTGTTCTCCAGACCCTTGTGAAATTTCACCCTGAGTGAAACTTGCTTCCAGATAACTATGGATGTCATGAAGCTGTTATAAACAGTTCCGGGGGGGGGGGGGGGAGACAACTCTCAAAAAATCCAGTAAAATGGAAAAAAAACATTTTCAAGCCAAGAGGCTCAATTTGTTTTTTGGAAACCTGTGAATGCTTCAGCCTCCCAATGCTCCCAGGTTTGCTCACTGCCCAATTCACCGATGTGGAGATTCCAGCATTCCTTTGCCTCGGGGAGGATCTTTGGGGAGGGAAAGAAGGAGAAAGAGCTGCTAGGAGGGGGAAGAGTGCCAGTTTCCCATGGCACACCTGCTGATCGCTCACGGCACACTAGTGTGCTGTGGCACACTGGTTGGGAAACACTGATCTAAACAGTACTTTAGTTGTAAACGGAACTACAATTCTTTGTTTTTGTGCAGCTTCCATGATTAGATTGGATCTGGTGCCTTTATGTTATTTAGTCACATAGCAAGAGCTATACTACTCAGTCAACTTGAGTTCTATAAGCTAGTTGAGTAACCCAGCACTGCTGTATGTGTTACTCACCTACAGCTGTGCACAACTGGAGTCTTGAGAGTATTTTGTGTCCTATAGTCTGAGTACATGAACATGTCATACTACGCACAAGTATACAAAAGAGAAAAATAATCCTCAAAACAAATATTTACCTCTCCCAACAGAGGTAATAGATTTTGTGAAGTGCTAGTCCTATGGTATCTCATCAAATTAGAAAGCCCATAGAATAAGACAATCATGGCAATGCAAATGAAACTGTGGAATATAACTATGGAATACACTCAGTTCTTCCATACTTTTCCACATCAGAGTGAAAACTAAGAAATCACACCTTTGATCTATCGACATCAGTCAACTGAGGCCCATGCATAACATTGTTGAGCCCTATAAGTCAAGATCATTTCAGTCTGAAGATGTTCGAAGCACCCAGTGCAAAGTCTATGTGTACTTCCTCTGATGTTAAATTCCACCGATTTCCACAAAAGAGATCCCACCTAAGCATTAGGAAGAACTTCTTAATGGTAAGAGCTGTTTGACAGTAGAATATGCTGCATCAGAATTTGATGGAGCCTTCTTCTCTAAATGTTTCTAAGAAGAGGCTGGATGACCACCTACCAGAACTACCTTTGATGGTGGAGAATTGGACTAGATCAGTAGTTCTCAACCTGTGGGTCCCCAGATGTTTCTGCCTTCAACTCCAAGAAATACCAAAAGCCGGTAAACTCACTGGGATTTCTGGGAGTTGTAGGCCAGAACACCTGGGGACCCACAGGTTGAGAACTACTGGACTAGATGGCCATTGCGGTCTCTTCCAACTCTTTCATTCTATGCGCGCACTGTGAACAGTTGAATTCAGGTCCTTGTGAATGCAGTATTCAGCCATCTGCAATCCTGTTCAAAAACATTCATTCTGAATCTTTTCATTTTATAAACCTTGAAGTATTGTTATAGGGATGAATAACATACATGCATTACCAGCCTCGTCTTTTTAAGGTCTGGATATCAGTAAATGTGAAAGTAGTTTTTAAACTTTCCTCTCTCACTCTCTTATTGCAGTACATGAATGCATCCCTCATTTATGCCGTATGGCCTTGGTTCTGCTTGTACCAGACAAAAAAGATAATCAGCATTTGCCGTAAATGGCACTGTCTAGGTTTTGTTGCTTATGCCACCTGCTGCCTTTTACCATCACCGTTGCCACAATAAACAACATGTGGTGATGAGAACACAGTTACTTTCTGGCCTCATTTATATAGCTCTTGCCTTAATTCTGTAGGCCAGTGTTTCCCAACCAGTGTGCTATGAGCGATCATCAGGTGTGCCGTGGGAAATTGGAACCTCCAATACCCTTTCTTCCCCCTCCTGCCGAGCACCTTTTCTTCTCCACTCAGGCACCCTTCTTCCCAGCGCCTGCTTGCTTTGCCTTGATTTGCTCACGCTCTGCTTGCTTTGTCTTGCTACTTGCCCTCACGTCTTCCTCCCTCCCCTCCACAGTGCTCTCTGCGGGAGGTGAACTACAACTCCAAAACTCAAGGTCAATACCCATCAAATTCTTATAGTATTTTCTCTTGCCTATGGGAGTTCTGTGTGGGAAGTTTGATTCTATTCCATCATTGGTGGAATTCAGAATGCTCTTTGATTGCGGGTGAACTATAACTCCCAGCTGTCTTCCTTTCCCATTCCTGCCCACAGTGTTCTCTGGATATAAATACATTAGGTGAACTACAGTGTCACTGCCCCCAAAACTCAAGGTTGAAAAACAGTCAATACCCATCAAATTCTTATAAGGAAGTATTTTCTCTTGCCTATCAAATTTCTGTGGGACTGTTATACAACTGATTGCCAGAAATACAAATCTGAGAACAAAATAAGCCTGAAATCTGATTAGAAGGCAAAATGACTAAACTGAGGCTTTTTGTTATTTATTTATTTATTTAAAACTTTTGTACCCCGACCTTCTCACCTCTATTGAGGGACTCAGACCGGCATAACAGCAAAAATTCAATACTATACAATTTAAAAACAACTACAACACACATCAATCTGCATAAAACCGTGGTCATTAAAACATTTCAGACTGTAAACGTGGTCATACATTCAGACAGCCAATCTATTCTGGGCAGGCTTGGTTCCACACCCAGCTCCTCACCAGCCTCCTACAGGACAACAGAGAGGAGGCAGATCTAGCATCACTTGGGAGAGAGTTCCACAGCCGAGGGGCGACCACAGAGAAGGCCCTGTCTCTCGTCCCCACCAGCCGCACTCACGAAGCCGGCGGGACCGAGAGCAGGGCCTCTCCGGAGGATCTTAATGTTCTTGATGGTTTGTAGGGGAGAATCCATTTGGACAGGTAAACTGGGCCAGAACTATATAGGGTTTTGTAGGTTAAAACCAGCACTTTGAATTGTGCCAGGAAGCTAATTGGCAGCTAATTGCTCCCTGTGCCCCACTCCTGTTAGTAACCTGGCTGCCGAACATTGGACTAATTACAGCTTCCGAGCAGTCTTCAGAGGCAACCCCATGTAGAGAGTGTTGCAGTAGTCTTTTCGGGATGTTGTACTTTGGACATTAATATGAGCTAGTATGACTCAGTGGGAAAGGCAGTAATACTTTGAAAAGTGAAAAGAAGTAGGAAAACAGGAAAATCACACAAAAAAATGTGTGGCTTCAATCAAGAAAGACATGACCCTGAGTTTTTAAGACATGAGAAGGTCTCTTATTTAGGGGGTTGCAAAGATGTCCGAATAGTTTGAAGGTACCAGATCTGTCTCATCTTGGAAGCAAAGTCAAGCGTGGTCGGTACTTGGATGGAAGACAATTAAAGACACAATGTATATAGGCTACATTTATTTATTTATTATTTTCAATATTTTTACCCCTCCTCTCTTGAACCTGAAGGTGACTCAAGGCAGCTTTACAACATAGGCAGCCATTAAAATAATGTAAACATTACAATAAACATTTAAAACAGAATTATAAAATACATGCATTGAAACCTTTAAAAACATATACAACGTGATTCTACCAAAGGAAAGGAAGGAGAAGGCTGGGAGAAAGGAGGTAGAGCACTGGGGCCACTGCCATTAACAGCCTCTGAATGTGCTTCCTCCCTGCCTCCTTCACTGAATCCATTTGCTTTTACCTACCAACTTTGCCATTTTGCCACTGTTGACAAGGAGACTGGAGATCTGCTGCTGTGGTGGTGAGCCATTTTCCAAAATTGTTTTTTTTTTGGTACAGATTTGAATTGCATCCTCTTAAACCTTCCAGATTTGAATTGCATCCTCCAACACATACACATAAATTCGTAGCTCTTTTCCTTGCAGTGACACGCATCAACCTGATCGAATGACACAACATTAAAACACACAGGGAGCTCCTTCATTACCTGTCATTATGAGCTCCCTGTCCATGGTAGAAAACAATCAGACTTTCCATGCTCCTTGGATGCTGAGATAATAACATGGCAGGTACAATGGCCAGTGAGCTTTGAGCGTAGGCAGGAATTAAAATATCCCATGCTGTCTAAATCAACGATAAAGGGCATGCTTAAATGGAGTCTCCGAATAATGTAGGATTAGTAAACAGTTTTTTGTCAGCTGGAAATAATGAAGTAACCTTGGCCAATTCAGGAGTTTCACTTAAGTACCACACAGCAAGAAAATCTGTTGAGCCTGAAGAATTCTAGATCTTCTTGGTATACGCTAGTTAATGCTTGGCTGGATTATTATTCAGAGCTGTGCCTTTGGAAATGTCTGAGAGATTTTCCATTGATCTGGGTTGGAAAAGGGACTTGCATTGTTCCAAAAAGCAACCTTTCTGTCATTCTTTGAAACACACCCTGTATAGTAACTTCCACTCCATTATTAAAAGCCTGGTTGCTGCTGTTGATTACCGTGTTATAAAACATCTCACCTTAGTCCTATCCGAAGGTTGTAATGCAGATTTACTGTACACAATATGATCCACTCTGCTTAATCCACTCCATCTCCCACACATTGTAACCTGTGTAATGGTGGATAACATCTTTTACTGTCATGTAGCAAACAAGTAAGGTGGGTTTCTAGAAACCTTGAAAGCAACTGGAAATGAAGCCAGATAAGGACAGATTAAGTAAACGTCCACCATTGTGACATGATGGGGAACCTAAAGATTCCAAGAGAGAAAAAAAAAGTAGTTTTTTATTCACATTTTTTTGAAATTTTTTTGTATCCTTAAGTCCAGTAAATATGGAGGACCTACTATATATTTCAACCCTTCCACTGCAGACTATTGTGAAGGTAATATAACAAAAATCCATGGAATTTAGAATCATAGAGCCTTACAGTTGAAAAGACCATAAGAGCTATCTATATATGAACACATAACTGGATCACCTTTTGAAAATGCCCATCCAACCTATGTTTAAAGACCTCCAAACAAGGACATGCCACTACTCCCTGAGGTAGACCATTTTGTTGTTAAATACTAGGCCTGGGCAATCATGGTTCTAAATGGTTCTAAAGTACTTACAAAACTAAAGTTCTGGTGGTGAACACTAGGTGGCGCTGGTGCTTTGCTTCTACAGTGTTGCTAAAGTTCTGGTGGTGAACATAACAGAACTTTAACAAAATTTCATTATAAATGGCCGTTCCTAATTGGTTCTGTCTTAAAAATCGCCAATAATGAAATAATAATGGAAGTTTTGAAAGTTTTGTTAGAGTTCTGAAATGTTCACCAGCAGAACTTTAGCAACACTGTAGAAGCAAAGCACCAGCGCCACCTAGTTGTCACCACCAGAACTTTAGTTTTGTAAGTACTTTAGAACCATTTAGAACCATGATTGCCCAGGTCTATTAAATACCTTTCATAGTGAAGAAGTTCTTTCTAATGCTTAGGTGGAATTTATTTTCCTGTAATTTGATTCCATTACCCTAGTTTCTAATGTAGTATCTGGAAGAACTTCTTGGAAGATAATGCTGATCAAAGCTGGGAATGTTTTAGGATGTCACCTCACCTCTTTATTGGTGGACCAAAAAACTATCTCAGTCTTCTTCAATGAATATCATCAAGTTTGGCTTGATCTTCCATAACTGCTCCACTTTCTTTTTCCTCCTACGTCTTGCAGTAGTTTGTGATGGGGGCAGGGGGAGGTATCACCATAACAAAAAAATAAATCCCCAGTATCTAATATTCTTTCCCTCTAATTAGTTTCTTACTGCAGTTCTTAATGAATGTCTTACTCTTATCCTTCATTCTCTTGTTCCCTCCTACTTAATCTCTCCTAATCAGGTTTTATGTATTCTTTAGCAGTCACTGTGTTTGGTGAGTTCAGATCATCTTGTTCAGCGCTATCTTCTCTCTGCTCTTTTCCTCTACCCATCTGTCTTTTAAAGTTGTTTCCCACATGATTCCGGCAATTTTCACCACAGGGACAGAAACATGCTTCCACGTAGCACTGTTCCCTGCAGTAGCAGTAATGTTTCAAAGTATTGTTCTTTTAACACAGTTTGACTTTAGTTGCATGGAGACTCTTAACAAGATCCTGGATCATGGAATGGAGAGAGCTCTGGTTGTTTAAGTCAGTGTTTCCCAACCAGGGTGCCGCGGCACACTGGTGTGCCGTGAGCTATCATCAGGTGTGCCGTGGGAAATTGGAACCTCCAATACCCTTTCTTCCCCCTCCTGCTGAATATTTTTTCTTCTCCACTCGGGCTCCCTTCTTCCCAGCCTTGGTCTGCTCCCTTTGTTCATGCTGCCGCTTCTGCCGCCATTTTGATCCGAGGGGGCAGCGTGTGTGTGTTAAGAAGGGGAGGGGGAATGAGGAAGAAGTGGGGCGAGTCTGCGCAGTAGCACCCACACGAGTCATGTCAAAGCGAGGCAAAGTGAGCAGACTGAGGTTGGGAAGAAGGGAGCCCGAGTGTAGAAGAAAAAGTAAGTGTTCGGCAGGAGGCGGAAGAAAGGGCGCAAAGGGGAAGGGGGAGGAAGAGGTCTCTGATGAAAGCTGGCATGGGCAAACTTGGACCTTCCAGGTGTTTTGGACTCCAACTCCCACCATTCCTAGCAGCCTCAGGCTCTCCCCCCCCCCCCCCAGTCATTTAAGCAGGAAAGGGCCTCAGGCTGTTAGGAATGGTGGGAATTGAAGTCCAAAGCACCCAGAGGGCCGAAGTTTTCCCATGCCTGTTTTAGGGACCTTAAAGTGGTGAGCCTCCTTCCAACATTGTGATTCTGGATAGAAAACATACAACAACATAACATAACATGGTTTGAGTCCACAGTGCTCTCTGGGTGTAGGTGAACTACAACTTCCAAACTCAAGGTCAATTCCCAAGCAAACCCTTTCAGTACTTTTTGTTGGTAATGAGAGTTCAATATGCTAAGTTTGGTTCAATTCCATTGTTGCAAGAGTTCAGGATGTTCTTTGATTGTGTGTTAACTATAAATCCCAGAAACTGTAACTCCCAAATGTCAAGATCTATTTTCCCCAAACTCCATCTGTGTTCACATTTGGGCATATTGAGTATTCATGCCAAGTTTGGTCCTGATCCAACATTGTATGAGTCCACAGTGCTCTCTGGATATAGGTGAATTACAACTCCAAAACTCAAGATCAACTACTGTATATGTATTACTGTGTTAGAGTGTCATTTTGTATCATTTTGGTTGGTGGTGTGCCCCAGGATTTTGTAAATGTAAAAAATGTGCTGCAGGTCAAAATAGGTTGAAAAACACTAGTTTAAGTAGTTAGTCTCTACCTAGGATGGCCACAACATGGTGCTGTCATTCCAATTAACCAGATATTGTTGCCTTAAGATGCTTAAACAATTACGTTACTACAAATTCTGATACAAACAAATATGATACACATCAGCTATCATAAAGCAGTGGCTTTGTGTCCAGGTGAGCAGATTTATACTCCGCATAACTAGTAGGAGAAAGTTGGACCTGTCCCTACACTTACATGACATTAAAAACAGACTTGTGATCCAGACTCTCCAAGGTTCAAAGAATGAGAGCAGTCCTGAGCAAAGCTAAGCTAAGAAAGGAGTTATCAGAAAGAGTAGTCTAAAAATCCATACTGAAGTACAGAGAGTTAGGAAGCCAGAGATGTCTGAGTTACACATTGTATTTTAACTTAATGTTTTAATGGGTTGTGGGGTTTGGGGGTTGATGTGGCATCAAAGGTTCAGGAGCCATTGTTCTGAAGCAGTGGAATGGCCTGGAGCGAGCTAATTTATAGCCAAAGATTTAATCAGCACAGTCGACCTCATTAGCTTGGCCTCCTATATTTAAAGTGCACCGGGATATTGCCTGACCTTTTCCTCCCTACACTTTAATTTACATTGCTTGGGAGGATGAGGTACTTTTACCTCCTCTTCCAGCCTTTGTCAGTTGCAAGGCCAAACAGGGCATAGGGTTACAGCCTGTGCTTGACGGGGTTACACTCCCCTTGAAGGCGCAGGTTCTCAGCTTGGGAGTGACCCTGGACTCATTGCTAAGCCTGGAACACAAGGTCTCTGCGGTGGCCAGGGGAGCTTCTGCATAGTTTAAACTCATGCACCTTGGAGAATCTGACTTGGCCACGGTGGAACACACTCTGGTTACATCCCTTATACATTACTGCAACACGCTCTAAATGGGGTTGCCTTTGAAAATTGCCCAGAAGCTTCAAATGGTCCAGCATGTGGCAGTCAGGTTACTAACAGGAGTGACGCTCAGAGAGCACACATTTCCGCTGTTGCGTCAGCTCCACTGGCTGCCAGTTTGCTACCGGGCACAATTCAAAGTGCTGGCTTTAGCCTATAAAGCCCTAAACAGTTCTGGCTCAGTTCATCTATCTGAATATATATCTCTCTACGAACCCACCAGGGACTTAAGATCGTCAGGGGAGGACCTGCTCTCGATCCTGACAGCCTCACAAGCATGTCTGGTGGGGATGAGGGACAGGGCCTTCTCTGTGGTGGCCCCTTGGCTGTGGTATTCCCTGCCCAGGGATATCATTATCGGCCCCCTCCCTCCTAACCTTTTGGGGGAAAAACCTGAAAACTTGGCTCTTCGAGCATGCTTTTGGAGCTTCAGCTTAATCTGATAAACTTGAATTTGGAAAATGACCCAGGAATGACTAAGACGACGGAACTGATAAAGACTGAATATGACGACATAGTTTTACATTTTTTTTATTGTTCATTGTTTATTGTTTCAATGTTTTTGATGTTTTTAGATATTTTGTACTGTTATGTTTTTATTTTATTGATATGTGTATTTATATGGCATTGAATTGTGCCGACTGTTCGTCACCCTGAGTTGCCTTTGGGCTGATATGGGCGGAGTAGAAATGATGTAAATAAATAAATAAATAAATAAATTTGTCTGGGCTAGACCAGAATCTGCCTCGTTCCATATCATGTTTGGACTGCTAGTTTCCTCCGGCTTCAACTGGATTCCATCCCCCTGGTTCTCCTTCTGTACTAGGACGTCTCCTCCAGTACAGTGTCTTGACCTGATGAAATTTTGTGAATTAAGCATTCCTCAAGAGGAAGGTAAACACTGAAAATGGTGTAGGTCTTGAAGCTTAATGGATTTGGGGGATTTGAAGTACTAGGGTATTGGTGAAATTGCTTGGCAGGATATCTATATCCCAAGTCATTTTGGACATTTAGATTTATGTGAAATAATAAATAATGGCCATGGTCCTGCATCACATTTGTGCAGCATACATATATGCAGTGTTGCCTTGGATTATGCATAACCCTTCTGTTGAAAAGAGACACTGCATAACTGAATGCATGTCCAGATATGCAACTAAGGTAATGCACATCTGTACGCACAATGGGACCCCTTTCTTCCATGGCCTTGTAAGAAACCAACAGGAATAATGGTGTAAATAATTTTTACTGTATGGAAAAGGGAGAAGAGGAAAAAGAAGAAAGTCGAATCCTAAAAACTTACTTTGTATCATGTTTAGCTCAGGTTTGGTCCCTCATCTCCTATTTTCAGTTTGTAGCTTCTCTTCCCAACCCTCTGCATATACTGTGTCTAATTTTAAAACCCTCAAGCAAGGATGATGTCTATATATTTCTTCTATATGCGATGTGTGGGAAGATGATCTCTATTATATCATTTTCCATATTAAATAGAAAGATAGCATAACTGAGCATGATATCACTGAGAGGCTTCATAAAAATAGACCTTGGTGATCAGTGGCAACTCATGATTTGCATGTCACGGGGATGGTGGAGCCAACACACTGTTTAATGTGAGCTTTAAATGAGCTGTCCATGGTACTGAACACTGCTTGACACTGTGAATAGTGCCTTTAAAATTCAGATTGAAACCCAGAATGTAGTCCCCGCCCACATGATAAATAAGCCACTGGTTGCCACTGCTGGCATTATTTAAACAGGAACCCTTCCTATACAGTCAGCCTCCATATTTGAGTGTTTGACTTTTCCAGATTTGGCTATATCCTTGAATTAATTATATGTGTCCTCCGGCATGAACCCATGATCAATATCCACCAGAGATTCAACATATAATCACACTGGAGGACCTAGAAATTCTCTAGTGTGATTCCTTCCTTATCCTCTGGTGGAAGTTGATCATAGAGTCATGCTGGAGAGCCTAGAGATTCCTAGAAAGGTGTTCCTTCAGTTTAAAAAGGTGGTTGTTTGCAGTTTTTCACTTTCACTGGGGTCCTGTGCCCCTAATCCCAGTGGATGTGTAGGACTGATTATAAATCCTACTGCTAATCCTAACAAGAGTAGGATCACCAAATCAATTCAATGAATCTTTCTGTTGACTCACCATTACAGCATTGATTCCATATTTATTTATTTATTTATTTATTTATTTATTTATTTATTTATTTACTGTATTTGTATACCGCCTTTCTCAGCCCATAGGTGACTCAAGGCGGTTAACAGGGTAAAATTCAGTGCTTACAATATCATAAATACAATTAAAAACATAACATATAATAAATAAACAAATAAATAAAATATGAATTCACGGTGTCTCCTTTTTAAAAAAAGTTGTCCGGTCTCATTGTCTAGTCATTCCATTTTCCTATGTCAGTTACTCTGCATTTGGAAATGCTTGTTCAAAAAGCCACGTATTGACTTTTTTCCAAAATGTTAAAAGGGAGGTGGCCGATCTAATATCTATAGGGAGGGCATTCCACAGCCGAGGGGCCACTACTGAGAAGGCTCCATCTCTGGAAAGTCTGACTTGGCCACTGTGTTCCACGCTCTGGTTACATCCTGAATAGAGTAACTGCAATGCACTCTACGTGGGGCTGCCTTTGAAAACGGTTCGAAAACTTCAGTTGGTCCAATGGGCGGCAGCCAGAATGCTAACTGGGGCGACATACAGGGATGATACCACCCCCCTGCTGTGTCAGCTCCACTGGTTGCCTGTCCATCTCCAAGCATAATTCAAAGTGCTGGTATTGACCTATAAAGCTTTATACGGTTCTGGCCCAGCTTACTTGTCTGAACGCATCTGCCTCTATGTCCCATCTCACAGTCTAAGATCATCTGGGGAGGCCCTGCTCTCGCTCCTGCCAGCATCACAAATGCAGCTGGTGGGGACAAGAGACAGGGCCTTCTCGGCGGTGGCCCCTCGCCTATGGAACGCACTCCCAAATGAAATAAGATCGACTCCATCTCTCCTTGCTTTTTAGAAAAAAGCTAAAGTCGTGGTTCTGGGACCAGGCCTTTGGGCAGCAGATGTAAATTGTACCTTTAGATTTGACTGGATTGACACTTTGGACTTGACTGGACTGACAATGTGTTCCGCTTGATGGCTTTAATTAATTATTGTTGTATGTAGTGGTTTTTAATGTAATGTTTTAATGTTTTTAAATGATGTTGATTATATGGTATACTTTAAATTGTATTGTGGTAGTGCGGCCTGTAGTGCTGCAAATGTAAGCCGTGCTGAGTCCCCCTGCGGGGGGTGAGAATCTATGGGGTACAAATACCATAAATAAATAAATAAATAAATAAATAAATAAATAAATAAATAAATAAATAAGGGGAGATGCATTCAGACATGTACGTTGGGCTAGAACCATACATTTAATCCGGACTAGTAACCATTATGATTCGAGACTTTGGTTGTTAAATGCGGATCAAGAGAGGTAGGTCAGTGGAGTATCACTACTTTAAAAAAAAGAATCCATCAAAGAAACAAATGAACAGTATAAAATGGGCATGCATTATGAATGCACAGAAAGGTCACTATACTCTTTGTTAAATTAGCCTTGTGTTAAATGGAGTGTGTTTGTGTGTCCATTTGTGTCCCAAAAATGGACAGTATTTTACAAGACAGCAGGATAAACCATATTTATCCTCACTGAGACTGATGATGGAATCATACCTATTCTTGATACATATTGCACAGCATACTATAGAGCTATAGTCAGTATCATTCATTTCTCCCAGACAATGACACTCAGTAAACCTCCATTCTTATGAACAATGCACCTTCGTTCGCTGGCTCCATGCCTGGAATCTTGACTTGTTTGTATTTCCCCGTTTCAATAAAGCTCAAGCTTTATTGAGGGCTGTGATGAGCAAAGCCCAATGGAAGCTGACCATGATAGATGTAGTGCTGGTGAACTATTGTGTATTTATTCATAGAAACTTTGGGGGGCTTCTCGGCATTCCTTCTCCACCACTACCCTAACCCATACACTCATAAGAAAATGCCAAAGGGCTGATATACTAAAAAGTGAGCTTCATAAAACCACAATAATACAAAATTTATCCGGAAGTTCGGGGTACGGTGCTATCTGTACGCAGATGATGTCCAACTCTGTCACTCCTTCCCGCCTGCTACTAAGGAGGCTGTTCAAGTCCTGAACCGGTGCTTGGCTGCTGTAACCGACTGGATGAGGGCTAACAGATTGAAACAAAATCCAGATAAGTCAGAGGTACTCCTGGTCAGTCGTAAGGCCAAACAGGGTATAGGGTTACAGCCTGTGCTTGACGGGGTTACACTCCCCCTGAAGGCCCACAAACTGAAAGTAAATCCAGCAAAGACTGAAATTTTGTGGCCGGGCCGTCCATCAGAACTAGTCAACCCACTGCCACCCTTCGAAGGGGAACCGCTGACACCATCCTCCACTGTGAAGAGCCTTGGTGTCATCCTGGACTCTAAAATGACGATGAAGGCCCAGATCGCCTCCACGAGCAAAAGGGCATTTTTCCACCTACGTCAAGCAAGGCAACTGGCGCTCTATCTACCAACGGAGGCGCTAGCCATGGTAATCCATGCCACGGTTACATCAAGGCTGGATTACTGCAACGCTTTATATGTGGGTCTACCTCGGTCAGTAACTCGCAAGATGCAGACTGTATAAAATGCTGCCGCCAGGCTCCTCACAAAAACACCAATGAGGTGCCACATAACACCTTCCTTACAGCATTTGCACTGGCTGCCGGTCGAGTACAGAATCTTTTATAAGACCCTGACAGTTAAGGCCTTGCGGGGCCAGGGTCCTACATACCAAAGAGACCGTTTGATACCACCCATCCACCTGAGAGCACCACGGTCAGCCTACGAGAACCTTTTCTGTGTCCCAGGTCTGAGAGGAGCTTATCTGGAGTCCACGAGACAGAGATCTTTCTCCATTGTGGCCCCTGTCCTGTGGAACTCTCTGCCGCCAGATCAAAGAGCCATTCTCGACCTGCCTTCATTTCTGGTGGCACTTAAGACATGGCTATTTAGAAGAGCATATGCATGAGTGATAATCAGTGACCTGGAATCTGTCTATTCCAATATTTTAACATTTTAATATTTTAATATTTTAATATTTTAATATTTTAATATTTTAATATTTTAATATTTTAATATTTTAGTACCGTAAATGCCAAGCTGTGTAAGTCGCCCAGAGCACATTTGTGGAGAGCGACTCATAAATAATAAAATTAGTTAGTTAGTTAGTTAGTTAGTTAGTAAGGTGCAGGTTCGCAGTCTGGGAGTGATCCTAGACTCATCGCTGAGCCCGGAACCCCAGGTCTCGGCGGTGGCCATGGAAGCTTTTGCACAGCTCAGGCTTGTGCGCCAGCTGCACCTGTATCTTGGGAAGTCAGACTTGGCCATGGTGGTCCACGCTCAGGTTACATCCCATATAGACTACTGCAACGCTCTCTACGTGGGGTTGCCTATGAAGACTGCCCGGAAGCTGCAATTAGTCCAGTGCTCAGCAGTCAGATTACTAACAGGAGCAGAGTACAGGGAGTGCACAACTCCCCTGTTGCACCAGCTCCACTGGCTGCCAATTAGCGTCTGAGCACAATTCAAAGTGCTGGTGTTGACCTACAAAACCCTATACGGTTCTGGCCCAGTTTACCTGTCCGAACATATTCTCCCCTATGGACCTTCAAGAGTGCTAAGATCATCTGGAGAGGCCCTGCTCTCGGTGCCAGCACCTTCGCAGGCACGTCCGGTGGGGACAAGGTGGTGGCCCCCCAGCTGTGGAATTCCCTCCCAAATGAAATTAGATCTGTCCCCTCCCTCCTGACTTTTAGGAAGCAGGTGAAAACGTGGCTGTGCAATGAGGCCTTCACAGAATGAAGGAGGAGATCGCGAATATATGGATTAAGTTGGACTTGATTTTACTTTGGCGAAAGGCTTTTTCAATGTATTTATTATATTTATTATTTATTTATTTACTATTTTTATAGGCTTTTTCAATGTATTTATTATATTGTATTTTATTGTAAATTTGAAATGTTAGCATTGAATACTTGCTGTTTGCCGGTCTGAGTCCCTCTTCGGAGGTGAGAAGGTCGGGGTATAAAAGTTTTAAATAAATAAATAAATAATAAAATTTAAATAATAGTAAAATTAAGAATCAATTAAAATAATCAAAAGCCTGGCACAATAAAAAATGACTTGAATTGTTAAGTCATCGGTGAATGAGTCATTGATCTCCCTTGAGTGATTTTTACAGCTGGAGAAGTTGCAGTCAGATTGTTAACTGGGGCTGGCTACAGGGAACACAGAACTCCCTTGTTGCAATCGCTCACTGGCTGCCCTCTGTTTCCAGGTGCCATTCAAAATGCTAGTCATGACCTATAAAGCCTATGTAGGTCAGGTCCTGGTTAGTGGAAAGATCATACTTTCATGTTTGAACCTGTCTGTATTTTGAGGTTTCTGGAGAAATCACAGAATCCTTGAATCACAGAGTTGGAAGAGATCCCATGAGTCATCCAATCTAATCTAATCCCCTGCTACACAATCAAACCTCTCCCGACACATCATCATCCAGCCTCTATTTGAAAACCTCCAAAGAAGGAATAATATATAGAAAGAGAGATTTTAAGGGGGGGGGCAAAGGATTATCACCTTTTTCTCCCCTTGTTGTTTAAGTTGTGGTTTGTTGTGTCTCCCTTTGTTGCCTCTTCCACCTTCTGGACAATGGAATTACCTGCAAGACTAAGTGAGATATTTTTTTCTGACCTGACATTCTTGGCAAAGTTTGACTTCCCTCAAATATCAGGATAGTTGAAATTTCCCATCTCTCATTTATGAATGTTTGGTCATCTGGCACTCAAGACTTCACTATTCAGTAGAGCAGTGTTTCCCAACCAGTGTGGCTGGGCACACTAGTGTGCCATGAACGACCATCAGGTGTGCAGTGGGAAATTGGAACCTCCGGGGGGGGGGGGGAGTCTAGTGTGTTGAATATAAAAACCCTAAGAAACTTACCTCGATAAAGGCACAAAATTACAAACATCCCCGCTCCCCACCCGTTGTCTACTTGGTTTCTCCCTCTCCACACATTGGGAAGGCCCGCCTCCCTTTCCCCAAGTAGAGACCTCCTCTTGCCTCCTGGGGGTTCTGCGTGGGGATTTTGGCCCAGTTCTATCATTGGTGGGGTTCAGAATGCTCTTTTATTGTAGGGGAACTATAAATCCCAGCAACTACAACTCCCAAATGTCAAAGTCTATTTCCCCTGAACTCCATCTGCGTTCATATTTGGGCTTATTGAGTATTCATGCCAAGTTTGGTCCTGATCCAACATTGTTTGAGTCCACAGTGCTCTCTGGATATAGGTGAACTACAACTCCAAAACTCAAGGTCAATGCTCACTAAACTCTTATAGCATTTTCTCTTGGTTATGGGAGTTCTCTGTGGGAAGGTTGTGTCTTTCTGTCATTCCTGCCAGGATATCTATGTTGAGTTCATCGAAAAAGGCCCGGGTTTCACACTGAGGTATAAATACATTTTAAAAACATATTACCTATATGTATTACTGTGTTAGAGTGTCATTTTGTGTCATTTTGGTTGGTGGTGTGCTCCAGGATTTTGCAAATGTAAAAAGTGTGCCGCGGCTCAAAAAAGCTTGGGAAACACTGCAGTAGAGCATTTGACTTGTAATTTTAACTTTTATATCTATGATCTGTGTTATGTTTTATCCTGTTTTTATTGTTTTGTGTAAATCGCCCAGAGCATCCTAGATGGAAGGCGATTAATAAGTAATAAAGTGATGATGATCATCATCATCATCTGTTCCAGGAAGACAACAGGCATCAGCCAAGTCTTCAGTCTGACTTGGAAATCTGTAGTACGACACCCCCCTCCCAGATGACATCCCTGTGGTTTCTTCCTGCTTAATTTGTACCCAGATACTCTGAACCTGACTCCCATAGATTTTTGGATTTCAGTCATAGATCTCTGAAAGCCCTAGTCTTAGTTCTCCCACCTTCCCATGTACATTTGATGGGAACATTGTAGAGGGCCTTCTCAGTGGCTATTTCCAGGCCCTGGATCTCCCTTCCCAGAAATGTAAGGCTGGCACCCTTCTTACTATCTTTCCACAAGCAAGCGAACACCTTTTCATTCCAAAAAGCCTATCAAAATTGACATTTCAGAGGAAGCAGGTCTTGTATAATGCATTTTAATATATAAAAATCAATTCTTTAATTTGTTATTATTATTGTTCTAATTTGTGTTAAGTGGTTTCAAATGATGTGATGGTTTAATTCCATTTATACTTCTGTATGTGGTTAATTTTCTACTTGAACTGTTGTAAGGTGACTTTCCAAACTGGGAAATTGGTAGGATATAGACGATAATAACGTGAACTGTACGTTACTGCTGGCAACACGTGTGTGTGTGTGTGTGTGTGTGTGTGTGTGTAGGTGTGTGCATACACAAACACAGATATATTTTCTGCAATGAAGTAAATAATACTTAGACCAGTGTTTCTCAACCAGTGTGCCGTGGCACACTAGTGTGCCGTGAGCAATCATCAGGTGTGCCGCGAGAAAAGCTCTCTGCCCCCCTTTCTTCCCCCCTCCTCCTGTCGAACTCCTGCTGCTTGGGAGAGGAGGAGGAAGGGACAGGCGGCGGCAAAGAAAAAGAAGAAGGGACCGGGGCACCGCCTTCTTCGGCCATTTCCCCAACCTGCCTCGAAACTGCCATGACTCCCGCCATGACTCTCGCCCCTTGCTTGTTGAAGCCGCATGGAGGAGGAGCCCCGCCTACTGAAGCCCGTCCACCGCTCATGCTCCTCCTCTGTGAGAGAGCTGAAGCCGGGGGAGGGGGGCATGACGCAGCCTGGCTCCGTCCCCTCCCCCCAGCTTCAGCACTCCCACAGCTTCGCCAGCCGTGAGGGGGCAGTGCCAAGCCAGCGGTGGCAGAGCCAGCACAATGCTGGCTTGGCACTGCCTCCTCAAGGCTGGCGAAGCTGTAGGAGAACTGAAGCCAGGGGAAGGGGGCGGGGCATGGCCTGGCTCCTCCCCCTCTCCCGGCTTCAGCACTCCCAGCAGCTGCTCCCAGCAGCTCACCACCCCCAGCTGTCCTTAACTGTGTTACAGTGTCATTTTGTGTCATTTTGGTTGGTGGTGTGCCCCCGGATTTTTTTAATGTTAAAAGGGTGCCGCGGCTCAAAAAAGGTTGGGAAACACTGACTTAGACTATATAAACAATACATTTCTATTATATTTTGTCTTGGACTCTCCCAGACAGGCAGACTTTGTATATAGTTTTATTTAATATGTACATTCTTACATACAACTTCCCCAATGCACTCCTTTTTGTATACAACTTTACCTGATGTATACATTAATATGATATTTTGAATCAAGAATGAGGTTGCAAAATTCAGAGAACTGGCTAGTAAACTATGTTCAGCTCTGCATATTTAGTCTTTGGGAGGTTGATTAGGTCAGTTCACTTGAAAGCCAGAATGGTGTTGTGGTTTGAATACTGGTCTACAATTCTGGAGGCCAGGGGTTTGAATTCCCCTCAGTTGCAGAAACTGCAAAGCACCTCATCACATGCAGGCTTACCAGCATTGTGATTCACCAGCTTCTATGGTGAATTGGGGTGGCAGCAAGGCAATCCTGGTGCCCTAACCAGAAGCCGATGCTCTCCCATCCCACGTCGGAAACTTTCACCACATCCTTGATGCCCAAAGCAGCTTCTTACAAAGCATAGGGCTGCTTTGGTGTTGGATCTGGACGCCTCCCGGCTCACTTTACCACAGAGAAGTACTATTGATCCTATACCTACTGCATGAGGAACTGATTGTTTCTGTTACAATATCCGGGACTTTGGAGGTCCATATACTTGGGAAATATTGAGAATTGAGACAACCTGTTTAACTGATTTTGCCCTGTGTGATAAGGCTATAAGCCACACTCTCAACCGCAAAGGAAAGCATCTGACTAAATCTTAACAATAAAACCTCATGATTGGCCCTCCACATGCTGGAAAAGACTTGAAGGCACACAACAACAATGAAATTGTTGCCATCTGTAGTTGTGGCTACTAGATCATTGATTTTTTTAAATCTTTTAATTCAGAGGCTAGTCAAAGCCAGGGAAAATTTCCTTCTGGATTCTCAAGTCATCAAAGCCATATTAGCTGGGGAACTCTGGAGATTTGATGGGGAAAGAGCAACTTTCCCAGGCGCTGAGCTCATCATCACATCTTGTGGCGGAGAGTTCTATAAATAAATGTTGCTTTGAGAGAAGGAAGGCAATGGGGGAGAAACAAAGCAAATGCGAGGTGATAAGAGGCAAAATATACACCCTAGTTGTGTAATGGAGATTGTGTAATGGAAAAACATTCTCTCTCCCTCTTTTGAGAGTCACTTGACTGTTTTCATGGAGCTGGTATTTGGTGTGCTTTGAAAATCAATAATGGGTTTCAAGAAAAATCTTCTAGTTTATATATTTTCACGAGGAAAAAAAGAGCCCATGGCTTTATGGAGAAAGCTGTTTTAATTTGGGGTTAGAGAAAATATGAACATCAAATCTGCTTTGAAAATGATCATTTTTTTGTGCTCACAGTATTCCTTAAACATTAATATAATGTTCAGTCATCTAGTTGCATAAGAGTCAAGTGTAGAGGCAACTAATGAGATTTGCTCATAGCTGTTTGTATGGAACTGTATTTCATTAAGTCAGACTTTGAGGCCATTTTGCTGTGTATGATAATGCCTTTCTCGGCATCTAAAGCAAAAACGTTCCCTAGCTATCTTCCACACTTCATAATTATAAGAGTTTGATACCATCCTACATAATCCTGGAATTTGTAGTTTGGTAAGGTGATGGGACTTCTCTCCTAAAAAGCTTTAGTGCCTTCCCATGAACTACAGGATAAGAGCAACAATGAACTATATATCCCAAGACAGGGATGGGCAAAATATTGGCAATTATTCATTTCCAGCTTAAACAAATTCCTGATGAATGAGGATCCTTATAGAGAATAATATTTGAGCAATAAGAATTTGGAGCAGTTTTTTCCAGTACTCAGATGTCTCAAAGTGTGGCAGAGGATTATGCTTTGGATAAATAACTGTGCCATTTTCTGTGCAGGAAACTTTTTTTTGCACCCAAAACCCCATTTAACTGCAGAAATATTCGCCCACAATATTCTTGTAGTAGACTTTTACTACAAGAATATTCATTTCTTCTCTTGCATTGGGAAGCAACCTATAGTAAGCACTTCTCAATATCAGGATAATAAAATTAGAAAATATGTATCCCCCCCCCCCTTTAACAAATTTATAAACCCCCAAATTCCATAGGATGCCCCACAGTTAAAGTGGTAACAAAGTGTGTAGTAGTAGTGTAAAAAGGACCTTAAACACACCTCTACACCAGCATTCAGCCAGGTCTCTTCCTCAAATGGGGAAGACACAGTAATAGTTTTCTGCTGCTACTACTATGCACATACAAATGATAGTTCATATGTCAGAAGAATGGGGGTTTTTGCAAAGCATTTAACTTTCTTTATGCAAGCGAGGTGGATTCCCTCTTTTCCCCCAGGGGATTCAGCTTTTAAACTTCCAGACAGGATATTGGATTAGAAGGGCCACTCGTCTGACTTAGAAGAGCTATTATTAAGTTCTTATCGATCAAAGATGTCTATGATGTCCCTATACAGAAAAATGTCAACCTTGTAGCATTTTCTGGGGTGATATTTCAATGCCAGGAAGATTAGCATGAAGGTTCATAGGATTATAGCAATATAAGGTATCCAGATGGTCACCAACTCCAACCTCTCCCCTTAAAAGTAAACACAGAAAGATATTATGGTGTTGTTCTGCTTTAAAAAAGTGTTTCCTGATGCTCATGAAACTCTCTCTCTCTCGGCATTACTTCACGAATGAAGATTCTTAGGAAGGACTCATCCCACGCTTTTTACAAGCGCATTGATACCTAAAAAGGCCAATCTGAGATAGGCAAGTCCGGTTGCAGAAAGCACAGCAGAAAGTCTCCTTGGGTGATGTTGTTTTCAAATTGCGGTTCTTTCTGCATTGTCGTTTCTCTTCGAGACCCATTCAGCATGTCTTCTCGAAAGAGGCCACAGCATTGTGGATAGTGCATCTCCATGCCTCCCGATGTGAGGCCAGGGTGGACCATTGTTGGTGATCAATCGGGCAGAGCCTGAGATGTTGTTTCAGGGAGTCCTTATATCACTTTTTGTGGGCGCTTCTCTGGCGCTGACCCGTGGCGAGTTCACCATCGAGTAGTATATTTGGGAGGTGGTGGTCCTCCATCCTAGAGATGTGCCATGCCCAGTGCTGCCCAGTAGTCATGAAACTACTAAGCTCATAAAACTACTACGTTTTTTTGCAAAGTTAATGTCATCAGAATCAATGATTACTTGATCAATGATTACTTGTAAAGCCCTTACTACCAGTAGCAGTGACAAATCCACACTGGCTCTTAGTCCAAACTTTACAACCATCTAAGCTGCTGAACATCCTCTCCAAAAAAGCTTCTTGGAAATGCAAAAGCTGTTTCTACTTTAAAGGAGGATATGTGCTGTAGACAGGCACATGTGCTTTCTCTCCCAGGCCTGCACCACGAACACAGTCTTTCCAAGGCGTTTAAGGAGGCTTCCCCACAAGAGCGATGACCTCCTGGAGCTATCCTCCACCCTTTTTTTCTGGCACACTTCAATCTCCTTTCTGCTTTGGGTTTAATGCTTCCTTACAGCTGTTTCTACTCTCTAATCTAGATGAGAGCTAACTAGTAGTAGTTTTCAGGGAATGAGAATTTAATGCTGGGATTAATTAAAAAAAATACTAAACTGTTATGCCAAAAAGCAGAGGAGGAGCCCAGATCAGCTTTTGCCTTTTTTCATTGTGGGTGGGTCTTTGTACCAGTAGGGCCCTTACCGTTACAGGCTGCAGACAGTACCCAATGTACCAAAGATACCGAAGGAAAACAAATCTGTGCACAAGTCTGATCTTGTGTTTTGCAAAAACCTTCTTACCTTTGCCTAGCTGGACAATTTTATTATCAGTCCAGGTCTGGATGTTACGTATAAGTCTAAAATCTTTAGGTATGTTCCCTAAAGAGTTATTCACTTTTTCAGACTTTGTTCCATTGATTAATTTGATCAATTTTCAACCTGCTCCTTTGTTCCTAAAGAGACTGGCACTTCCAAGTGGAGAGCATTGCAGAATAAACCAAAGGGAATAGTTAGGATTCCCTTACTTTTCCTGATTAATCTACAGCTAACTCTTTCCTATTTTTCTTAGATATAGATCTCTCCATTACCTCCATCCCCATCGTGCATGCTTGAATCTTTGGTTGCTTCATCCCCAAAACTATTAATTTTTGGCCACAAGGACAGATTAACAATAATTGCAATTACTAGAGCATTTTCTTGTTTATTTATTTATTTCCACCATTTCTACCCCGCTTCTTCTCAACCCCTGAGGGGGGACTCAGAGCGGCATAACAATGTCAACAATTTGATGCCAAAAACACAGTATACATATAATAAAAACCCTAAAACAGTCAAAGTTAAAATACATTAAAACACAGTTAGCATTAAAATACATCATACATTTAACATAAGTTAAAAACAGTATTCCGTCCATAATAGAAGCTTTGGGTCATGTCCACCAGTTTGCCATTTCAGTCCAATCTAAAGTGCTGTATCGTGCTAATGAGCAAACGCTTGGTCCCATAACCAGGATTTCACTTTTTTCCTGAATGCCAGGAGGGATGGGGTTGATTGTATATCAATAGGGAGTGCGTTCCACAGACCACCAAGAAGGCCCTATCTCTCGTCCCCACCAACCGCGTTTGAGAAGTAGGTGGGAGCGAGAGCAGGACCTCCCCGGAAGATCTTAAATTACGAGGTGGGACGTAGCAGCTGATGCGTTCGGACAAGTAAGCTGGGCCAGAACCGTATAGAGCTTTAAAGGTCAAAACCAGCACTTCCATCTTCCAGTAAGTCTCCTGTAGGTAGATTTTTTTTATAAAAGAAAGAAAGAAAGAAAGAAAGATCCAAGGAGGTATGCTAAGCAAGAGGCCTAGCATTGGACAATTGATATTCTCTGTAAATGAATTCTTGGAGCATAACCTTCAGATTGAAATGAAGGGATGTTTCGTAAATATAAAGATAATTCAAAAGAATTCCAAAGACTCAGGATTAAAGCACGCAAAGAGAAAGGCTTTTGGGTCCTTGCTTCCCCTGCAAACTAGTTCCCCGTCATTGCTTTAGGCATTGTATTACATTAAGGCATAGTGAATTAACTGAAATGCAGCCAACCTCCTGATGCTCCCCATTTGATGTGGGAGGAACCCTGCTGCAAACCAAGATTAGGAGTCCCACCAGGGAGCTGCATATAGCCAGGTTAATAAATCTCTTCAATTCTTTGGAGCACACAGAAAACCTAGGATGTATGGTGCCATCGACAAGAGAGGTCACCATTCTCATTTGCAAGCATGATTACCGCACTTATTTGGCATGGCATGGAAATCCATCCTTGTATCATGAGACTCCAGAAGTGACTACTGGAGGGTTTAATCCCCTTCAGACATCATCAGCCACTACATACCTCTTGCCATCATTTAAATGCTGAACTCTGTAATTGGGCTGTCAATGGTGTATAGATAATATCTCCCAAAAAGGAAACATCTCCAAGCTGAAGGGGAACCAGGAAAGTGTTTGATAAATTGATAAACAAGTTAAATAACCTGCCTCATTAGCTAGAAGGAAGAATTAATCTGCTGAGGTATTTGCATGGAGGAAAAGTTCATTGTTTTGTGGATTCCTTGTTCTTGCTTTTAACGACTATAAGTACCATTATACAATCTATGAAGTCATTAATTTTCCAATGCATCACTGATACAACCAATAAACCCATTACAATTTACTTCCTCTACCCACCTCCACCTAAAAACAATAATCATGAAATAAATGAACTCTCCACCTCCCACCTTAAAGACTTAAATACTCTCTCGGCATTACTTTGCGAACGAAGATTCGGGAAGGACTCATCCCACGCTTTTTACAAGCGCGTTGATGACTAAAAAGTCCAATCTGAGATAGGCAAGTTCGGTTGTAGAAAGCACAGCAGAAAGTCTCCTTGGGTGATGGTGTTTCCAAGTTGTGGTTCTTTCTGTGTTGTTGTTTCTCTTCAAGACGTTCCAGGATCTGCCACAGACCTTTTCTGCTCATAGTGTCGAAGGCTTTGGTGAACTTAAATACTTAAATACTATACAAATGTAATTGCCATCCTGCTCATTTATTATCTTAAACAATGTTTTATTCTAACTTACTATTTCAATATTTTTTTCCATTTTCCTTTTCTTTACATATGATGCAAATAGCTTTTGATTCTATTGTTATTTAATTATAAGGGGCGAATGCAGCCCCTTGGGCTCTTTTTTCACACCCTCCTCTCTCCTATCCTTCCTTTATTCTCTTTCCTTCCCTCCCTCCCTCCCCTCCTTTTCCATCTGCCTTCCCTTCTATCCTTTCATCCTTCCTTCCCTCTTTCCTCCCTCCCTCCTTCCCTCTCTGTCTTTCTCCTTCCTTCCTTCCTTCCTTCCTTCCTTCCTTCCTTCCTTCCTTCCTTCCTTCCTTCCTTCCTTCCCCTTCTCTTCTCTTCTCTTCTCTTCTCTTTTGCCTTTCCTCCCTCCCTCTTCTTTTTCTTCCCCCTTTTCTCCTGGGGGATTCTTCCCCCTTTCCTCCTGGGGGATGTTTAGCGAAGAGAAGGTAGAGAGGGAATATGAGTACCATGTTTCAAGATTTAAAAGGGTGTCCCATTGAGGAGAAGGGGGGGAGGGGACTGACTTTCTGTTGTTCTAGAGGCCAGAGAACAATGGAGCAATGGGTTCAAATGGCAAGGAAAGAGATTTGACTGAAAAAGATTACGAAGAACTTCCTGACAGTAAGAGCTGTTGGAGCATGGCATAAGCTGCCTTGGAGTGTGGCGGAGTTTCCTTTTCTGGAGGCTTTTACACAGAGGCTGTCTATTGGGAGTGTTTTGATTATGCCTTCCTGTATGGGGGTTGGACTCAGGGCCGGCCCCGCCCATTCCGTGGCCTATGCGGTCATGTAGGGCGATGGTACTTGGGAGGGGCGTCGCAAACTGGGAGGGGCACTGCCGCGCCGGCCGCCCCCCCGCCGCTGCGCCTCCGCAGCCAGCTGTGCCGCTGCGGCTGGCGTGCGCGGCCGGGCGGGACACCCTTGCGCGGCCGGGCAGGACACCACTGCGCATGCACAGCCCGCGTGTGCGCGCCACCGCGTGGGACGCACTCGCGGGGCTGCGTGGGACGCCAGCGCGCATGCGCGAGGGCATCCAGGAGCCACCAGGGGGCGCAAAAATAAGGTTTGCCTACCCCCCCGGGAGAGGTGAGGCCGCCCCTGGTTGGACTGGATGGCCCTTGGGGATCTCTTCCAGCTCTAGGATTCTAGAATTATATATCAGGTGTAGCCAATACGGGGATTTTTATCTCCCATCCACCATCTCATCCTGACCAAGGCCAACCTTTTTGGGATCCAAATGTTTCCAATCTTTCCTTCATTTTCTGCTTCCAAAAGAGGAGAGGAGGGGGAGGAAAAAGCAGGGAGGGGATTTGATGGTAATCCCTTCTCTCCTGGCCCACCCACCCCACCCCCGCCCACCAAGTGGCCCTGAAGTTAGAACGTTTGCCCATGCCTGGATTAGAGCTACATCAACAGGGCCACCAACTAAAAGATAAGGAGGCCAGGTGAAAAGGAAATGATCTCTTGGTAAAGGATTTTGGGTTTTAAAAGTGGTTCGTGTTGATAACGTTGTGAGAGCAATGCTGCATTCAGGTACAGACCTCATGGGAAGAGACATGGAATTCATGCAGTCAAGTATCAAGCTGTTTCTGTGTTTTGATTTTGCGAGGCATAGTTTTGCCTGTTTGGGATCCACGTACCTTATATTTGAGTGACATAGTTTTGCCTGCCTTGGATCTATGTCTTCTCTACTTGCATATTCCACTAGATTTATCTTGGATACTTCATCTGAAGGGATTTTTGGGGACACTTGAAGGGGCAGTTCTCCTTTTGGCTTGATCCTTTCTGTAAAGTCTGCTGTTCTTGGTGACTTCAGAACACGGTCAAGTATTTGGAGCCCAGCTAACCAATCTCTTCCAGTGTAGGAAGGTCAAAAGGCAAAGTTTTAACAAAAACCACCCACAGTTGTCTTGTTACTTTCATTCTCCTTGGTACATTAAGGCCGTGCTTTTCAACCTTTTTTGAGCCGCGGCACATTTTTTACATTTACAAAATCCTGGGCACACCACCAACCAAAATGACACAAAATGACACTCTAACACAGTAATACATATAGTTAATATGTTTTTAAATGTATTTATACACTCAGTGTGAAACCTGGACCTGTTTTGATGAACACAACATAGATATCCTGGCAGAAATGGCAGAAAGACACAAACTTCCCACACACAACTCCCATGACCAAGAGAAAATGCTATAAGAGTTTGGTGGGCATTGACCTTGGGGTTTGGAGTTGTAGTTCACCTATATACAGAGAGCACTGTGGATTGAAACAATGTTGGATCAGGACCAAACCTGGCATGGATACTCAATATGCCCAAATGTGAACACAGATGGAGTTTGGGGAAAATAGACCTTGACATTTGGGAGTTACAGTTTCTGAGATTTATAGTTAACACACAATCAAAGAGCATCCTGAACTCTTGCAACAATGGAATTGAACCAAACTTGGCATATTGAACTCTCATTACCAACAGAAAGTACTGAAAGGGTTTGCTTGGGAATTGACCTTGAGTTTGGAAGTTGTAGTTCACCTACACCCAGAGAGCACTGTGGACTCAAACAATGTTATGTTATGTTTTTGTATGTTTTCTATCCAGAATCACAATGTTGGAAAGAGGCTCACCACTTTAAGGTCCCTAAAACAGGCATGGGAAAACTTTGGCCCTCTGGGTGCTTTGGACTTCAACTCCCACCATCCCTAATAGCCTGAGGCCCTTTCCTGCTTAAGTGGCTGAGGGGAAAAAAGGAAAAGAGCCTGAGGCTGCTAGGAATGGTGGGAGTTGGAGTCCAAAACACCTGGAAGGTCCAAGTTTGCCCATGCCAGCTTTCGACAGAGACCTCTTCCTCCCCCTTCCCCTTCGCGCCCTTTCTTTCCCCTCCTGCTGAACATTTACTTTTTCTTATACACTGCTTCTTCTGCCACAATTTTGATCCAAGGGGGCAGCGTGAGCATGTTCAGGAGGGGAGAGAGGAAGGTGTTACCCATGCGGGCGCTACTGCACAGACTCACCCCAGAGCAAAGCGAGGCAGAGCGAGGCTGGGAAGAAGGGAGCCCGAGTGGAGAAGAAAAAAGTGTTTGGCAGGAGGGGGAAGAAAGGTTATTGAAGGTTCCAATTTCCCACGGCACACCTGATGATTGCTCACGGCACACTAGTGTGCCACGGCACACTGGTTGGGATACACTGCATTAAGGTTCCCAGCAGAAGAGATGTAGGCATCACCTTTTCCCATTTATGAGACCAAAGAATTACGCCTTACCCATGTATACCTACAAAAGAAGGGATGTTGGCTGATATTGCCGTTCCCTAACTGTCCGTTATAATATCTCTCCACTCTTCTGTGTTCCCGTAGTGACTTATACAGATTACAGCATTTCTTCTCCCATTGGTCATTTCCCATCTGCTTCTTCTGGCTGAGCACAGCAGAAATAAAGATAAAGAGGAGACCTTGGCAGTGTTGAACAAGATATCTAGATGACCTATTTTGAGGGGAGAGTCCAGGAGTGAATGATTATTTCACCTTTTCAAAAAGAGTTAACCATCATCCATCTGTTTAGGGAAATAATATAGATTTCTAGGTATATGTTTGTTAGCAGAATAGTACAAATGAGCAGAGATATCATCACTTTTTAAAATGCAAGCGTAAATGCCTTGTGGTTTGGTTGGAGGTTTATTTGGTTTTTTTAAAGTCTTATTTGACTGTTAAGTTTTTAAAACAAGAGCTGAAATAAATAATAAATACACCCTGGTTTTCGAAGCAAAAAGAAAATCCCAGGTTAGTTATTAGCATAAAATAATCACACACGTAGTAGATAAAGGTGATTGTTGCATCTCTTAGCACTCTAGGGGTGTGATTGTATGTTGCCGGCAACACCTCCTACTGTGGCCGGTGTCTTAATTAAGGAAGGATTTATCCACTGCCTTTACAAAACCTGTAGCTTTGTCCAGGATGGCTCTTAAATTGCTTTTAAAATGCTTCCTCTCTCTCCTTTTCTGGTTCTTCAATTAAAAGCAGACATCCACTACTCCAGCTATACTCGTACCCTTTTGAAAAGGTTCCTACATGCAACTCAATTAGAGTGGTTAGAAAAGGTCTTTGGAAAGAAGATATAGCTGGAAGTGGTGTGGTTAAAATTGGTGACATGGACGCATGGACATTTGTATGTGGGTCAGACAGAAGCCAGCAGTTTCTGTGTCGGCATAACAGAAAGAAATGGAAACCTGCCTAGTACACGGTGGGATGGGGGGGGGGGAGACGGTTCATAGAAAGCACTTCCGTGGAAATGTTGGTGGTGAAAGAAGCTGTGGGTGGGTGCAGTTGAGAGAGGCCAGGAGTAGCTTAGCTGAGGAGGTGGGGCTCACTCGTAGCTACCTGAGCTGTGAAAAAACAAATTTACGTTGTAATAGTTGGAATTCCGTTGATGCCTTATGCATTTCTAGACGGGTGATTAAAGACTGTGTTGATCAATTGGCTGGTGTTTTTACTGTGATTTTTAATTTGTTTTTATCACAGTCCATTATTCCATCTTGTTTGAAGGCTTCCATTTTTGTTCTATTACAAAATCATAGAGTTGGAAGTCACCTCATGGGCCATCCAGTCCAACCTCCTGCCAAGAAGCAGGAAAATCACATTCAAAGCACCCCCATCAAGCCTCTGTTTAAAAGCCTCCAAAGAAGGAGCCTCCACCACACTCCAGGGCAGAGAGTTCCACTGCTGAACAGCTCTCACAGTTAGGAAGTTCTTCCTTTCCTGTAGTTGGAAGCCATTGTTCTGCATCCTAGTCTCCAAGACAGCAGAAGACAAGCTTGCTCCTTCCTCCCTATGACTTCCCCTCTCATATGTTATACATAGTTATCATGTCTCCTCTCAGCCTTCTCTTTTGCAGGCAAAACATATCCAGCAGTTTAAGCTGCTCCTCATAGGGCTTGTTCTCCAGGCTCTTGATAATTTTAGTAGCCCAAAGAAGTTCCCTATTGATAATTTTCAGGACTTCAGACCAGTAGCACTCACTTCCATCATCATGACATGCCTTGGAAAAGCAATCTGTAGGCAGATCATTTCTTGCCTTCCACATCCATTTGATAAACATATAGAACTAACAGATATACGGAGGCCACTATAGCCATCACTCTCCACACTGCCTGACTCATCTGTAACAATAGGGAGACTTTGTGAGGATGATTTTTGCAAACTTTAGTTCTGCATTTAACACAATCCTTTCACATAAACTGTTGTCTAAACTTATGGATCTTAGGTTTTCATATGCCAGTTGAGTAGTACATACCCTCCTCTCCATTGGTGCCACCTTGTTGTGGGGGAGAGGCTTGCATACCCCAATGAAGTTGTGAGCTATGCTGGCAATGGCATAATGGTCACCAGTAAGGCCTCCCATGCCAGGCAGGTTACAACCAAAGGGTTTGACAAGGAGTGTCGATGGGCAGGATGGGCTCTCTGGCCTTTTGGCAACCATCCTAAGAGGAGGAAAACTCTACATTCAAACCCGGGCAGATGGTGCTCATCTAACCCTGTAAGGTCGGCCATCTAGGAGAAGGTAACTCTAATCAAACCTACGACCTGAGGACCTCACTGCCACCATCCAAGCTTGCTAGGCCCCGGCTGATGAACCTTTGATTTAAAGGGTGGGGCCAGTTCTGTTGTGCTCCACCAGAAAAATCAATTGCACAAGCCCGAAGGACAAATCCAACTTTTAGTCATCAATGCGCTTTTAGAAAGCATGGGATGAGTCCTTCCTGAATCTTTGTTTGCGAAGAAAAGCCAAGAAAAGCCAAAAAGTACATGCCCACTATGTGTGTGTGTGTGGGGGGGGGGGGGGGAATGTCTGAGAAAATGGTGATATGATAGCTATCCTTAAAAATCTGAAATGATGTCACGTAGAAGATGGATCCAGCGGTTTCTGCTGTTTTAGTGACTAGACCATGAACTAATGGATAGAAGAGATCTCAAGTAAACTTTAGGAAGAACCTTTTTTTGAGTGTAAGAGCTGTTTATTTTATTTATCGTATCAGAAGCAAACCGAGGGAGCGGTTGTAATGTATTTTTAAAAACACAAATTTTAACAACTTGGTATTATACTAAATGTTCTTTGACCATCTGGAGTGCCTCTGTTGTTGCTGTAAGAAGGTCCTCCATTGTGCATGTGGCAGGGCTCAGACTCCATTGTAATAGGCGGTCTTCTCCGTACTTGCATGTCATGAACTCCACTTTGTGGCCCCATTTCTTAAGGTTGGCTCTGCATTTCGTGGTGCCAGAGCACAGTCTGTTCAGCACCTTCCAAGTCACCCAGTCTTCTGTGTGCCAAGGGAGGAGTCTCTCATTTGGCATCAGCCATGGATTGAGGTTCCAGGTTTTAGCCTGCTACTTTGGGACTCTCGCTTGCTGGGACTCTCGTGTTCCTGCAAGTATCTCTGTAGATCTTAGAAAACTATTTCTTGCTTTATGGCATTGGTATGCTGGCTGATATCCAACCAGGGGATGGACCAGAGATATTACTGCCTTGGTTCTTTCATTATTGGCTGCTACTGCTACAAATTGACCACCTGTCAGGGTGGTGGACTCTCCATATTTAAATAGGGTTGGGTGAGCATTTGTCAGAAGTGATTCACCTGTTTTCTAGCATGGTAGAGTTTTGAACTAGACTTCCATGATTCTAAATCACTAATGCTTATTTTCTCATTACTTTCTGGGAGCAAATAGGAAAGTTAATGACAATGCTGTTCTTTATAGCCTTATGAGGGGCAGCAAATCTGGGTTTGAAAAAGCCTATTTGAATGGTGTGTCTATATAGTACTTTTTGATTTATCATTCCATATCTATTTAAATTTGAGATTAACTTTTGATTCAAATGTGAGATTGTTGGCATTTCTTTGTGGAGAAAAGTGGGCACTCTGTGTCATCAGGGCCTGTGGTTGACTTGTTAAGAGGAACAGACTCTGCTTATTTGGATTCAATGAAGCTGCTTAGACATTGCAGTTGGACCACATTTCATCAAGCAGAACTAGGGCATGAACATGAATAGAAATCATTTTGTCTGCAGCATAATGTACAAGTCAAATGTATCTCTTTGGAATCAGCAGGCAACCTTGGATATAGGATATATTTTCCTGCACAAACATACCTTTTGTTTCTCTACATTTGTTTCTCAGTATTGCGGTGCATTACACAAGATGAAAATCTTTTTATAGAGGCAGGAACAGATGGTCAAACACCATGCTTACCTACAATTATACCCTAAATCAGTGTGCATGATTATATCATCAAAGACAATAATGGAACAAATGTTCCCAAGCAAATCTCAGACATTAAAGGGCTCGTTGACTGTAAAAAAGAAAGGAGGGGGGAGACAACTGAGTCATGTTCAGGCTATGCCCAGAGAGGTTCCCAACAGAGAGATAGTGGGGAGAGAAAGCCAGCTGGAAATCAAAGAGCAACAGAAGGTAAAGCCATATAGCTCCTTGGGGCCAGCAATTATGCTCAGTATGTACAGGTTGCTCTGGGAAAATGCTGGTTCAACATATACCCTGAGGATTATGGGCAATAGATAGCTCAAATCACAGACTAATTTGGAAAATTGAATGGGACAGTATGTAGTACTACATACCCACTATGTATGTTCTTGTTAAGCACATGGAGTTTACTAGGACACTAGTATCTAAAAACAGTTCTCATTCTAGTTCCTGTAGTGTGTTGGTTGTAGATATGCTTTCTTTCTTAGGGGCTTCTCGGAATAGAAAGTTATAGCCATCCAGGTTCCTTAGACCAGTGATTTTCAACCAGTGTGCCGCGGAACACTAGTGTGTCATGAGAGATCATCAGGTGTGCCGTGGGAAATTATTTTTGAACTTCATTCATATATAAACTATAAGGTGCATCTGTCCCTTTAAGAAATGGAACCATAGCACTCTCCCGTCACCTAAGGAGTGACGCGAGAGTGCTATGGTTGCACCATCATGGATTCGCTTAGGCGCGTCTAAGTAAACAAAGTTAGAGTTAGTGCTGCAGCTGCACATCAATTTGGGATCACAGCAAAACAAGCAAATGACAGTGATGGAGAAGTTTTTGTGTTCATCAAAACAGGCCCAGGTTTCACACTAAGTGAGTGTATAAATACATTTAAAAACATATTAACTATATGTATTACTGTGTTAGAGTGTCAGTTTGTGTCATTTTGTGTCATTTTGCTTGGTGGTGTGCCCCAGGATTTTGTAAATGTAAAAAATGTGCCGTGGCTCAAAAAAGGTTGAAAATCACTCCCTTAGACTCACTTCTTAAAGTATATAAGGCTAAGGTTAGCCCCATGCTCCTGTACAGAACACAAGTTATGCATAGCACCTGTGTAACATTCTGGAAGTGGATAAAAGGACAGCTGCAGCAGTGAGAGCGGAAATGGGACTATATACAGTTGACAGTTTATCCAAAATTAGGGCATATAAATATTGGTTAAAACTAAATGCCATAGCAAATGATAGACTACCAAAATTGTGCTGGTCTATTTTAACCTTTGTTTTTAATTTTTGTTGTATGAAGTTTTACCTTGGCATTTTAATGATAATATTTTTAATAACTTTTAACTTAATCAAGTTCTAATCTATGATAGTTCACTATTACAGCAGTCTTAGGATAGTGATTAGTGTATTTTAGTGTACTTTTTAGTTTTGTCTTTACTGTTGATTTGGTCAGTGTACTAATCAATAAACTTTGCTTGCCTTTCATATTAATACTAGCACTGTACCTTTCCTATCATCTAACAGGGAAACTAAGGGGTGGAAAACTTTACCCAGACCGCCAAAGGGCAACATCAGTTTTATTACTCCCTTGAAAAGTTGACCAGTTAATCCCACCCTAACAATGCATAGATCTGTGGGTGTGTTATTCCTACAAGACAACCTGAAGAAAGTTCTGGAGACTCGAAGACAAACCTATGGATTCAAATTACAAGGATGGGATTATCTCTTTTTTCCTGATGAAAAAAAGCTGTTTGATGGTGAAATAGATTGGCTTTGGGGATGGAGAGCTCACCTTCTTTGGAGTTATTTAATCAAAAATGGGTATGGCATATGTCAGGAGTGCTTTAGTTGTGTATTCCCACATAGCAGTAGGTTGCATTACAAAGACCTTATATTTCCAACCAGGTCTCTATGGTTCTAGAACTCTAAATGAAGATGCAAGTTCTTAAATGTACAATGTTTTTAGGCACCTCCATCCAATCCAGACACCACATCCTAGAAGACTTGGTTCTGGGCAGTAAACTCCATAAGGAGAATACTGCTGGTGTCCTTTGTAAGTTTAATTTCTTCTATAGTAGTGAATGGGCTCTTCTGTCTAGTGCCCAGCACTTCTGTCTAATCCATATTGAAATCAAAGTAATGGAATTTGTGTTGTGTGTGCTATTTCATTTCACATGAATTTGTACATTCAGGTGCATATTCAGTTGTACATGCCTTTGCAGACTCTGATTCACACGTGTATGGTTCACAATGTTGTTATTTAACAGAAATGTTGTGTTAATACAATCAAGATGGAAGACTACCTCTGATTTTTGCACTCGTTTAGCCCCTCAAGAAAGTGGCCACTTACGAGCAAAGGAAATGGTAGATCATTACTCATGGCAAAGGTTTTCCTAGAAGGCAAATACATTCACATGCAGATAGATTTGTGTAGAAGTCCTTACATGGTCAAATAGAGCATAAGAGTTCTGCATGAGGAACTATTGTACTGTTTCACTGTCACTATCTCCAAAATTCACCATTGTGCCACAATAACCTCACCACCACAGCATCTACTTATTGACGGAGAGCTGTGGAGGACAACTGGCATCTCGGTTTATTTATATAGCCAGATACAAACTGGGGCCATCTTGTTATGAGATCCCCTGGGATTTTCTAGTGGTCTCATTCAGTAGTGCCATCCGTTTACTGGGTGTGGAAAACACTGCCAGACACTCCTCTGATCCTCTACTGCAGTGATTTTCAACCAGTGTGCCACGGAACACTATTGTGCCATGAGAGATCATCAGGTGTGCTGTGGGAAATTATTTTCGAACTTTATTCATAAATAAACTATAAGGCGCATCTGTCCCTTTAAGAAATGGAAACATAGCACTCTCGCATCACCTAAGAAGTGACGCGAGAGCCCTATGGTCACGCCATCTTGGATTCGCTCAGACGCGGCTAAGTAAACAAAGTTAGTTAGTGCTGCAGCTGTGCGTCAAGTGACAGCTGTGGAGCAAGAGCTTTGTGTGTGTCTTTCTACCATTCCTGCCAGGATATCTATTTTGTGTTCACCCAAACAGGCCCAGGTTTCACACTAAGTGAATGTATAAATACATTTAAAAACGTATTAAGTATATGTATTACTGTGTTAGAGTGTCATTTTGTGTCATTTTGGTTGGTGGTGTGCTCCAGGATTTTGCAAATGTAAAAAATGTGCCGTGGCTCAAAAAAGGTTGAAAAACACTGCTCTATTGTGTACCAGTCCTGGAACAATCGCGTGTGTTGGGAGACTATCATAGTACAACAGGGAGGTCTGGAAGGAGACTTGAGTGTTTTGGAGAGATGAAGAGAATACCAATTTGTGCATCAACCACCACCACCAAAAACACCAAAATATGTCTATGGGCATGAGGTAGATTTATGTTGTGGAAATCACTAACAGTTGGAACACATGCTGATGTTCTTGCTGATAGCAAAAAAAAAAAAAGACTGCTTGGCTGACTTTTTTGGCTTTGTAACTCTTCTTTGGGCCCTGGTTAAGAGGCTAAAATGCCAACCAGGCTAGAAAAATATCAACTAGACAGTGGCAACCCTACACATTTGCAATGATCAGAGGTTATGTAAGCCAATTATGGAAGGCTCTCCACTGCTTTGTCTGCAGAAACATTGGAAAGCAGAACACGTTGAACTGAGTATTATTATTAATTGGTGCATTGTGTCAGTGAGCTGATGGTCTGCCTTCCTTGGCAGCAATCCAGTAGAACAGAGCTTATTTGGAGGGTTCACTTGCTCTGGGGCCTGTTTAATTGGTTTGGCATAAAAGCACAGACCAACAAAAGGCGACACCAAATACCAACATCCCAAACACTTGTAACCTTTTCTTATCCTCAGACAGAACGTTCCTGGTAGACCATTCCTGGCATTATCTCCTGTCACAAGCATTTTATGTGAAATGTTTGCTGCTGCAGCACTGGCCAATGAAATAAAATGAAGCCAGGCGTGAGCAACATTCATTCATTATATTTCTATTTCATTTTGGCATCCAAAGCTGGAAGTTCAAAGCAGGTTAGGAAAATAATATCTCCCTCCCTCTCCCCTATCTCAGGATCAGAACAACTGAAAGACTGCTGAGACTGAAAGTTGCTTATTATAATAACCATGATAATTCATTACAAATCTTCTAAATAGAATGACTTGAAAGTCACCTCATTAGCTGCGCCCGTACCTTGGGAAGTCTGACTTGGCCACGGTGGTCCATGCTCTGGTTACATCCTGAATAGACTATTGCAACGCTCTCTACTTGGGGTTGCCTCTGAAGACTGCTCAGAAGCTGCAATTAGTCTAACGTTCGGCAGCCAGGTTACTAACAGGAGTGGGGTACAGGGAGCATACAACTCCCTTGCTGCGCCAGCTCCACTGGCTGCCAAGTAGCTTTTGGGCACAATTCAAAGTGCTGGTTTTTACCTACAAAACCCTATACGGTTCTGGCCCAGTTTACCTGTCTGAACGGATTCTCCCCTATGAACCACCAAGGACATTAAGATCCTCCAGAGAGGCCCTCCTCTCCATCCCAGCAGCTTTGCAAGCGCAGCTAGTGGGGATGAGAGACAGGGCATTTTCTGTGGTGGCCCCTCGGCTGTGGAACTCTCTCCCAAGTGATGCTAGATCTGCCCCCGCTCTGTTGTCCTTTAGGAGGCTGGTGAAGACCTGCATGTGGAACCAAGCCTTCCCATAATAGGCTGAGATTGGCTATTGTCTGAATGAATGACCATGTTTACAGATCGAGTGGAATTGTTTTAGTGGCAATGTGGGTTTTTAATGTATTTTAATATGTTGTTGTAGTTGTTTTTAAATTGTATAGCATTGAATTTTGCTGTAAGCTGGTCTGAGTCCCTCTATAGAGGTGAGAAGGTCGGGGTATAAAAGTTTTACATAAAATAAAATAATAGTGGCTTTAGTGTCAGTGGGGTAGTAAATCCACTACAGGGTTTAATCTAGACAGTGCATGGGTAATCTAGACAGCACATTGGTGCCTCCTTGTCATGGGGGAGAGGCTTGCATACCCTAATGAAGATGGTGAGGCCAGTTCTGTGCACGCTGCGCTCCACCAGAAAAATCCATTGCACAGGCTTAAAGGACACATCCAACCTCCGAAATAGCATCCACATGCTTGTAGAAAGCGTGGGATAGGTTCTTCCTAAGAATCTTCGTTCGCGAAGTAATGCCAGAGAGAAAGAGAGAGCATGGGTAAACTTCGGCCCTCCAAGTATTTTGGACTTCAGCTCCCACAGTTCCTAACAGCCAGTAAGGTGGGAGTTGGAAGTCGAAAGCATCTGGAGTACCAAAGTTTGTCCATGCCTGATTTAGATCTTAAAGGATATATACAAGGTACTGAACGCCAAAATGGATTCAGAACCTTGGATAGCTGCTCTAAAGTTTAGATAGATACAACACTAGTGCAGATTAACAATCCTGATGCCTTGGATCCACCCTCTAGCTAGCACTATCAGAGTGGTTATCAGCTATCTAGAAGTAACACTTTCTACTTTTGTAACCTTACCTCAAAAATTGGAAATGAGAACTCCAAAATATAATTGTTTTTTGGGAAGAGCCAGAGAACTAATCTACCTAAGGTAAGGAGGCATTCTCTTTCAGTGGAGAGCAATTATTTCAAGACTTCTGAATCTGGAAATGGACACTGGTCAATAATGGTCCCACTTAAGAAATTCACTTATAGAGCCATGAACTGAATACATCTACAGCACAATACCCAGAAAAGCACAAGAGAACCAACAGAATTTCAGCCTATGGGTTTGTGATTCTAATCCTGGGTTCCTAGCTTTGAGCTAGGACAGTTTGTTCCTTTACTCAGAACAATCATAAGTAATAATAATAATAATAATAATCTTTATTTATAACCTGCCTCCATCTCCCCAAAAGGGACTCAGGGCAGCTAACATGAGGTCAAGCCCAAACAAACAATACAAACACTATTGAACATAAAACAGCAAAGGGAAAAAAATGCATAACAAATATATATATTTATTTATTCATTCATTCATTATTTTGACTTGTATACCATCCTTTCCATTTGGCTCAGGACAGTTTACATCATATCGAACAACAAACAAAACATATAAAAACAGTAAAAATAAAAACAGTTTCCACAATAGTCCGCCAACCAAGGGTGGTTATAGGTTGAAAGCCTGCCGGAACAGTGCCGTTTTGCACGCTTTCCCGAAAGCTGGCAGCTCACTATTACTCGCACTTCCGGAGGTAAACTATTCCACAAGCATGGTGCTGCCACAGTGAAGGTTCTCTGTCTAGTTGACGACAGACGAATAGTTCGCAAGGGCGGAATCTGTAGGAGGTTGAGGTCTTAGGAACTGAGTGATCTCTGGGGAACATATGGGAGCAGAAGGTCCCTTAGGAACACCGGCCCCAGACTATGTAAGGCCTTAAAGGTCAGAACTAACACTTTGAAGATGACCCGGTGCTCAATTGGTAACCAGTACAGTCGCTGCAGTGTTGGAGTAATATAAGTCCTGACAAATGACAAAAGGTAAACAATATAGCAACACATAGTATAGTCAACACAGTGGACTGGCCATATGTCTGGGATAAAATGTTAGAAGGTTAAAACCCTGGGTGTGAGAGAACACAGAGTGTATTTGTAGAAAAGGCGCCCAAAAAGGAGGAGCAGTGGAGCAGTAGGATTTATTTTTCCTCAATCCATTGCAGACAAAGAATCTATATAGTGATCTCTATAGCTAAGAGATAAACAATAGTGTGTTGTCTAGAGGCAAAATCTTTCCTGATCCTTTTCTGGTCTATAGCTGCATTGCAAGCCCCCCAAAATGACCAAAAAAAGCTGTGACTTCCAGTCATATAAAGCTTCGAGACATTTCTTGTAACAATTTAGAGAAGAACTAGAGAAGAAAACAGAAGCATAGGAGTAATGTTCTTGGGAACATGCTATGGCGTAATTTTGCTTTTTTTCACACGTTGGGGGAAATACTATTGTAATGGGGGTTGGAGAGCTTTGGGAGACGAGTGGGAGTTAAGGGGGCATGTCTAGCTTATATGTCCAACTTTGTTCACCCCTGCTACAAATTGGTCATGACATTATACACTATTGCGTATCATGTATATGAATGCATGGAGAAACCAAGACTCTTAAAATGGAAAACAACAGTTTAAGAATAAATTTATTTATTATTTATTTATTTACATCATTTCTACCCCACTCTTCTCAACCCCCAAGGGAGGGCTCAGAGCAGCCTAACAAAAGGCAACAATTTGATGCCGATACACAATATAAATACAATATAAAAACAATAAACATTCAGGATTAAAATACAATTAGCATTAACACATAATACACATACACGTAAGTTAAAAACAGTGTTCTGTCCATCACATAAGCATTGAGCCATAGCCATCAACTTACCAATTACAATTACAATCCAAAGTGCTGCCTTGGGTGCACCATTAAAACTAGTCACTATTCTATGAATGAAGGCAAATTTGGATCATCCAGTTTACAATGGGTTTTTTTTCACTCTTCTCTTCCCCAATAAATTTAGTATTTCTTTAAAAAGAGTAGGGAAATAAGAGAAGGACAGATGCTACTGTCATTGCAAGGGATGAAACTTGAAATCATGACTAAAACCAATATGTATGTTACCCTTGTTCTGCCAGTCACATTCCTGCCTGTCATTGCTGCGAAACGTCTTGTCATTGAAATTGCACAAATACTGATGACCAGTTAGGAAGAAGTGAGATGAACCGGGTGGCAATTAATAAGCTGCTCATTTTGTTTGACAAAATTCATGCACATATTGATTAAAAGGTCACAACAGAAAGCATATTGAAATAGCATTTTTGAGGCAAGTTAGAAACACACTTCCAAAGAAGTTTAGTAAATTTGTAATAAAAACCAAAAATCTTGCAAAGGAATATGAGTCTCCCATGAGTAGAATCTTCATTTTGAGGAAGGTTATTACAGAATTCATGTCAACAATGAGATTGCCAACCTTTTGTGTATTGAATACCATTGATTTGTGAAAAAGTAAGTCTTTGACAAAGAGAAATGTAATGCACTAATATGCCATCTCCCCAGCTTCCACCATCATAGGGGCTCAGAAAAAAGGTCATAAAATGTGGTTGGCACCACAGGCAGATAACTTTGCAAAAACAGCAGTGGGTCAGAGAAGAATTAAACACTTCTCCCATGCAGATGTTACTTTCAGACTTAGCTGCCAATTTGCTACCAAGCACAATTCAAAGTGCTGGTCCTGGTCTATAAAACTCTATAAACAGTTTCGGCCCAGCTTATTTGTCCGAATGTATCTCTCTCTACGGCCCACCTTGGAGATTAAGATCATCAGGAGAGGCCCTGCTCTTGATCCCACTATCCTCACAAGTACGGCTGGTGAGGACAAGAGACATGCCTTTTCAGTGGTGGCCCCCCAGCTGTGGAATGCCCTTCTAATGAAATTAGATCAGCCCCCTCCTTCCCATCTGTGGTGAAGTCATATTTCTTTATTACAGGTTTTAAATATGGTTGATATATATATATATATATATATATATATATATATATGTTGAAGGGCTAAAACTTGGCAAACCCTAAAGGGTTAACGGAGATATTAGCATGCAGAACCTCCAAGGGGTTTCCATTACCATGGAAACAGGAGGCGGAGCCTGCAACTGGCCTTAGAATCTTTGGATTCAAACTTTAGCAGTTGGCAGTTGACAGTGAAAGTCGAAGGAGAGAGGGTGTGTGGAGAGTTAGGGAGTCCATTTTAGCCAGCTGTCAGCGGGTTTAAAAAAAGACTCTGACTCTACTCTGAGAGAGAGTAGAAGAAAAGCTGTGTTTGAACTGCTAGGAAAGCAGTTGGGTTTAAGGACCCAATTTGCTACCAAGCACAATTCAAAGTGCTGGTCTTGGTATATAAAACTCTATAAACAGTTTCGGCCCAGCTTACTTGTCCGAATGTATCTCTCTCTATGACCCACCTTGGAGATTAAGATCATCAGGAGAGGCCCTGCTCTTGATCCCACTATCCTCACAAGTACGGCTGGTGAGGACAAGAGACATGCCTTTTCAGTGGTGGCCCCCCAGCTGTGGAATGCCCTTCTAATGAAATTAGATCAGCCCCCTCCTTCCCATCTGTGGTGAAGTCATATTTCTTTATTACAGGTTTTAAATATGGTTGATATATATATATATATATATATATATATATATATATATATATGTTGAAGGGCTAAAACTTGGCAAACCCTAAAGGGTTAACGGAGATATTAGCATGCAGAACCTCCAAGGGGTTTCCATTACCATGGAAACAGGAGGCGGAGCCTGCAACTGGCCTTAGAATCTTTGGATTCAAACTTTAGCAGTTGGCAGTTGACAGTGAAAGTCGAAGGAGAGAGGGTGTGTGGAGAGTTAGGGAGTCCATTTTAGCCAGCTGTCAGCGGGTTTAAAAAAAGACTCTGACTCTACTCTGAGAGAGAGTAGAAGAAAAGCTGTGTTTGAACTGCTAGGAAAGCAGTTGGGTTTAAGGACAAGCAGTTAGTGTAAAGACTGCTGAGTTATTGGTTCTGGGAGTGCAGCTGTATAGTATCAAGTTGTATCTCCATAGTTAGTGTATTGTAACCTTAAGATACATGCCTGTGAGAAGATACTGTAACCACCTAAGCTTTGAACTCTGAAAGCTCCACGCTTAGAACACTGTTTGAATAAACTTTACAGTTCTTTAGCAGAGATAGCTCCCCGCGTAGTTCTTTCACCCACAATTCTCAAAAACTACTTCTTCCTAGTAGGTAGCCAAGTATAGTGAATGGTGACAGCGAAAGTTAACAAATAGTATCAGTGGGAGTTTGGGTTAGAGTAATACCCTGCCCTGACACAGTAATCGAAAGGTCAGTGGGAAAGCTGACCTGTGTGAATACTTATTCCATTATATGGTGGCAAAGGAGAGGGATTAAAAGAAGCCTTTATATAAATTGGTGGTAAGGGTGGAATAAGAAAACTACCCAGCCACATTTGAAAGTGTAATATAGAGAGTCCTTACACCATCCTTTAGGAAAAAACATAAAACTTGCTTGTGGGACCAAGCATTTAAGCAGCAGACACAGCGTTAACAATGAGAATGATTTATTGGACTGAGAATGGAATTACCTGGATTATGACTTGAACTTGCATAATTTTAATAGGATGTTTTTATATGTGATATTTTAACAATTTTTTAAAATATAAACTGTTATTATAATTGTCATGTTTGGGCATCTAATAGTGGCCGATTGTGAGGATCGGCTGCCCTGAGTCTCCCCCCACCCTGGGGGATGAGAAGGACGGGATACAAATGGTACGAAATAAATAAATATAGTAGGTGGACAACACAGGATCAGGAGTACTACATCTGCTGAATAATATCTCATTTCTTTCTGTAGGCACTGGTGTTTTTCCATGAGAGTGGAATAGTGTCACTTCAAATATTGGTTAGATGTTGTTGGCTCTGCCCAAGGTGCTGAATCAATGACCATTTTATGACTAGTACCTTCCCAACATGGATGCCAAGAGCTGCCATTGGTTTCCAATACAGTGGGTGATGGCTAACTGGGCATTTTAGATAATGCTATTATCCACAAGACAGTCAGTGCATGTAACGCCATGCAGTGATCAAATAAAAATGCACAATTGAATGGACTCGGCTATTTCAGATTACAACTTGGAATTGCATTTTAAAATCCTTCTCTTTCCCACCCTGCAGGTAGAACAGTAGGACCTGCAAGTAGAAAACAAGCATAGACATAAGCATGGCCATCTGTCGGGAGGGCTTTGAAGGTGATTTTCCTGCTTCTTGGCAGGGGGTTGGACTGGATGGCCCACGAGGTCCCTGCTAACTCTGTGATTCTATAACTAAAGTTCCGATATGCTAGTTTTCTACTTGCAGATAATGAATTCTGTGGATTTGTATGGGGCCCAAAAGAGCTCTCAGAGCCCTGGAATGCCCCCCACTATCTCTATGTAGTTTTATGTAATGAGAATTTTATAAACTGATAATATTTGCATGACCAACAGCAAAGAGATTTTTTTTGATTCACCCAAATGAAGAATATCATATAAAACAAAGTGCCGGAGAGATGGTAAATAAGAATCAGCTTCCATGACTCTTGTCCACTTTAGTTAAATGAATGCCTTCTCTGGGTCTGAATTCGTTTGACATTTGCTAAGGGTGTGAAGATGTAAGCATATGAGAAAGGATAATGTAGGGCAGTTTGGCCAACTTCTCGGTAGACAGGTGTGGCCATTTAATCTTATGACCACTCATAAAATATTCCTTGAGGGAAGAAAAGCCAAAAAAAACCCCTCTATACTTATTCTCAAAGCCCCCACTGCAAAACAAGGCTCGGCGCCACTAATCTCTCAATAGTGGAGCTGGACCTTGGGGAAAAAAGTCTTCCCTGGTGTCCCAATGAAATGCATAGCTATTCAGAGAGAGAGAGGAAAAGAAAAGAAAAATAGAATTAATGTAGCCAGTCAACCCTGTTGTTGCTTAGTTAAACTGTTTCTCAAGACTGCTTTTCTTCTTCAACCCCCCTGCTTAGAAAATTGCACATTAATATTAAAGTGTTTCGATAGGTATTGCCTTAAACAGAAAACTCTTGGATTGAAAGCTTGCTTGGGGACTACTCCAAGAGGCTCTAAAGGGATCAGAAACAATGTATTGGTGTTCTTAATTCCTCTTTCTCTCCTGCCTTCCCAGCTCTTATTGTGTAGCTCAGTGGCTTGTTTTACAGTAATGGCACTTTGCCCAAGAGTCAATCCTCAGCCTATAGGCTAGACATGGGTTTTTTTCTCTTTCTCTACTCCCCTCTTTCATGTACACACACACACACACAGTTTCCTCGTACTCTTTTGTTGTTGAACTTGTTGCTGTTGTTGTTGTTATACATGGAAATTGGGTTGCCATCTATGGTCGTGAAAGGTGGACAGTGAAGAAAACTGACAGGAATATAATCTACTCATTTTACAAGTGGTGGTAGAGGACAGCTCCAAGGATACTGTCAGTTGCTAAAAAGACAACATCAAGCTCGAACTCTTCCTGTTTTATTTATTTATTTATTTATTTATTTATTTATTTGCTTCATTTACAGTATATTCCACTCTTCTCACCCCGAAGGGGACTCAGAGCGGATTACAGTACACATACTTGCAAACAATCCCTGCAGTTCAACATATATAGACAACATATATAGCCATATATAGACATCACATATATAGACGAACAGAGGCAAATTTCTGGCCACCAGGGGGAGCTGACGCACTCCTCTTCTCCCTCAGCGTTTTCCAGCATCCCATTGTTGTTCTTCCGCATTCCTCAGCGATTCCTGAGCTCTTTTCATGGCCTCATAAATTAGTCAAAATTTGCCTCCCCACTTAATGTGGTACCTTTATCTCCTACTTGACAAATGAATTGTCTTTCGGGCTGCAAAGGTCGACAGCAGGCTACAATTAAGGTCAAGCACCCACCTTGACCCTGGCAGGCCTCGAACTCATGACCTACTGGTCAGAGAGATCTTATGCAGCTGACACTTAGCCAGCTGCGCCATATTCCTGGTGCTTCTTGTACTTTGGAAACAGCACGAGATGATGTGACTAACTAGAAAACATGGTAATTCTTGGTAAATTGGAAGACAGTAGAGAAAGACTGGTGCTGGTAGATTGGATCCATGGCTCTTAAGTATGCAAGATTTATTTATTTGAAACATTTATATTCTGCCCTTCGGACCCCAAAGGAGATGCAGGGTGGAGCACAACATATAGACAGTAAGCATTCCATGCTGCAACATAAAATAACTATAAATATATATCTCTCTGGCATTACCTCGCGAACAAAGACTTTTAGAAAGAACTCGTCCCATGCTTTCTACAAGCATGTTGATTACTAAGGAGGTTGGATGTGTCCTTTGAGCCTGTGCAATGAATTTTTCTGGTGGAGTACAGCGTGCACAGAACTGGCCGCACCCTTTAAACCAAAGGTTTGTTTGCCGGGGCCTAGCAAGCTTAGGACGGTGGCAGCGAGGTCCTCAGGTCGTAGGTTTGATTTGAGTGCACTTCTATAGATGGTTGACCTTGCAGGGTTAGACAAGCACCATCTGCCCGGGTTTGAAATTAGAGTTTCCCCTCTCTTAGGATGGTTGCCAAAAGGCAAGAGAGCCCATCCTGCCCTTTGACGCTATTTGTCAGACCCTTCGGTTGTGACCTGTTTGGCATGGGAGGCCCTACCGGTGGCTATGCCACCGCCAGCATAGCTCACAACTTCATTACGGTACACAAGCCTCTCCCCCACAACACAAGCCTCTCCCCCACAACAAGGGGGCGCCAATGGAAAGGCTCTAAATATACACAAGCATTAAAAGCAGTTACATCTACTTTAAAATCAGTTGCTTAAAATCATCTCAAAACACTATGCTGGCTCCGGTCAGTGGAATGGGTTTCTTATTATTGCTTTATTTCACTGTCCCAAAGGTTTGATCCCACAGCCAAGTTTTTTGAAGGACAGGAGAGAGGGGCTGAACTAATCTCACCAGGAAGGGAATTCCATAGCTGGAGGGCAATCACTGAGAAGGCCCTCTCTCTCATCCCTGCCAAACATGCCTGTGACGGTGGTGGGACCGAGAGCAGGGCCTCCCCAGAAGATCTCAGTCTTTGAGGTGGTTCATAAAAGGGAATGCGTTCAGGCAGGTAAACTGGGCCGGGGCCGTTTAAGGCTTTATAGGCCAAAGCCATCACTTTAAATTGTGCCCGGTAGCAAACAGGCAGCTATCTGAGCAAGACTGTTGGTCACTAGAGACTTTAGAGGTGAATGCTGAAAATCCATTTCAGACACAACCCAATGAACATGCCAGTAGCTTTCAAGGGATTTTTAGCATTAATTTCTATGTCACTAAATTTTAGACACTAAAAAATAGTCTGCTTGACTGTCAGCATTAATATATAAGAGTCACTATCCAAATATTTATTGTGTTGTAGGAGGGAAAGTATTGCCTATTTAAAAATATTTTTAGAGTGTTGGAACATCTTTGCTTACTCAAAGACATAATGAAAATGATGACTAAGAATATTTCCCTTATCAAATGCAAAACCTTATACAGTTGTTTAATTATTGGAAAATTACCAATCTACTGTTAAAAAAACTCTGATCCAGCTTGGGGGGAGGAAATAAAGTTAATTACTTGTCTGTATAAATTAGATCCACAAGAACAAAGCTAGGTGTGTGTGTGTGTGTGTGTGTGTGTGTGTGTACATTCTGTCCTAGATTTCCTATACATTCCTTGTTTCTGGTGAGAAAGTCCCATTGCTGTGTTCTGAACATTTCTTATCAATCACAGAATGCTTTGAAAATGAAAAGGGAGTTCACCTTTCTTTCACTAGATTAGGAAGGCATCCTTGCATTTGATCACCTATTCTAAAATATATTGAGGGAATAAATAACAGTGAATAATGGCCTTCATGCTAGTTGCTTTCACGGTTTCCAGGACTCCTTGATGGAGTTATAGCTCCTATCGCTCACAATAGTGCTAGGTCTTATTTCATATCACCCATCAATCCATGTTTGCTTAATGCTTACCCTTCTCCTATTGCCTTCTTCATTTTTCATTCCAGCCCTTCTAGTGTGCCATTGTCACTTCTCAGGCAGTCCTCAGTAGAAGTGGATGAGAATTTAATTGGGCTTATTTTTTTTAATATGAACTTTACAAATTTATTCATAAATGTTAGGGTAAGAAATTTTATACACACACACACACACACACACATATATATATATAATTTCTTACCCTAACATTTATGAATAAATGTTTGCCTCTGTTCATCTATACCGTATGTGTGTAATATGTCAATATATATATATTCCCCTCTTCTCACCCCGAAGGGGACTCAGAACGGATTACAGTGCACATACTTGAAGACAATCCCTGCAGTTCAACATATGACATATAAACATGTGACATTTATCACAGTACAGTACAGTACATACATTTTTGACATATTACACACATATATAGACGAACAGAGGCAAACTTTCTGGTCACCAGGGGGAGCTGACACACTCCTCATCTCTCAGCGTTCCCAGCGTCCCTTGTTGTTCTTTCCGCTTTCCTCAGCGATTCCTGGGTTCTTTTTTAATGGCCTCATAATCAGTCACTTTGCCTCCCCCACTTGAATATGGTACCTTTATCTCCTTCTTGACAAATGTAACTGTCTTTCAGGCTGCAAAGGTCGACAGCAGGCTACACTTAAGGTCGAGAACCCACCTCGACCCAGACAGGCTTCATGACCTACTGGTCAGAGAGATCTTATGCAGCTGACACTCAGCCAGCTGCCTGACTAGCAACAGTACGCTAAAGGGTAGCCTGACTAGCCAGCTGCACCACACTCCCCTTTTTTCTTATATTTTAAAGGAAGAGGGGGCTGCCTTTGAAGACTGTTCGGAAGCTACAATTGGTGCAGCAGCCAGATTAATAACAGGAGCAGCACTCAGGGAGCGCACAACCCCTCTGTTGCGCCAGCTCCACTGGCTGCCAGTTTGCTACTGGGCACAATTCAAAGTGCTGGCTTTAACCTTTAAATCCCTAAATGGTTCTGGTCCAGCTTATCTGTCTAAACACATCTCTCCCTATGAACCATCTAGGTGCTTAAGATCTTACAAAGAGGGCCTGCTCTTGGCCTCGTCTGCTTCGCAGATTCGACTGGTGGGGACAAGAGACAGGGCGTTCTCAATGGTGCCCCCTCGGCCATGGAACGCCCTCCCTAGGGACATTAGATTTGCCCCCTCCCTCTTAACATTTTGGAAGAAACTCAAGACCTGGCTGTTTGAGCAGGCTTTTGCAAATGAAATATAATTATTTAATTAAGACCTTTGGAACGACAATGATGCAACAGAAACTGATTTCAATAATGAGACGCTAAGATTTGGATTTTATATTTTTAACTATGAATTGTATGATTGTTTTATTAAGTATTATGTATTTCATCTGTGGGCAAATGTTGCCACGTGTGCACCACCTCGAGTTGTCTTCGGTCTGAGAGGGGTGGTATAAAAATATAGTAAATAAATAAATAAATTTCAGCTATTTTTATTGCCCTAGATATGCACAGATAAGTCTAGAATTTTAGTCAAACATTCGACCTCCCAAACAGTGGCCATAAATATAAGCAAAGGGTGGGAATGGCCTAAGCCAGAGTTTCTCAACCTGGGGGTTGGGACCCCTGGGGGGAGTCACAAGGAGTTTCAGAGGGGTCATCGAAGACAATAAAAAAACATATGTTTCTGATGGTGTTAGGAACCTCTTCCTTTGGCAGAGAAGACTGAAGATCTCTCTGCCTGTTCTTCTCGTGCCTTAATGCCGCTGTCTACTATATCCAAAGAAGTGGGTTTATATATCCATGAAAGCTCATGCTAAAATAAAATTTATTTATTTATTTATCATTTGTCTATACCGCCCCTCTCAGCCCGAAGGTGACTCGGGGCGGTTTACACAAGGCAGTCTCTGCCCTTCAATTAAAAACACAAGCAAAACAAAACCAAACAATAACCATATAACATAATAATTAGCAGTTACAACATAGAAATGCAGTCTCAGCATCACGTTGAAATCATTTTCCGTCACATTGTCGTCATTCTATAGATCTAATTAAACTGTTATATTTAATCAGCAAATGCCTGCTCAAATAGCCAGGTCTTGACTTTCTTGCAAAATGTCAGGAGGGAGGGGGCCAATCTGATGTCACTAGGGAGGTCGTTCCAAAGCCGAGGAGCCACAACTGCAAAAGCCCTGTCTCTCGTCCCCGCCAATCGCGCCTGCGAAGAAGGCGGGACCAAGAAAAGGGCCTCTCCAGATGATCTTAAACATCTTGATGGTTCATAGGGAGAGATGCGTTAGGACAGGTAAGTTGGGCCAGAACCGTTTAGGGCTTTAAAGGCTAAAGCCAGCACTTTGAATTGTGCCCGGTAGCAAACTGGCAGCCAGTGGAGCTGGTACAACAGGGGAGTTGTATGCTCTCTGAATGCCGCTCCTGTTATCAACCTGGCTGCTGTCCATTGGATTGGTGCAGCTTCCAAACAGTCTTCGAAGGCAACCCCACATAGAGAGCGTTGCAGTAATCTATATGGGATGTAACCAGAGCGTGGACCACCATGGCCAAGTCAGATTTCCCAAGGTATGGGCGCAGCTGGCGCACAAGTAAAATAAAACCCAGCAAGTCTTAAATGTGTTGCTGTATTTTTTTTCTTCATCCTCTCCCTTGCTACTTTTTAGGCTATTACTTTGAAAGTTATCACAATAATAATAATATATTGTTTATTTCTATTCCGCTCTTCTCACCCCGAAGGGGACTCAGTGCGGATTACAATACACAGTTCCTGTCGGAAAGACATACAATTACACATAGACAAATACAGTGCAGTTTTTAGAAGGACTTCTTCTTTCCTGGCTGCGTCATACAGGTGGGTGTCATCGGGTGTGAATGCTCCATTACATCATTGTTGTTATGTCCCTGCGTCATTGCGCCATCACGTCACAAGGGGGTGCTGTTGTTCCATCCTTATGACAGGAGCCTCTTGTTTCCACCACTTCCGCCTCTCCCTTCTCCGTCAGCCTATTTCAGACAAGTCTGTGCAAAAGTCCTTCACCACTTTTATGGTCCTTAATGTTGTTGTTGTTAATTCACAGCTGGGCTGTTGAGCTGCTTGGGTAAACAGTAGACAGGACTTACAGCTGGCGTCTAACTCAGCCCGGGATTCAATCCTGCAATCTTCAGATCTTCAGATTGCCAGCACAGCGGTTATTACCGCTGTGCTATCTCTCCATTATATGTCTTATAATGGTGATTTTGCTGCTCTCTAGAGCAGTGTTTCCCAACCAGTGTGCCGGGGCACACTAGTGTGCCATGAGTGATCATCAGGTGTGCCATGGGAAATTGGAACCTCCAATATCCTTTCTTCCTCCTCCTGCCGAACACTTTTTTCTTCTCCACTCGGGCTCCTTTCTTCCCAGCCTCGCTCTGTTTGCTTTGCCTCGCTTTGCTCACGCTGCCGCTTCTGTGGGGGGGGGGGGGAGGGAGGAAGACGTGACCCGTGCGAGCGCTACTGCGCAGTCGTCCTCCCTCCGCTCCACAGTGCTCTCTGGATATAGGTGAACTACAACTCCAAACTCAAGGTCAATGCCCACCAAACTCTTATAGTATTTTCTCTTGGTTATGGGAGTTCTGTGTGGGAAGTTTGATTCCATTCCATCATTGGTGGAGTTCTGAATGCTCTTTGATTGCGGGTGAACTATAACTCCCAGCTGTTGAGCAAGACTTTTGTGTGTGTCTTTCTGCCATTCCTGCCAGGATATCTATGTTGTGTTCATCGAAACAGGCCCAGGTTTCACACTGAGTGTATAAATACATTTAAAAACACTATATGTATTATTGTGCTAGAGTGTCATTTTGGTTGGTGGTGTGCCCCAGGATTTTGTAAATGTAAAAAATGTGCCACGGCTCAAAAAAGGTTGGGAAACACTGCTCTAGAGCAAATCTTTGTAGGGAGTTAATGAGTTTCAGCAGAATATGGGTCCACTAATCCACATTTCTTTGTGAGGCGTCAGGAACTCAGAAATGTAGCAGGAGGGCCAAATATGCCATTGCTGTTTTGCTGCAGTGCTATCTTGCCAGAGGAGGGAGCTGCTAGCTTGTTCTCTTTCCCTGACTTCTTTGCCATCACTCCTTATAACTTGAAGAAGATGCTGCAGCTCTCAGTTTAGCAGGATTTGGGTGACTCTTTTGCATTACCAAGCTACTGATTCTGACCTCTTACTTCCTCAGCGTGAGCAATGTAACTGCTCAGCTGGAGCAGTTACAGGCTCCACACAGCCTCCCTGATGTCTTCCTCGCTTGATTATTAGTTTGCCTCCGGACTATCAGACTCGACAGTGGTTAATGTACTGTCTCTACCTGTGCTCACTGCCTGCATGTAGTGCATGACTAGAATTGTTAAGAGGGCACCTCAATTGATCTTGGAGTTCAGAGTAGGTCAGATGGAAAGAAGCAGTCTTTTCCATCATGTTGGCTAGATGATATTTATGATTTTATTGGTAAAGGCACACAGGTGAACTCCCACATCTTGAGATGTGCTAGAAGGCAAGTGGAGTTCAGTACGGAGGCTAAAGAACCGTTCCTTCCTACCAATTCTGATAAAATAATCCCAGACTAGAGTTTGAAAGAATTGCTGGCTAGGATTCCACATCATGTTTGCAAGGTATAAACCTACAAAACACATTTCCATAAAAGTTGTGTTTATAGATGAAAAGACCTGGAGGTGGTGGTATAAAATAATTCAAGAAGAATCCATTTGTTTTCTGTGTTTCTCTTTAGCCTTTTTTCATGGAATAATGGAAATGATCATGAAATGTTTTCCTTTAGAACAATGAATAAATGTTTAAGATATTTTTTCATGTATTTATTCTTCCAAACTCATTCCCAAAAATTATGTAAAAGAAAGGCTTTTATGTAAGATTATGTACAGTGTCACATTTTTTGCCTTGGATCTGTTTTTGATATTAGTCTAAATTTTAAATGTCCATAGATCCAGAAGCTTCCACACAGCTGAATGCACATTGAACAGGCCCATATCACCCATAAGGCCACACTAGGCCATGGCCTAGGGGCGCAGCCAAGGGGGGGAGGGCAGATCCAGACCCCCAACTTTTTTTAAAAAATAGTCAATCTTTGGGTGCTTCTGCACCTGCGCACCATCCATGCCCCCCCCCCCCTTTGCTGTATTCCTCCTTGGCTCCTCCCTCCTCAGGCCACGCTAAGACTCCCAGAGGACTCAGTGTGGCTTGAGGAGGGAGGGAGGAGGAAGCTTACCTTCCTCCTCCTTCTCCGCGACGCGCCCGGCTTCACATCGTGGAGGAGGAGGAGGAAGGAAGGGAAGGCTTGCCCCAGGGGTGGAGCTTCCCTTCCTCCTCCTCCTCCACGATATGCCCGGCTTCGCGTCGCGGAGGAGGAGGAGGCAGGAAGGGAAGCCCTGCCCCCTTGCGCCCTCCTTCCAAGGAAGGAGGGTGCACGCGGAGGGGAGTGCGGTAGAGGTTGGTTTGGGGGTGTAATTCCATGTGTTGCCTAGGGTGCCAAAATTGCTTAATCCGGGCCTGACATTGAACCGGATTATATGGCAGTGTGGTCTCAGGTACAACAGTTCAAAACAGATACTGTGTATTATCTGACTTGATATTCTGGGTTATATGGCTGTGTGGAAGGGCCTTTGGATAGCTCCTTTCTAGAAGTCACAAATCTGGTAGGATGGGCTCTCTAGCCTTTTGGCAACCATCCTAAAAGAAGGAAAACTGTAATTTCAATCCCGGGCAGATGGTGCACATCTAACCCTGTAAGGTCAACCATCTAGAGAAGGAAACTCAAATGAAACCTATGACCTGAGGACCACGCTGCCACCGTCCTAAGCTTGCTAGGCCCTGGCAGATGAACTTTTGGTTTAAAGGGTGAGGCCAGTTCTGTGCACACTGCACTCCACCAAAAAAATCAATTGCACAGACTCGAAGGACACATCCAACCTCCTTAGTCATCAACATGCTTGTAGAAAGCGTGTTATGAGTCCTTCCTAAGAATCTTTGTTCACAAAGTAATGACAGAGAGATTCTGGGATAAAGGGCTGTATGGAAGGGCCCAAAGTGTCAGTAGATATCACCAGTGGTCTCCTTTCTCCTTCAGAGAACTACAGGTCCCATAGTCTGTAGTACCCAGAGGCTTTCAAATTGGTGAGATATCCTGCTTATGGAATGGTCCGTCCTCCATGCTACACTGAAAGCTTACCAAGACTTACTGAACTCTATTGAGGACGCCCATCTTGACAGCCTCTGAAGAAGTCCTTAGGACGAAACGGCCTCCCGCCGGCTTGGGGGTGAGCTCCTGCTGTCAGGCAACCCCCCTTTGGTCTCTCTCACCACGGTGAGACGAGCTAGGGGCAGCTTTTCCCTCCGCTGCATTGTCAGCTTGAACTTATCCATAGACGCTCATACTACATGACCAGAACTACCAAGACCACAAACCCCCGCGGCCAGCCATTGCAGCGACGCTGCGCTGTGTTTAGAAACCGCCTACAAAGCGTCTCTTTCTGACTACAGCGACCAGCTACCCTTGCAGTTTCTGATGCGCTCGAACTGACGCATGCGCATTGCATGCTCAAGGCTACTTCAGCAGTCCTCTAGTCTTTAGTCCGTCATGGACTTTATTCCTTTCCCCTGCCTGATTGAATATAAAGATACTTTAAAAGAACTACCTCCATAGCAGGGAACAGGACGTGAGAGGATATACATTATTTTCTCACCTTTTGAACATTATATTTTGATTTGCTGAACTTATACCTCTGACTGTATTGAACTATTATTGTTAATTGTGTTGTACATTGATGCTACTTCTCAATGAGAACTTGACCATTGTGTTAATATCACTGTACGTATACATGCCAACTATTGATTCTACTGTGAATTTTATACTATACTCATGTACCAGTGAATACAAACTACTTTTGATATTTGTTGCATACTGTCTATCTTTGTATAATTGATTTGTTCACCTGATCTGCTCTAAGCATATGGATTCAGATAACCCAGTTCACAAAGCAGATATTGTGGGATTTTCTGCCTTGATATTCTGGGATATAGGGCTATGTGGAAGGGCCCTATTGGTTAGGAGTCAGAAGAAGAAGCATTTTTAAAAATCATTGGGATAATTTAGGAAAATATTATGTTAGTGTTTCTAAATTAATCCAAGGTGATTGTGGAAAAAGCTGATGACCCTTTGGGTAAATACAATCAGCCCTGTATGCACACTGATTCTGTATTATCTTAAGAGTCCACAATCAATAGCTTCAAAATATTCCCTTCAAAAATTTCCAAAAAGCAAACCTCAAATTTGCTGATTTATATTAGGGTTCCAATTTCATTATCTCCATGTATCTAATTAAACTTGATTTTGGTGTCCATGGGGAATCCTGGAACAAAGCCCCAGCATATACCAAGCATCCTCTACACTCACCGACCACTTAAATCAATTGGGGGGGTAAATCTCTTTACATAAAATTTAGCTGCCAATAATCTCAGAATAAATGGGTTTCAACAGGTTTGCTTGGCGCTTTCTGAATGTTGCTAGGATACTCCTCGAATGTGGTTCAAAGGAAAGCAGTGCTTTGAAGGGAGAGTGGGAAGAACAAGGAAAGCTTCTGGCAAAGGTGACCTGTTGCTGGGATGCTCCCTAGGAAAAAGTCTGCATAATGAGTTAATAGACTCCTAAGAAAAAGAATTGGCAATTGGCATGCTGCCAGTGCTTAATCCCTGTGTGTGCAAAAGTATGACAGTATCCCAAATCTTGGGGTGGATTACTCCTAAATAAGAGTACACAACTTTGTTTTAAAGCCTGATGTTGAGAGAGAATTACAGGGGTGTCCTTTAAATCTCCCTAGTAGCCCTACAGCTGATGGTGGGAAGTAGTTTTCTAGCAGTGTGACCTCAGGAAGCTGATTGTGAAGAGAGTTCTATTCTCAAATCCAATGTTTTTCAACCTTTTTTGAGCCGCAGCACATTTTTTACATTTGCAAAATCCTGGGGCACACCACCAACCAAAATGACACAAAATTATTTATTTATTTATTTATTTATTTATTCGTCCGACTTAATATACTGCTCTCTCTCTGGAGCCCAGAGCGGTTTACAGAGTTAAAAACAGATAAACACATAAAATGCAATAAAACCAGATTAAAACCCCCAGTTAAAATAAAAAAATGACACTCGAACACAGTAATACATATAGTTAATATGTTTTCAAATGAATTTATGCACTCAGTGTGAAACCTGGACCTGTTTCAATGAAAACAACATAGATATCCTGGCAGGAATGGCAGAAAGACACAAACTTCCCACACAGAACTCCCATAACCAAGAGAAAATACTGGAGGAGTTTGGTGGGCATTGACCTTGGGTTTTGGAGTTGTAGTTCACCTATATCCAGAGAGCACTGTGGACTGAAACAATGTTGGATCAGGACCAAACTTGGCATGAATACTCAATATGCCCAAATGTGAACACAAATGGAGTTTGGGGAAAATAGACCTTGACATTTGGGAGTTACAGTTTCTGGGATTTATAGTTAACACACAATCAAAGAGCATCCTGAACTCTTGCAACAATGGAATTGAACCAAACTTGGCATATTGAACTCTCATTACCAACAGAAAGTACTGAAAGCGTTTGCTTTGGAATGTGTTTCACAAGGTTGTACAACAGTCAATAGCTCTTTTAGATGGATTTATGGGCACAGCTGAGGATGTCTCAGATCCTTTTTCTGCCCCACAGAGTTACAGCAGTTCTCAGTAGGGTCTCAGCCTCTGAGCCACTAAGCAAAAATGAATGGCTTCCTTCCAAAAATCAGAACTTGGACAACCATACATGCCCTCATATCACTTTATAAATGACTATTAATTTCCTTCCAAGACATTTCATTACTTTCGGTGATGTTTCTACCTCCCATCTATAGAAGATAATAGACTAGGAGGTCCATAATCACATCTGAAGATATTGAGATAGTTTAGGGACATGTAAAGCAGACTCACTGTAACCCATAGCTCTACCAAGAGGAATACATACTCGGACTTCCATAGCTTCTTTCTCTAGTATAGTCAGCAACTTCTCTCTGCCCATTGTTAGGACCAATATGGCTTCCTTCTATCTGTAACACTGATTCTCAAAGTGGGTGGTACCACCCCCTGGTGGGCGGTGAGGCGATCCAAGGGGACGGTGGGAGGCTCAGGGGAATTTGGGGGTGGTGAACCCCTTTAAGGGGGCGGTGAACGATTGCCCATTTAAGAGGAGTCGTGCGTTCCTTTTCTTTGTCCTCGCCCTTTTCGCTTTGACCTGCATATTAGATATTTGGATTAGAATTTGTAAGAGTAGCAAAATTATTTATGAAGTAGGAACGAAAATATGGTTGGGGATCACCACAACATGAGGAACCTTATTTGGGGGGTCATGGCATTAGAAAGGTTGAGAACCACTGCATTAATACATATATCTTTCTGTTTAATTGCTATTAAATTAAAAATAATAATTTCTAGGGGGTGGGGGTGAGTAAAAAACTTTCTGGAAAGGGGGCGGTAGGCCAAAAAAGTTTGGGGATCACTGATCTATAAGGACTCTAGTTTAGCTCCATTCCTCCATTCTTGGCTGAGATTGTACACCTAGAAGAAAAGGCACAACTTTAACTTCACAGAGTTGTGTTGCTGTTGTTCAATGCCTTTATGAGGGATTTGTGGTGTTCTGAAGGCAACAGACATACGTAAAAACTTCTTATTGACTTGTGGCATCGATCAAAATTTTATACATATTTGCATCGCTCCCATTCAGAGTCATGTTACGCTCACAGATTATCTCCAGCCGCACAATACAATGCTTTTCTATGGTGCTTTGAATGTGATTTTCCTGCTTCTTGGCAGGAGGTTGGACTGGATGGCCCATGAGATCTCTTCCAACTCTATGATTCTATGGGCGCTTCCACATAGCCCTATATCCCAAAATATCAAGGCAGAAAATCTCACATTATCTGAGTTTAGACTCCGATAACCCAGTTCAAAGCAGATATTGTGGGATTTTCTGCCTTGATATTTTGGGATATAGGGCTGTGTGGAAGGGCCCTATAATTCTATGATTCTGTGGTGTCAGTCATCATGCCTTGGTTTATGCACAGGTGACAGCTGTAACCAAAATTCATAGGTTCAAAACTATGATACTATAACATCATATGCAAGGACTCTTAGGCTCCCTGGTTCCCTCTGGGAGTCCTTCCCCACAGTCAAACCAGAATATCAAGGCAGAAAATCCCACAATATCTGCTTTGAACTGGATTATCTGAGTCCATACTGCTCCAGTTCGAAGCAGATATTGTAAGATTTTATTCAGCTGTGTGGAAGGGGCCTAACCTTCATCGTAGCAAAATGAGAAATTGAGTTCCCCAGCAACAATCTAATGTTTTAAGTTATCCCTATTATAATCCAAAGTATTTTAGGAAGGGTTTAATCGTGAACTAGAAAGAAAAGAACCACTAATTTTACAAATGGCCTGATCCTAGTGTGGGCGAGAACTGCTTCAAATGGTTATAAATCAACACTATCACCTGCACTTTTGGACTTTCTGTAGGAGTGTGGCTATATACAGACCATCCTAGTGAAGACCTTTAAAATATACCACGACTACACCACTGGGTGGCAGAATTTGATGTTGTGATTGCATATATCTATGTGTTCCACATTTTTTTATTCATTTATTATTTTGATTTATATACCACCCTTCCCAAAAAGGCTCAGGGTGGTTCACAACAATGAATACACAACACAACGTAGTTAAAAACAGAATAAAAACAGATTAGGACCAGAATGGAAAGCACAACCTTAGAGATTAAACGCCTGGCGGAACAGGGTGGTCTTAACGGCCTGTAACTCCATAATTGCTCATGCCTCTGCAGGAGTGTGTTCCACAGGGTAGGCGCTACTACAGAAAAGGTGTGCTGCCGAGTCGATGACAATCGGCAAATCTTGAGTGCTGGAACCTCCAATAGGTTTTGGTCCATGGACCATAGTGGTCTCTGGGGAATGTGCAGGGAGAGGCAGTCCTTCAGATACACTGGCCCCAGACCATGCAAGGCCTTAAAGGTTAACACCAGCACCAGGCAGGTAGCGGGGGGGGGGGCTGGCTTAGGGGGCTTCAGCACCCCCGAAATCCTCAGGGTGGTCCGCGAGAAGGCCTTACTGGTACATTATTTAAACTGCTATGTTTATTCATATCATGATCTGATCAACATGCTCATTATATCCCACATTCATGGGGTTATTGGGATAACAATACAAAAGGTTTGGTAGGGTAGTCCCTCTCTTATTCAGATTCAGCCCCTCCTGAATCAAACTCAGCCCTCCCCAAATCAAAATCCTGGCTACGGCCCTGACCAGCACTTTGAAGGCAATCTGGTACTCGATGGGAAGCCAGTGCAAATGCTGGAGGACTGGTGTGATGTGGCATGTTAGTGTCACTCCAGCCAGCAGTTGTGCTGCAGCGTTTTGCACCATCTTCAGTTTTCGGATTACCGACAAAGGAAGGCCAATGTAAAGGGCGTTACAGTAGTCCAGTCTCAAGATGACTATGGCCTGGCGCAGATGGAAAATCGCTGCTCTGCTCACGGTGGAGAACTGAGCCTCCATCGTCAGCAGAGAGTCCAGTTGGACCCCCAGGCTTTTAACCAGCGGCGACGGACTAACCACCTCACCATCCATTATTGGCAGCCAGAGCTCCCCCCCCTCGGGATGACCCAGCCACAGGACCTCCACCTTCTGAATGTTTCTGTACCCCCCCCAACACACACACATACACATCCAAATTTCTGCTGACTTCAATTGTAGAATTGATTGTCCAATTCTTAAAAAATAGTATTTGGGTTACAGATTCTTTCCTTTCCCCCACCCACCTCATAATGATCTCTAAATAGATGCAAAAATGGCACTGTCTTGGACTCTATAATATAGTTCTTGATATTTAATGTGTTCAAAGTGTATGGTATTTCAATGTCATTGATTGTTTTTAATGTGCAAGATCTATACACCATTTATTTTATGTAGTCCTTTTAAATTTTGTATTTATTTCTTTTGTATGCAAATGGCCTATGGCAGTGTTTTTCAACCTTTTTTGAGCCGCGGCACATTTTTTACATTTACAAAATCCTGGGGCACACCACCAACCAAAATGACACAAAATGACACTCTAACACCGTAATACATATAGTTAATATGTTTTTAAATGAATTTATACACTCAGTGTGAAACCTGGACCTGTTTCGATGAACACAACATAGATATCCTGGCAGGAATGGCAGAAAGACACAAACTTCCCACACACAACTCCCATAACCAAGAGAAAATACTGTAAGAGTTTGGTGGGCATTGACCTTGGGTTTTGGAGTTGTAGTTCACCTATATCCAGAGAGCACTGTGGACTGAAACAATGTTGGATCAGGACCAAAGTTGGCATGAATACTCAATATGCCCAAATGTGAACACAGATGGAGTTTGGGGGAAATAGTGTGAGCGTGTTCAGGAGGGGAGGGGGAGGGAGAAAGACGTGACTCATGCGGGCGCTACTGCGCAGACTTGCCCCAGAGCAAAGCGAGGCAAAGCCAGCAGAGCGAGGCTGGGAAGAAGGGAGCCCGAGTGGAGAAGAAAAAGTGTTCGGCAGGAGGGGGAAGAAAGGGTATTGGAGGTTCCAATTTCCCACGGCACACCTGATGATCGCTCACGGCACACTAGTGTGCCACGGCACACTGGTTGGGAAACACTGGCCTATGGTCTATGCATTAATAAACTAGTACATCAAACAGAGCTAATCGACTTGCCTCCAGGTGCATGGAACTATAGTTCCCATAATTCCACATTATTAATTATGAACCATCCTGGATGCAGATGATAACTTTTATAATCCAACACATCTTGAGGGTTTCAGGTTTTCTGTATGTGTGTGTGTGTCTTCATGTTGCCTATCAACTGATGGTGAGACCATGAATTATAGCAAGGAGTACGCAGAGGTGATTTTGCAAGTTCCTTTCTCTGCAAAGAACGCACACCACCTGGACTTCATTGGTGGCCCCCCATTCAAGTACAAACCAAGACTGATCCTTCTTATCATCCAAGATCAAATGGAATCTGGTGCATTTTAGGTATTTAGACATCCTTCCCAGGTAGTTTCTCGTCATGTGTGGGGTCTCTAGGATTGCACTTCTGATTGAAATGGGTGACTCCACCTGAGGAAGCTGCGGATGAGTTGCAGCTGGCAGAAGGTGATGGTGCAGCTGTTGCCTTGGCAACACACCAAATTGCTTCTCAGCCCCAGCTATCGGGAGCAATGGCTTGGTTTCCATGGTGATTGGGACCCGATGCCTGGGAAGGCAGGCTGAATTCTGGGGAGGGAGTGAAGGGCAAGGTGGATGCAAAGCTAATGAGCAGCTAGTTCAATTTGGCAAGGTGAGAGATGAGAAAGAGGTGTCAAGGGCTTTCCAGGAGCATCCAGGTGGGAAGAACATAGGACAGTGGGGACTGTGGGTGGAAGTCACTCACATCTTCTAGGATCAGATCACAGAGACACTACACTTCTGTTAAATAGTCCAACAAAGAGAGTGAGATGAACTCTTCAAAATAGCATTGTTACTTCTGATGTCGTTATTGTTATTTCCTATATCTACCTACCTACGTACCTACCTATATATATATCACCACCTCGAGTCGCCTTCAGGCTGAGAGAGGCAGTATAGAAGCACACACACACACACACACATATATATATACATACATACATACATACACCAAATACAAAAGCTTGGTCCCATAGGCATGTTTTAGCTTTCTTTCTGAAGGCTAGAAGTAACAGAGCATACCGAATATCACTGAAAAGGAGTTCCATAGCCAAGGGGCCACCACTGAGAAGGCCCTGTCTTTCATCCCCACCAACCATGCCTGCAAAGGAGTTCCAAGATTGTGCAAAGTGAGTTCCATAGGAGGTTGTGACAGCGGTCAGCCTGGACAGCTTCAAGGCAGGATTAGACAGATTCATGGATACCAAGGGAATCAGTAGCTACTGAAATGGACATCCAAGTGCCACCTCTGTGTTGATGGAGGCAGGCAGGATTTTCCCCGGGTACTGGTTGTGGGGGGGTCGGGAGCAGGTGAGGGTTTTGCCCTCCTTTCTGCTAGAGATCCCTGTGTACAACTAGTGGGCCACTGTGTGACACAGAATGCTGGACTAGATGGGCTGAGGCCCGATTCAGCATGGCTCTTCTTATGTTCTTATGTTCTTAGACTACACACTGGGCTAGACAGATAGATGATAAATGATAATAAATCATAAATAAACAAAGTACCCTAATATAATAAGCATCCTTTATTCTGAGGGGGGAAATTAAAACTGGAAAAGGATGAGAGCTATACTTTAAGGATGCCATTGAGTCTCAAAAACAAAGTCAGGTGGAGATCATTCTGGTGAAAGGAAGCTACAATGGAAAGAGATAAAGCTCAGCTATGTATACAAAGAAGAATCATAAACTTAGAGCTTGAAGGAGTTATTTTTGAAGCACACATCCCTAAAACATCCTATCTAGGATAGCCATGGTTTTTGGAAATAGTAATGTCGAAGTTAGTTTTTCCACATGCTCAACTACATGACTAAGATCTGAAAAGTTACAGCAATGAGGTGGAAGGAGAGGCAATGAAAAAATGGCAGGTACAAAATAGAAATATAGAAACATTTGAAAATAATGAAGCTTTCTAGACTATAATTCATTGCAACCAGAGTTTGGAAATGTTAGGCTTTCTGGACGATGACCATTCTGGAGCAGTTGCAGGCTTTCCTAAATGACACAGCCGGGCTAGATCCCTTCCAGTCCGGCTTCTGTGTTGGGCACGGGACTGAGACAGTGCTGGTTTCTATCACAGACCAGCTCCGTTGCCAGCTTGACCAGGGCGGATCGGCACTGCTTGTGTTATTGGACCTCACAGCAGATTTTGATACTGTCGATTATGAACTTTTGACTCAACCGCCTGGCCGTGGCTGGAGTGAGGGGGGCAGCCTTAAACTGGCTGTCTTCCTTTCTCCACAACCGGAGACAGCGAGTGATGAGGGGTGAGTTGGTCTCCGGGGGAGCCCCCCTAATTTGTGGGATCCCCCAGGGGGCTATTTTCTCCACTCTATTATTTAACATCTATATGCGACCACTTGCTCAGCTGGTACAAAGCTTTGGCTTGAAAGCCATCAGTATGCTGATGACACTCAGCTCATTCTGAGGATGGATGGCTGGCCTGACTCGGTACCCGATAATTTCCATCAGTGCCTTGGGGCCCTTACTGGATGGTTGCGTGCCAGCAGGTTGAGGGTGAACCCAGAGAAGACAGAAATTCTATGGCTAGGTCACCCGGGCGGTGGGAATGTCCAGCTGCCTACCCTACTGATGGCAGTCAAGCCCAAAGCTGGATGGTGTGGCGTTATGCCCATCATCTTTGGTAAAGAGCTTGGGAGTTCTTTTTGACCCTCTGCTGTCAATGGAAGCTCGAATCTCCACTGTGAGCAGAGCAGCATTTTTTCATCTGCGCCAGGCTAGGCGTCTGGCTCCCTACCTGTCCCGGAATGACCTGGCTACGGTGATCCAAGCCACGGTCATCTCAAGGCTTGATTACTGTAATGCTCTCTACATTGGCCTGTCTTTGGTGTTGACCGAGAAGCTCAGGCTAGTGCAGAACGCTGCGGCGCAGCTGCTCACTGGGGAGCCGGTGAGATGCCGCATAACTCCAATTTTCCAGCGGCTGCACTGGCTGCTGATTGAGCACCATATCAGCGTAAAAGTGTTACATGGTCTGGGGCCAGCGTACCTGAGGGATCGCCACACTCCCTATAAATCCCAGAGATCACTATGTTTCGATGATCAACATCTTCTAGAAATCCCTAGCATGAAGAACTACCGCCTAACTGCCACCAGGCAGAGAGCCTTTTCAGTCATCGCTCCTACATTGTAGAATGGCCTCCCTCCTGAAACTCAGGCGATGCAGGATTTGATGTCCTTCCGTAAAGCCTGTAAAACCTTTCTTTTCCAGCAGGCCTTTGAGTTATGCTTGTAATAGATAATCTTGTTTACTGTTTTAAATCGTTGTTTACATTGTGTTTCCATTTTAATTGTGTAAACTGCCCCGAGCCGTAGGGAGTGGCAGTGTATAAATCGAATAAATAAATAAATAAATAAATAAATAAAGAAAGAAAGAAAGAAAGAAAGAAAGAAAGAAAGAAAGAATTCAGGGAGTTATGCTCCCCAAAAAGTAACTTTCCCCAGTTTCAATTGAAGTGGAGTTTCCAATCCTGGAGGTGATACCTACTGAGACTTGTATTCCACATTATCAAACAAGACGTCCCAGACCCCAACTGTGCCCACTTACCTGTGGCTGCTCATTGCATAGAATGAGAGTACTGTTGGACAAAGTGTTTCTGCAGGACTTTTCCTTCTAATTTCTGAGCTCATCAAGGAGACTTCAGAGAAATCTCCGAGGACTCCTCAAGTTCTAAGAAAAGCAGTTTAGAAAGCCTTCACCTTACCTGAATGACAGTATTCGATCTGAATCTCTTTTTGCATGAATGATAAATTGATCATTAGCCAGGCAGGTGAGAGTATAACAAAACTGTCTCGCAATTTTATAGCTCGTATTGATTGCTGTGGAATATTTTAGCTCTAAACAGACTGGCTGAGAGACCCTGCTGATGAGTGCTGGCATATCTCCATTAACTTGGATGGAGCTGTGCCAGCGTTACAGTTGCTGTGGACATATTCTAATCCAAGGTTAGTTCTGCCTCAGAGCTTAAACGGCTTTGGCATGCATACACCTCACTTCATTTCTGTATAAACTCTTGCTCATGAAGATGGAGAAGAACTACCTGCTCTATTTTTAGCCCTTTGGAGCTGATACCATACTAGATATAACCATGTTCATGGAAGATCATAAAAAAACTATGAATCATTCTAAAAGAAAAGGGGACTTGTTGCAACATTTAATAGTCCTAATGTTTAACCTGTATCCAGGACAAGAGGCTACGGAATATGGAGCTCAAACTTTTCTATACCTTGGATTCATCATGAATCAGAATGGATAATGCAGCCAAGAAATCAGAAGACTTAAGAGTTGGAAGGGCAGTTATGAAAGAACGAGACCTTACTGTATAGTTTAGGTGTCCAAAGCAAAAGGGCATGCATGATTATTGCAGACGCCACCCAGGTGCAGAAGGAGGTTGGACTGGATGGCCCTTGGAGGTCTCCTTCTATTCTAGGAACCTGTTGTTGTTGTTACTATTATTAGTAGTAGTAGCAGAGGCTGAATGAATATTATCATCATTATTAATAAATTTAGGTGCTTATTATACTCACATTTAGTTGAATTCAGTCTGATGAAATATATTATATGGCTCTCACTGAAATAAATTTCCAAATATTTTGCTTTTATGGCTCTCTGAGTAGTGGGTAGGTAGATCATTTAGACTTGGTTATTTTATAAGTAGCTCACATGCTGAAAAAGTGTGAGCACCCCTGATTTAGGGAATGCAAACATATGAAATTTAAAGGTTTTAGGGGGTGAATGATTTTCAGTATATCATTGGGACCAAAAAAACTGAAAGAAAATTTCATTTTGGGAGCAGAGTTCTTATTTGGGAGGTCAATGCCCCAAATTTGATAGCTAAGTGTTATTATGCCCATTATAAGTCTGAACTTTGCTTTGACAGTGATATCAAATATATGTACATTGCTTTGTTTGATCAGCTGCTTTTGGCCTGGTGGCTTTCAGTTCCAGGGGCAAAAGTTCTCTCTATGAATTTACAAGGTCTCCCAAAAGTAATCACATTGGAGGACATAGTAAATTCTTACATATGATACCTTTCTAAGGACCTCTATGTTCTCCAACACAACTCTGGAAGATGCTGGGACTAGAAGTCATATTATTTAATGACATTCAGGGCCTTCTCGGCTGTGGCCCCTCACCTGTGGAATGCACTTCCAAGTGAAATACAATCAATCCCATCCCTCCTAGCTTTCAGGAAGAAAGTAAAATCATAGTTGTGGGACCAGGCATTCGCACAGTAACTACAGCACTGTATTTGGAACGGACTGTTTTAATGACGGACATGAAACCCGGCTTCCGCCATTGATTGATTATTTGAATGTGCATTGTATAGATAGAATTTTAAATGAACTGGATAGCTAATCTTTTAAGGTTGATGTTTTAATATTGTTGTAATAGTGTTTTATATTGTGTATCGTTGCCAGCATCTAATTGTGCCTTGTTAGCTGCCCTGAGTTGCCCCCGGGGGGGGGGGGGGGTGAGAACGGTGGATTAGAAATACAGTAAATAATAATAATAAATAATAATAATGTCCATAGTTTCAGTTAACTGCAATCTGGCCTGGGACATATCCCCCCATGGTCTTACTGTATTTCTTAATACTCAGCTGAGATTTACAGTTATTGCATTGCTATACATTTAGGACCTGAAGTTCCAGCCAATATGGCCAATGTTCAGGGATTCTCAGAGCTGAAGTCTAAAGCATCAAGAAGGGCTGGAGGTTCTGTTACAGTAGGAGTTAGAAACTGTCAAAGAATACACACTGACAGCAGGCATGTAGCCAGGGGGCTAAGGGGGCTTCAGCTCCCCCCCCCCCAAATTCTCAGGATGGTCCGCGAAAAGGCCTTACTAGTACATTATTTAAACTGTTATGTGCATTTAAATCATGATCTGATCACGATGCTCATTATATCCCATATTAATGGGGTCATTGGGATAACAATACAAAAGGTTTGCTAGGGTAGACCCTCTCCCACCCAGTCTCAGCCTCCCCCCGAACCAAACCCACCCCCGGAATCAAAATCCTGGCTACGGCCCTGACTGACAGTAAGGAACAAAACTCAGAATGTCTGCCCTGTTAGTCCCAAGGATAGCTGTGCCATTTTGGGTCACTGTCCTAGAAGACAGATGAGGCAATAGTTACGTATTAAGTTATTTTTCAGGTTTAGCTCAGCTGAATGTTCCAGCACTTTCTCTTCTTTTGTAACTTGTTACATAAATAAACAGAATCCTTTGTTTTATTTAATTGTAAGGTGTGTGCCAATTTTCCCCAAAAAGCAAGGACAATGTGTAGCTTTCGTTGCCATGACTCACAAAAAGGCAACTGTAGTTGATTTTTTAAAAAAGACTTCTGATATTCATGATGTAATTGATTATTTTTCTTTGCTCGGTATTAAGTTATAATGCAGTATGGACTTTATTTCTGTCTCCTCTCCCCAACTTATGATTGCCATAATTTCCCAGTTCAAACCAGGATGTTTATCATGCCTCTTTAACACACACACACACACACACACACACACACACAGAGTGTCAAATATAATCTGAGTAATTGCAGAACAGTCAGCCCTATCATTAAGCAGAGTGAGCTGTTGGTTTCAGGTGACTTAATTAACTGAAAATATGAAAAGAGAGGGAAATTATTACATGTCATGTTATTACAAGCCACGGTCATCTCGAGACTGGACTACTGTAATGCCCTTTACATCGACCTGCCCTTGTCAGTGGTCCGGAAACTTAAGCTTGTCCAGAATGCCGCTGCACGACTTCTCACTGGAGCTCCAGTGAGATGTCACATAACACCTATCTTCCAGCAGCTTCATTGGCTTCCGGTTGAGCACGGGATCACTTTCAAGGTGATGGTGTTAACCTTCAAGGCCTTGCATGGTCTGGGGCCACTGTATCTGAGGGACCATTTTTCCCCTACCAACCCCAGAGGTTACTTCGTTCCGAACAAATGAACCTCCTGGAAGTACCGACCTTCAAAGCAATCCGTCTTACATCGACCTGGCGCAGAGCCTTTTCTGTAGTGGCGCCGTCAATATGGAACACTCTTCCTAGCAATGTACGGGCCATGCAGGACCTTCTCTCCTTCTGCAAGGTCTGCAAGACTCACCTTTTCCGGCTAGCCTTTGATTGCTAGGCCAGAAATCTTTTTAAGCTAGTTTAATATGTATTCTTTGCCTCTGTGTGTTTTACCTGATTGTAAGCCGCTCTGAGCCCTTGGGGAGTGGCAGCGTACAAGTCCAAATAAATAACAATAATAAATATGTTTAATTTATTATCGGTATATTTGCTAACTTCATAGAAAAGTCACTTGCGGGATTTTCAAGTACCAAAATAATTTGACCAACCTTGTGTATACTGTGCACTAGACATGTAAAGAATGGCTGTACAGCCCTTCCACATTTGCAATTTTAACTTTGGTAGATTTGAATATTTGTGGATTTGATTGAGATGTTATCTCTAGTAAATCTGTGGTCATCTTCCTCCAGTCATGCTAGAGAACATTATCATAGAATCACATTGGAGAATCTAGAGATTCTTGGGGAAAACATTTTAATCAAACCCATAAAGATTGCTAGAGGACCTATAGATTTTTGAGGAAGCAGCTCTCTAAGAATTTCTAGGTTCTCCAATGAGATTCTGTGGTCAGCTTCCAGTAGAAGTTGACCATAGATTCATGCTGGAAGACAGAGAAATTCCTAGAGATGTGTTATCTCAGTTTAAAAAAAGTAATTTCTTAATTCACATTTTTTTCAATTTCATGAAGGTCCTCTGCCTCCTCAGATAATGTGGAGAGCTTAGTGTAATATCTGATGATAAGTTCCAACTAGAGTGGACTCATTTAATAAATTGTTGAATTGTAAGTGCATAGGTAAATCCCATTGATTTAATGAGTCTGTTTTTGTAGGACTACCAAGAGAATCCAAGCTATTTATTTAAAACAGTGTTTCCTAACCACTGTGACGTGGCACAGAAGTGTGCCATGACGGACCTCCTGCTGTGCCGTGAGAAAAGCTCTCTGCCCCCTCCTTCCCCCTCCTCCCGCCGAACTCCTGCTGCTTGGGGGAGGAGGAGGAAGGGCTGGGCGGCGGCGAAGAAAAAGAAGAAGGGGTCGGGGTGCCGTCTCCTTCAGCCGTTTCCCCAGCCAGCCTCCAATCAGCCATGACTCCCGCCATGACTCTCGCCCCTCGCTCGCTGAAGCCGCATGGAGGAGGAAGCGTGGCCTGGCTCTGCCCCCTCCCCCCTGCTTCTCCAGCCTTGAGGGGACAGTGCCAAGCCAACATTGTGCTGGCTCTGCCACCGCTGGCTTGGCACTGCCCCCTCAAGGCTGAAGAAGCTGTGGGAGAGCTGAAGCTGGGGGGAGGGGGCGGGACATGGCACGGCCTGGCTCCTCCCCCTCCCCTGGCTTTGGTACTCCCAGCAGCTGCTCCCAGCAGCTGCTCCCAGCAGGCCACCATCCCCCAGCCGTTCTTTACTGTGTTAGTGTGTCATTTTGGTTGGTGGTGTGCCCCAGGATTTTTTCAATGTTAAAAGTGTGCCACGGCACAAAAAATGTTGGAAAACACTGATTTAAGATACTCAACAGAATTGTCGAAAAACATTTTTTTCTCAACTGTTGGGGAACCTTAATAAGGAAGATCTTGGAGCGATAAGAATATTTTATGTTCAGGGCTTATTCTGCCCCGATTCACACATGGAGATGTGTATGCAAAATCATTGTAGACACTAGAAAAAATACTTCCACTGCCAAATAAAATTCAATGAAGTACTCTTATTTTGTGTGCGGAAAATGCTTCTCTCTATCCATAAAATGGTATTTTCCGCAAATGCAACAAGTGTATTTGATGTAGAAGAAGTCCTGAACTACAAATAATCTTCAAGAACTGCACATTTTTAACGACTTTCTTGTAGTGGGAAGAAAATTGTTAAAATTGCTCAATGTTTCCTTTGAGAATGAAATTAGTGCATCTCAATTATGTATGTGCATTGGTTTTCCTTCTGCTATTCAGCCACAGAATACCAAATATCTTTGGCTGTTCCTGGAAATTGCTTCTTACAGGTGTTGATTAGTCTCTGAAACTTACGCTGAAGACCCTTACATTTAAAGACATGAATATTGTTGCCAAGCAAGGACTACAAAATGCTACTTTTTATTGAAATATAAAGCTATTTCAGCATGCACGAGGTTGTCTGAAATCCCACCAGTATCCAACTATATTGCCAGTAAGTGTATAGTTGTATCTGTGTGCATTTGCTGCATTAAAATCCCATATATTTCTCCTCCTGAGAACAAAAAGATTCCCATATCAGTTGAAATGCTCCCTTGTTGAGGCAATTATCTTTAGCTTGCATAGCAGCTTAATTTTTCTTGCTCTGTCAATAGGCCTGTTCAAAGTAGTACAACATAAAGGATTTTTTATCTATGGTATTGATTGCTCAAGAATCACCATCTTCGGGATTCGCTTGCAGTTTCTCCGGAGACTATTTATTTAAATCGTATGTGTTTGTGTGTAAGGGGAGGGAGTCGGTCTTACTTGGGGAGGAAAAATAACTGAAAACTTTGATTTAACAGTACAAAAGAGAACTCTGCTTAATCCCTCAAGTAGGAAATTGCTTTTCTTCATGATCCATTGCTTTTGTACTGTTTGTGGCTACTGGGGCTGAAGGAGAGAAAGAAGCATTTTTAAAACATGTTTTCAGTTCCTAGGGTTTCCCCCCCCCCTCCAAAAGTACATCCATCCTTGCACTGAAATTTAGCTCCTAAATTGGCTGCCTCTGAAAGTAGATATATATCTTAAAATGATTTTACAATATATATTTTAAAATGATCGAGACAGGGGAAAGAAACCTGCCTGTGAAGTTGTCTTTAATCAGAAAAAGACATTTGTGGGGCAAGGCAGAAAATTTAGATCCGAGGGAAAACTAAGGATGTTATATTCTCTGTGCTTGATGAGTTTCTGAGATAACTGATTCAGAAGCACATTCCCAGAAAAAGTGGCTTGTGGAAGACGGAAGGAAGGCTGGGTTTTTTTCTCATTTCTTTCGCTTCTCGGGATTTAATGAATGAATCGTGAAACTTTATCCACAGCTGTTCCAAAAGCAATGCTTTCATCTTGTGTGCTACTGACGCCATGCCTTGGCCAGCAGATGCAGGCGATAGTTTGAGTTTCTGTTTCTGTTTGAGTTTATGTTCAAGTCTTGGCACACGTTACAGAGTAGACTGCTGGAAAGTGCTGACTACATATACCAAGGGAGCATCTGCATGGCATTTCAGCTTTTGCTGTGTGAACAGGAAAAAAACTGTTCTTTACTATCAAGAAAAATATGCTTCCAGATGTGTCTCACATTGGTTGTGCACTTGCTCCTAGCACCGTCATCATCCCATGTCCATTCAAAATGTTTTCATCAGAAAATGCCAAAGGATGTGGTTTGGAAGTTACATCTCTCTCTCTCTCTCTCTCTCTCTCTCTCTCTCTCTCTCTCTCTATCTATCTATCTATCTATGTGTATAATAAAAGTCAGTGTTTGCGGGCAGAGGTGCGGAGGAATATGTGGCAGCATTTCGATTGGTTGCCACTTTGGGATAATTTGCATAAAGGACTCTGATTGGCCAGCCTCAGAACTCAAACATTTTAAGGCTTGAGGAAGGATGGACCATGAATGATGGGACTTGCTGTACTTTAATTCACTTCCTTAGAGCACTGTGGGCCACACCAATGATGAATCAGGACCAAACTTGGCACACAGAGGCCCAATGGCCCACTTTACAAACCTGCTGTGGTTTACGGCAGGATGGCTCACAAATGATGGGATTTGCAGTACCTTCACCCAATTCATTTGCCACAGAACATTGCAGCCCCTACAAATCACAGACCAGGCCAAAACTTGGCATAAAGAGAACCCATGACCCACTCTACATCCTGGTGCAGTTTTGAGTGGGATGGACCATGGATTATGGGACTTGAAGTACCTTCCCTCACTTCCAGAGACGGCTGCAACCTTCATCCAATGACTGATCAAGACCACACTTGACACACAGAGCCCACATGAACCACTCTACATCCTGGTGCAGTTTGGAGATGGGGGGGACTGTGGATGATAGTATTTCCAGTATCTTCACTCACTTCCAGAGCCTGCTATGACCCTCATCCAATGACTGATCAAGACCACACTTGGCACACAGAGTCCCCATGACCCATTCTACATCCTGGTGCAGTTTGGAGAAGGATGGACCATGGACGATGGGATTCGCAGTACCCTCACTAACTTCCAGAGACTAATGCAAGTCACATAACCAAATCATAAAGACGAACCTTGCCACACAATGCCTTTCTCAATTAACCCGGGCACCGCCGGGTTCTCAGCTAGTTTGAGTTATAAAAGAAAATGCATGGCTAGAACATACAGATTACAATGGACTTTATCACACTACCCCACCATTGCAATCATGTTACTGTAGATCAGTGGTTCCCACCTTTTTTTTTTTTACCAGGGACCACTCTCCAACATTAGTACCAAAAAGGTTATGAATCAGTTTTTGGTCAACTTTAGATTTGGTTTGGTTATTTGGGGTGTTGATTCAGAAAACTACATTGGATAGACAACATCAGCTCTAGTTTCTGATACAGAACATATGGCATCCAGTAGTTGCCATCTGCTCACCCACACCCCCCCCCCCCCTATTTAACAATCTAGAGTTGATGCAATCTATCCAATGTAATGTTCTGAATCAGCACCCCAGATAACCCCAAGAACAGGCCTAAAAATGAAGGCACCAAGAATTTTTTTTTGGTTGAGCTGTGTTATTGTCCATGGATTTTTGTTATCAGCTACCTACTTCCAACTTAGAAAACAATAGGCAGGAGTGCCACAACCTCCAAGGCAGAAATAGATGGCTGGTGGAAAACGTTTCAGATTTTGGAGCATTTCAGATTTTGGATTTCAGGATAACTGAAACTCAATCTGTACCAGCTGTATGGCGATGGATTTCAATGGAAGTTTTTTAAACAGGGTTTTGATGTCCATCCATCTGGCATGTTTCAGCCATAGATTTCCAATATTGGCATGGAATGGGATTAGATTATCCTTGAGGATGCCTTCCAGCCTCTCAATTCCATGTTTCTTTTACTCAGACAGGATGTGAACTAAAGGAGCTGTTGTTTCCAATAATCACGTCATTTGCTTAATGTCACACATACTTATCTCTGCTAGAGTTTTTTAAAAGGCCATTTTTATGGTACTACTGGTAGTTTACTGTACAAATCCTTATTATCCACAGGCTTTATGAGACTGCCAAGTTATGAAATAGTAGAAGAAATTACCTCATACTTTGATTCGAGATCTATCTTCTGTTAGTGCAATTTAATGATGACTTCCTTTTTTTCCTGGTATCAGGATGAAGGATTCATTTAAAGCAGTGGTTCCCAAACTTTTTTGGCCTACCGCCCCCTTTCCAGAAAATTTTTAACTCACCGCCCCCTTGGAAATTATTTTTAATTTTTTTAATAGCAATTAAACAGAAAGATAAAGATTCTCAACCTTTCTAATGCCATGACCCCTAAATAAGGTTCCTCATGTTGTGGTGACCCCCAACCATATTTCCGTTGCTACTTCATAAATAATTTTGCTACTCTTACGAATTCTAATCCAAATATCTAATATGCAGGTCAAAGCAAAGAGGACAGGGCCAAAGAAGAGGGCCGCGCGACCCCTCCTAAATGGGCAATCGTTCACCACCCCCTTAAAGGGGTTCACCGCCCCCCCAAATTCCCCCGAGCCTCCCACCACTCCCATGGATCACCTCACCGCCCACCAGGGGGTGGTACCGCCCACTTTGAGAATCAGTGATTTAAAGCATAAATCCACTGATGAACATTTATTTGCATTGTAATGTGGTCATGACAGCAGGAGGAAAGATCTTCATCTTTTTGTGGATTGTGTCAGTCTGAGTTTCTAATGGAAAAATGGCTAATTTGAACGATCCCAGGTAGATAAAATACACACTAACACTACATAAAAGCATGTTGCTTTCTCTGTGTAAATTTTCCCTTCTGTGTGCATACATGCACACAGAGCTTTCAAAAGGGAAGGAATTGTGTGACCTTCCAGGTGTTTCTGGACTATATCTCCCACCCTTCCTAGCCAGTATAGTTGATAGAAAGGATTGTTGAATGTTGCCATCCAACATCATGATTCCCACCCATGATTTAGACAGATATGTAATAATCAACAATGGGAAATAGATATATTCATTTATGAAAAAAGGGAGAAATGCCTTGTTTTGTGAACTCCCAAAAAGAAAAAGAGGGGAATGTTTAACCCAATCTATATGCATGTGACCTTGTAAACACGGGTGCACTCTTTGTATCCAGTATAGTAAAAATCCTGATGTTCAAACCAAGACAAATAAATAAATAGGTCATATATGCAAACCAACATTCACAGGAAAGTGCTGGGATTGCCAGATGATTAGTGTGCTCTTCCATTGCTTCAGGCTATCGCAGACCTGTTATTGCTCTATCTCGGGTGGCTGAGCACCATTCATCCAACCAAGGAGTTGTATGCAGACTGCTAGTAGGATGCATTAGCTCATTATCCAGACTTCTTATTCATTAATGGACATTATTGCACAAAGACCTCCCCCAGCTAAGACTGCACACCACCCGTCATGTCAAAGGAGCAATCTATTCATTGATTCCTTGCTGTACTTGATGGTGGTGGAATTGAGAGGAAATCCTATACTGAATGTATTAACCCTAAGTTTCTGGTGACTGAAATCTTATTTCTCAAGAGCTCTTGGCCTTTAAAAATGACCTGGCCGAAGCTTGAGCCAGAAAACTATGAAATGATCTGAGACAAAGAAGGAATTTCTGGGCAGACACAAGGTATTTTCCTGCCTGAGGCAAAGCAGCAAATAGCTAGGCTTGTGCGTTTTGGCTGTAGCTCGAGCTGGTTCTGCTGATCGGATTCTGGTAGACCCCTGTATCTGTTTTCACACACAACCCGAAAATGGGTGGGTAGCCAAATAGCCGTTTTTGGCTAGATCCAGCCCACTGGCAGCAATGGGGAACTTACAAGACTCCCTTTCCATCAGGGGCGGTCCGACCATATACACGAACTATGCGGCTGCATAGGGCGCCATCTTGGATGGGGCGCCACCGCGCCGGCTGCGCCGCCGCAAACCTCCCTGCTGCTGCATCGGCTTCAGAGCCTGCAGGAGCTTCTGGGCATGCACAGAAAGTTCCGCGCATGCACAGTGGCTCCGGAGCCGAAGCCTGTAAACACGTCACGCCAGCACTCCATATTCGGCACGCAGGGGGCGGAGGCAAAGGGAGAGTGCTGACGTGTTTACAGGCTTCAGTTTCACCGCCTGCAGGATCTTCTGGGCATGCCCAGAAGCTCCTGCAGGCGGTGGACTAAAGCCTGTAAACACATCATGTCAGCACTCCGTATTCAGCACGCAGGGGGTGGAGGCAAAGGGAGAGGCTTTACCTCTCCCTTTGCCTCCGCCCCCTGCGTGCCGATAGCATCCCCATTCAGGACTACCCCCAGTACATAGGAGCCCAAACAAACAGCTGTGTTTGATGGTCCCTATGTAGACTTGTCCACAGCTGCATGGTATACGGTAGACTCCTGCAGAAGCGATCCCCTCACTTCTGCAGGAGTCTACTGTATACCATGCAGCTGTGAGAGGATCCCTCTTGTCCTTTCCTTATGACGAATATTGGCCCCAGAGGCAGTCATACACACTGTCCTCAATCTGCAGTGGAGATGGAGATGAATACAACGGGTCCAGCCATGTCGAGACTGCTTTGCCCTTGCTGGATCATACTTTATAATTCATGACACTGCTGCTACTTCCCAATGGCTATAGATCTTTATGAGATCCCATATGGATGGTAGACCAGACCAAATCAAACCTGGTTCTGTGGTCTACACCTTGCCAAAGCTTCAGGGTTGCTCTGAAGTTTAAGCTAAACTCAAGAGCATCCCTAATTTTTTTTATTTAAAGCTTAACTACATTAGCCTGGATAATCCACTATAAGTACTGGGAATTCCAGGGCATCATGGGAGAACCAGAAGTGGCTGCACCATGAATATTATGGAATATTAAACTTGTGCAGACAATCCCTAGATTACAATTTATTTTGGTTTTTTCTTCATATGCAATCCGTGTTCGCTGCATTGCACTTTTAATCCTGTTGAGCAATCTGAGACTTCAGCAGCAAAGTGGGCATCCAAGAAGGTTTAGGATGACAATACTGTTTGATATATTTATTTATGTAATGGGAAATGAAATACAGGAAAGCTATTTCTGTGTTTTGACTATTGTGAGCTTTGCCTGTGTGAGATGGGAAAGGAAATAGCAAGTCTGTGCCATATGCCCAATAAAGGCATCATTAGAGAAGCATTAGTAGATTAATCCAGCCTACTGTGTGGTTTATATGATTTGGAATGCAATAAGGTAAGTTCATTAGTTTGCCATCTTAATGTTTTCCACCGTACCTCAAAGCAGGCAGGAACGATTCCACTGAGGCACAGCAGATCTCGGTAACACCTGTCAAGATAAACACAGGGCTCTCCCGGGAACCTGTCTTGGCAACCTAACAGAGGAAATCACAAGGGCAGGAAGGAGGGGAGGGGAGGAGAGGAGAGGAGCCTGATTTTCACACACACACACACATACACACACAATGAGGACACACTTCACTATTCTCTCTCTATGCAATGAAAGCCCTTACAAGGTGAGTTTCCTTTAACTTTGGCAAAGGCCCCTTCTGCACTGCCATATAAAATCCAGATTATCTGTTTTGAACTGGATTATAAAGCAGAATAGACTCATATAATCCAGTTCAAAGCAGATAACATGGCAGTGTAGAGGGGGCCAAAGAGAATACTGGAAAGCAATTATGAGTACATCTCTGAAAATTGATGTGCACCAAATCACACCACAGGTACTTCCCAAAAGGCAAAGCTCTAGCAGGTTCAGTGATGGAAGGTATCTCCCATGTCCATGGGTCAATCTTGCCTTTACTCTGAACCTTAATGGAACTATCCAAGTTTCTTATCCATTTCCCTAAAATAGGTTCCGCATTTTAGAAAGCCCCTGGAAAGTCCGGATTAAAAGAGTATATTAACCCTGTGATATTCAATCAGTGTGCTATGAGAGATCATCAGGTGTGCCGTGGGAAATTATTTTCGAGCTTCATTCATATATAAACTATAAGGCGCATCTGTCCCTTTAATAAATGGAACCATAACACTCTCGCATTACCTAAGAAGTGACGCGAGACTGCTATGGTTGCACCATCTTGGATTCACTCAGATGCAGCTATGTAAACAAAGTTAGAGTTAGTGCTGCAGCTGCACATCAAGTGACAGTGGCAATTTGGGATCACAGCAAGACCAGCGAGTGACAGTGATGGAGAAGTTTTTGAGAAGGGTGTCTTTCTACCATTCCTGCCAGGATGTCTTTGTTGTGTTCATCGAAACAGGCCCAGGTTTCACACTAAGTAAGTGTATAAATACATTTCAAAACATATTAATTATATGTATTACTGTGTTAGAGTGTCATTTTGTGTCATTTTGGTTGGTGGTGTGCCCCAGGATTTTGTAAATGTAAAAAATGTGCCGTGGCTCAAAAAAGGTTGAAATCACTGTATTAACCAACCCACTGAAATGGAGTCACCAGCTGAAACAGAGCTGGGTATGTGAGGCAAAAGGAAAGTAAGAAACTGTAAATCAAGTGAGGTCCAGAGAGATCTTAAAGATGTCTGGTAGAGTCTGTTCAGTAATCTTGGTGGCTGGTCCCAAAGGCAAGTTATACACTTGAAAGTGCAAGCACTGGGGAATAATGGTTGGAATTCAGCATGAGACTTGCATCTATGTAACTAGCCTTACCTCTACACAGGGCCGTAGCCAGGATTTTGTTTCGGAGGGGGCTGAGTTTGGTTTGGGGGGGGGGGGGGGCTGAGACTGGGTGGAAGAGGGTCTACCCTAGCAAATCTTTTGTATTGTTATCCCAATAACCCCATTAATGTGGGATATAATGAGCATGGTGATCAGATCATGATATGAATAAACATAACAGTTTAAATAATGTACCAGTAAGGCCTTTTCGCGGACCACCCTGAGAATTTGGGGCTGAAGCCCCCTTAGCCCCCCCTGGCTACATGCCTGCCTCTACAGAAAATAAAATCAAGTACCACAGTATATAACTCCTCTCATAGGACCCGATGCTCTTGGCTGCCACCATTGCCATTTTCCTACATAGATACTCAAAAAGGCCTGAAGCAGAACCATAGTGAAAGAGTAGAGGTCTTGATGCTTCTTATAGATTCTAGAAATAGATTATGCATTCAACTTTTGCCACTATATTCAGAATTATTTCCTGTTATGATTCAGTACTTGTGGATAAGTTGACCAAGGTTTTTTGAGTCATTTTCTACTAGATTTCTAGACTTATACACATGCCCAGATTACCCATAAGGCCAACGAGGCCATGGCCTAGGGGCGCAAGCTGAGCAGGGGGGGCGCAGAGCACGGACCAAAAAAACCCTGGTCCGTGCCCCTCTTTCCCTTTTTCTCATGCCCCTCCTTGCTCTTTCTCCCAGAAAAGTCTCTGCTCCGTCTTGCACGCACTCTTTCTCTCTCTCTCGCATGCACTCTCTCTCACTCTCTCTCACACACACTCTCTCTCTCTCACACACACACTCTCTCGTGTGTGCCTTTGGAGCGAGTTTGCACCTGCTGCGCTCTCCCCAAACCTCCTGACTCCCGAGGAGACCTTCACAGCACAGCGGAGCTTTCCAGCCGGTGGGAATGCATGGGCGCTTTGGAGGTGGCGGGAGGGTGCCTACTCGCCTTTCTCTTCTGCTCTGGAGGCACCATGACGAAAGCCAGCCAAGTGTGGGTCTGAGTGGCGTGTATGTGAGGGGGGGGGGGGCGTAATTCCAAGGTGTGGCCTAGGGCGCAAAAAAGTGTTAATCCGGGCCCGCTTATACATGAGTATGTACAGTAATTTTGCACTATCCATGTTAGGCATGGGGTAACTGTGGTGTTACTACACAGAGAAGCTTGCACCAACTAGGGAATGCTAATGGGAATAGGTAAAGCCCAATGTGCATTGGGACATTAGATAGTAAGTGCCATATGCATCAGTAAGCTTTTGCGGTTCCCTGTTATGCATCATTGCAAAGCACTAGAAGGATTCTATAGTGTGTTTCCCACATATCTAAGTATGAATAAACTTAGGCAACACAGACTGTGATATAGAATTGCAGCCAACAATTTTAGAAAGAGGGGGAGAAGAGGGGGGAAAACACTACGCATTATTTTGAGTTAGACCTGCAAAACAATACTCACAAACCTTTTCATCCTGAATGAGAAAGTGTGGCTTGTCACACTGTCCCTCTTGAAAAAAAAACCACTCAATTGTACTGCAAACCGCATCCTATTTGGGGACTTCTGTTGACAATGTTAGTTCAACAACAATAACAAAAATATTTTTGCACAAGAAGGACATTTTTCCCACAGAGATTTTTGTAAAAAGTCCATAAATATATAGAACAAAGTTTTTTTAAGAAAAGAAAAGAAAAGGAAGGACAAAGCTCTTATAATCCTACCCAGCAGGGAGAGAACATTTCAAATGTTTCATTTTTGTATGTGGGAATGAAATAAGCAAAGATTTGCATCCGTGCTTGAGAGCCTTGGCTGCTTGCCTGAATAAAACTAGCTAACTAAGCATTACAGTACTATTGCTTCTGAAAGACTTAGATAGGGAAATTGGAAGGAAAAGATCCCACAAAGAGTGCCTGGGATAGTGCTTTAAACTGCTCATTAATGGTGATGAAGATCCTGCCACAAGGTCTTGATGACTTTAGTGCCTAGATTTTAGATTAGTGAGTTTAAAGATACTCCCATGGGTTGACTAGGTAGTCAAGAAGGCATGTTCAACTGTTGAGATGCTTCCATGTTTTGCCTCCTGTGGAAATGGGAAAAAGTATAATTCGAAATTACAGTCGGGGACATGTGGGTTAGTGGTCTTCAAATTACAATAAAGTTGGGTAGCATATAATATCACACCCTGGACTCTCTTTTTTCTGGCTGCCTCACTTTCTGGAAAAATGGCCTTACAGAAAAAGCAAAATATATTACTCAATGTGTGTGGTGTATATCTTGCGTTTGCAACTGAAAGAGATGGACTAGGGCAGGACTTCAACTTTTTCAACTTGCGACTCCTTTTTGCCCAAGAATGTTTATGTGACCTCGAGATATAAGTATGTGTGTATGCATACTTATATATAACCATGTGTGTGGGGTTATATATATATATATATATATATATATATATATATATATATAGGTATGTGTGTGTGTAGTATGGAGGACCAATTGTACCACAACAATAATAATTAGGAAATGCCTGACTTTCATGTACATTCAAACAAAACCCCTAAAGTAAAATACAGTGGCCCCCAGTATCTGTTGGGGTTTGGTTTCAGGCCCAAAACGTAGATACCAAAATCTGCGGGTGCTCAAATGCCATGATATACCAGGACGTAGTAAAATGATGTCCCTTATATAAAATGGCAAATTCAAGGTTTGAGGTAGATATAAATATAGATATAAATGATTGATATTCAAGCTGTGGATGATTGAGTTCATGGATTCAGAGGGACCATCCTGTTGCAAGTCAAAGTCTGCCGCAAGATTAAGGTGCTATACAGTGTTCCCTCACTATTTCATAGTTCACTTACCGTGGACTCACTGTTTCACAGATATATATATATATAGCGCGAGGGAACACTGTACGCCCCGGAGAGTGACCAGGAGGAGGGAGGTAAAGAGGGTCACCGCTGGGGCTTCTTGCTGCCACTTATCACGGGTGGTCCTGGAACATAACCCCCGCGATAAGTGAGGGAACAGTGTACTTAAAATAACAACAACAACAACAAAATCAAATTTTCTTCAAGCAAAGGGGTGTGGTTGGGGAGAAGGAAGGTCAGTAAGTGTCTGAAGAGGCTGACAGGGTTCCTTGTCTTTCTTCTTCAGCCTCTCATACCTCCTTTGCCTTTTCTCATCCCCCCCCCTCTTCCTCTGGGTTTCTTCCTCTGGAGCTCATTACATTTGAGCTTAGAGTAGTTAAAGAATATTAAAATCCTCTGGCTGCCTCCTGCAAAATTCTGGGGTTTGCAGGTTAGGGAGAGGTCTTCAAAATGATCAGCCAGAGAAGTCTTAGGCCTGTTTCCCTTCCCTTGAGTTGGTCTCCCCACTCCTTGGATCAAGGCAGCAGCAGCAACTCTTACTCTGACACTCTGCTGGGATGTGGGAAGATTCCGTTCCCAACCCCAACATTAAGCTGAAGGGATCTGGTCTAGATTTATATATCTTTTTAATTCACATTTTTTCACTTTTGTAAATGTCATGGGCTCCTAATCTCATTGAATGTAGATGACCCAATGTAGTAGTGGGCAACTCGTCATGGGTCAGCACAAGAGAGGTGCCCCCCAAAAGAGATATAAGGACTCCCTGAAACAACATCTCAGGCTTGGCCAGATTGACGACCAACAATGGTCCCCCCTGGCCTCACAACGGGAGGCATGGAGACGCACTATCCATAATGCTGTGGCCTCTTTTGAGAAGACATGCCGAATGGGTCTCATAGAGAAACGACAAGGCAGAAAGTACCACAACTTGGAAACAACATCACCCAAAGAGACTTTCTGCTGTGGTTTCTGCAACTGGACTTGCCTATCGCAGATTGGCCTTTTTAGTCATCAACGCGCTTGTAAAAAGCGTGGGATGAGTTCATCCTAAGAATCTTTGTTCACGAAGTAAATGCCAGTAGTAGTAGTAATAATAATAATAATAATAATGTGTTGTTGAAGGCTTTCGTGGCCAAAATCACTGACTTTCCTTGAGTTTTCCAGGCTGTGTGATGTCACAACTTCTGAAAATGCCTGCCATAGATGTGGGCGAAACGTCAGGAGATAATGCTTCTGAAACATGGCCATACAGTCCAGAAAACTCAGGAGAGAGAATGCTGCCAGCTTGAGAAGTTGTGTTAGCCTGGGGCATCACCTGGGGGCCCAGCCCACTACAGGTTATAAGGAATTCTAATTTCTGTAGTCTGACAGGTCTGTGTACTGTTCTTTGCTGTAAAGCACCAGTTGCAACCATTCATCACTAATAAATCATCTCTTCACCAACGGCTTCATTTCATTGTGATCGCCATGAAATCTGTTTTGGTGAGATGACACTGCTCAGGCCCTGATTCATTACAAGTCCATGAATTACAGTAACATAAAATCTATACCTGTGTGTGTGCCTTTAAGTTGCCTATTGACTTATGGTGGCCAAATGAATTTCCTAGATTTTTTGTAGGCAAGGAATACTCAGGTGGTTTTGATATCTTCTTCCTCTGAAATATAGCCTGCAGAATTCATTGGCTGTCTCCCATCCAAATACCATACGAAGAAGGGCTGACTCCGCTTAACTTCCATGATGAAACGTGATCTGGCATTTTAGGGTATTTAGCTTCATACTACACATGCAGATGGCTATTATGCCACTGCCAGCATAGCTCACAACTTCATTAGGGTACGCAAGCCTCTCCCCCACTGCAAGGGGGCGCCACCGGTAGGGCCTCCCATGCCAGACAGGTCACAACCGAAGGGTCTGACAAAGAGTGTCAAAGGGCAGGATGGGCTCTCTAGCCTTTTGGCAACCATCCTAAGAGAAGGAAAACTCTAATTTCAAACCCGGGCAGATGGTGCTCGTCTAACCCTGTAAGGTCAACCATCTAAGAGAAGGAAACTCGAACCAAACCTGAGGACCTCGCTGCCACCGTCCAAGATTGCTAGGCCCCAGCAAACAAACCTTTGGTTTAAAGGGTGAGGCCAGTTCTGTGCACGCTGAGCTCCACCAGAAAAATCCATTGCACAGGCTCGAAGGACACATCCACCTTCTGAAAAAGCCCTGTAGCGGTAGGCGAGGGATGAAACGGCAGGTGTAAAGATGCACTGGAAGCCGCAGACCCAACCCTGCATGCGGTTCAGGACTTTGGTTACTTGAGATGCCAACACCTACGACTCCTCAAATGCTTTAATCAGCGCTGTGTTCGCACAATCCTAAATATACACTGGACCGACTATGTGACGAATGTTGCTGTCCTTGAGCAAGCAGGGATCACCAGCATTGAGGCCATGCTATTGAGAACACAGGTGTGCTGGGCAGGGCACGTCTCTAGGATGGAGGACTACCACCTCCCAAAGATACTACTCTATGGTGAACTCACCACAGGTCAGTGCAAGAGAGGCGCCCCCAAAAAGAGATATAAGGACTCCCTGAAATAACATCTCAGGCTTGGCCTGATTGATCACCAACAATGGTGCACCCTGGCCTCACATCAGGAGGCATGGAGATGCACTATCCACAATGCTGCAGCCTCTTTCGAGAAGACACGCCAAACGGGTCTCGAAGAAAAATGACAACGCAGAATGAACCGCAACTTAGAAACAACATCACCCAAGGAGACTTTCTGCTGTGCTTTCTGCAACCGAACTTGCCTATCTCAGATTGGCCTTTTTAGTCATCAACGTGCTTGTAAAAAGCGCGGGATGAGTCTTTCCTAAGAATCTTCATTTGCGAAGTAATGCCGAGAGACACATGCAGATAAATCCGCCATGCCAGTTGTGTACATTTCTAAGTACAAGAAAAGCAATGCTGTTTTTCTAGGAGAAAATGCTAACTGGGGATCAGAAAATAGTTTCTGTCTCATTATATGTAAATGCCACTCTTGGACATGTTCCGGTTTGATTCTCCACTTCAGGTATTCATGTCACCAACTGTTTCTGTGTACGTAGTGCCAAGGCAATCACACGGTATGGACCCTGCGAAAGCAAAACCCCACTGGCACCTGAGTTTGTTTTGTTTTCTGTAATGACAAGGACCTAATTAATTTTGAGGGAGGGGCTAGCACTGGGGCAAGCTTGATGCTTCTTAGGGACATGGGCTTATCTCTGGAGATCTCATGTTGCTGAGCCCTAATTTAAATGTAAATCACAAAATCCCTAAAGCTGTTGAGTTTCACAGCAGAAGCCAGGAAAAGGACCCCCTCCTTGAAACTCTAATTTGATTAACATGTAGGATAGGCTTCAGATACATCTATTGCGAAGTGGACGAAAATATACACTGATTTAATTAGTGTTTCCATTCATTTGAAGGTGTTTGTTTGAAAGATAGAGGATATAGGATAATCCCATGTTGGGATGTTCACGTATTATTTGCAAATCAAGCATCATTCCTTTCAGCAGGGTACATTTACACTGCAGAATGAATGCAGTTTAACATCATTTTAAGTGTCGTGGCTCAATGCTAGGGAATATTGGGAGTTGTAGTTTGGTTAGGCATCAGCGCTTTTTGACAGAAAAAAGCCAAAGACCTTGTAAAACTACAAATTCCATGATTCTATAGCATTGAGCCAGGACAGTTAAAATCATGCCAAACTACAATAATTTTATTATGTAGATCACGTATGGGCAAACCCAGGCCTGGGGGCCAGAGGAGGCCCCTTGGACTCTTTTCTCAGGCTCTTCTCTCTCTCACCATCCTATCCTTCCATCCTGCTCCCTTTCCTTCTTCCTTCCACCTTTCCCTTTCTTCCTTACCTCCTTCTTTCTCTTTCCATCTTCCCTTCCCTTTCCCCCTTTCATCCTTTCATCTTTCCTTCCCTCTTTCCTCCCTCCTCTCCCTTTCTTTCTCCTTCCTTCCTTCCCTTTTGTCTTTCTTTACTTCTCTTTCCTTCCTTCCTTTCCCTTTCTTTCTCCCTCCCATCCTTCTTTCCATCCTTCTCTTCCTCCTTTCCCTCCTTCTCTTTTCCCTTCGTCCTAATAATAATAGTACTAATAATAAAAACAACTTTATTTATAGCCTGCATCCATCTCCCCAAAGCGGACTTGGAGCGGCTTACATGGGGCCATGCCCAAACAACACATCACAAAGAATATCAAAAACATCAGTAAACAATAAACACAATAAACACAATAAAAGCAATAAACACAATAAAATTAAGACATCTTTGAAAACACAAGAACATAGGTGAATCTAAAACAGAAATGACAGGGCAAGCCACATGTACATATAAAATGTTTAAAAACTCGGGGTAGTGTCAAAACATAAAGGATTGCATAGGGGGAAGAGGTCTCACCAAAAACGGGGGCATTTGGGGAGTCTAATCTCAAAAGGCCCGGTGGAAAAAACAGGTTTTCAGTTGTTTTTTTAAAGGGTTCCAGTAAGGGGGCAGGCATGTAGTGGGGGGGGGGCTCGGGGGCTTCAGCCCCCCCCCCCAAATTCTCAGGGTGGTCTGCGAGAAGGCCTCACTGGTACATTATTTAAACTGTTATGTTTATTCATATCACGATCTGATCATCATGCTCAATATATCCCATATGCACGGGGTATTGGGATAACGATACAAAAGGTTTGCTAGGGTAGACCCTCTCTCACACAGACTCAGCCCCCCCTCCAATCAAATTCAGCCCCTCCTGAATCAAAATCCTGGCTATGGCCCTGTGAGGGGGCATTCCTAATCTCTCCCGGGAGGGAATTCCAAAGACGGGGGGCCACAGAAGAGAAGGCTTTCTCCCTAATGCTCACAAGCCGGGTCTGTGAGACTGGCAGGGACGAAAGGAGGCCTTCCCTGTGGAGCGAAGGGCTTGGGCTGGTTCATGGGAGGAGAGCTTTTCCTATGGGAGGATGTTTAGCTTGGAGAAGAAAGGGTAGAGAGGCAACATGAGAACCATGTTTCAAGATTTAAAAGGGTGTCCCATTGAGGAGGAGGAGGAGGAGGTGGTGGTGGTGTGGTGGTGGTGGAGGAAAACTGGCTTTCTGCTGTTCTAGAGACCAGGGCACAAGGGAGTAATGGTTTCACATGACAGGGAAAGAGACTGAAAATATTAGGAAGAACGTCCTGAGTGTAAGAGCTGTTGGAAAGTGTCATAGGCTACCTCAGAGTGTGATGGAGGCTTTCTATGAGGAGTGCTTTGGTTGATCCTTCTTGCATGGCAGGGAGTTGGCTTGGATGGCCCTTGGGGGTCTCTTCCAGCTCTAGGATTATATTTCAGGAGTAGGCAATAAGGGGTCTAATAGGTTCACTTTTTCTCTTCCATCTACCATCTCATCCTGAGGAAGGCTGACCCTTTTAGGTTCCAAATGTTTCCCAGCTTTCTTTCACTTTCTACCTCTGAAAGAGAAGAGGAATGGGAGGAAAGGGGAGGGAGAGTACTTGAGGAGAACCCTCCCCCTCCCAGCTCACCCATTCCAGCTCACATGCGGCCCATAAGTCAGGAAGATTGTCCATACCTGACGTAGATGCACCCAAAGACAATAGATTCCAAAATTAACAGTAACTATACTAATGCTTCTCACTTCAGGCTATGAATTGTTGCTGTTATGGTGCATAGCGATAAGGTAAGGAAGAGGCAGGGTGTCCTCCAAGCAACCTCAAAGTAAAGTTCAAACAGAAAAGCGGGTTGCTAATGCACGAAAAAATATCCAGTATTTGCTTCAATCCATTTATTTTTCATTCATTTAGAAGTCATTCAATAGTAGAAATAATCAATCTTCCCAAATGGGGGTGTGGAATTCTATAAAGAAACTGGTTGTGGGGGGTCGGGAGCAGGTGAGGGTTTTGCCCTCCTTTCTGCTAGAGATCCCTGTGTACAACTAGTGGGCCACTGTGTGACACAGAATGCTGGACTAGATGGGCTGAGGCCCGATTCAGCATGGCTCTTCTTATGTTCTTATGTTCTTAGGTATTTAAAACAATCTATCGTAAAGCAATCCGTTCCGGAATAGAGTATTCAAATCAGCATTCAAAATTACTCAAAATATATGTATATTTGTAATCCGGAGCGTCAAGCTTCTAAGGTCGACGGACTATGTATCGAAAGGCCTTGAGTTTCGCCAGGGGTACCTGGCTTCATTGGGACCCCAAAAATTGGCATTGATTTATAATTCCACTGGTCCGATAATCTATAATATGAAATACAATACAATACAATACAATAGTCTATTCAATTGTGCCCGCCATATATACAGGACAACCCTTGAAAAGGCTTAAGGTTATATACATACCAATCTGTTAAATCAACGTAAACATATTTCTGTGTGGACACAGAAATATGTTTATGTTGATTTAACAGATTGGTATGTATATAAAGCAAGCCTTTTTTCAGGGTTGTCCTATATGGGCACAATTGAATTGAATAGACTATGACATGTTGATAAGTTTGTATTGTATTTTTATTTCATATTATAGATTATCGGACCAGTGGAATTATAAATAAATGCCAATTTTGGGGTCCCGATGAAGCTAGGTACTAGGCGAATTTTAGAATCCTAAAATCAGGATTCTAAAATCAAATGGGGGTTGATTAGTATATCAAAAACTTACAAAAAATTCCCAAAAATTTCGGAAATGTAACTTAAGTACTAACGAAATTAGTTAGAAGTCGTATGCCAGAGCATGCGCTTTCCAGATGGGTTTGGCCGAGAACTCCCAGAAATCCTAACAGCTGGTATATGGGCTGGGATTTCTGGGAGTTGTAAACAAAAACTTGAATCAATCACACTGAATTCTAGATGGGACTCTCCAAATAGGAAGGAGGGAGGGAGGGGTATTCTATTCTTGGAAGCAGCAAAAGAAAAGGAGGAGGAACCCCCTCGCTCCTCGCTGCCTCTCTCACCCCGATCCCGAGGGAGCGGGGCCCAAGATTTGCCCAGGCTGGTCATATACCTACATTCTATGCACATGCAATAATACAGCAGTAATAGCAATGGGAATAAGAAGAGGTAAAATTCAAACCAGAAGTGTTCTGAGTGGTCCCTGCTTAATGCGGTGCAAACGGGCTCTTCTTTTGTGAGCCCGGAAATTAGCCCGGAAAAGACAGGGTGCACACACATACATATTCTTTGGGGGGGTTGCTGCAGAATCTTCTCTATGAGGCCGGGATTCTTCAACAAATCCCCCCTCCCAAGAATATGTATGTGTGTGCTCCCAAGCTGGCTTTTCCCCCGGGCTAATTTCCGTTTGCACCGTTTGCACCGCATGAGCCTGTTTGCATGAGGCAGGGACCAATCAGAATACTTCGGTTTGATTTTTACCTCTTGTTATTGTTATTACTGCTGTATTATTGCATGTGCATGGAATTAGGTATGACCAGTTGGATTACTTATAATATTAGGCAGTGGCACTTACAGTAGCATTCATTCTATTATACATTAGGTTGGTTTCTCACCCCAATACTCTTTGATGCCGTAGATCCTGGCAGGGCAGGAGAGAGGCAGGAAAGTCTGGAAAAATGTAAACAGAGGATTACTCAGAAGTAAATCTGCAAGGAGGGCCCTTCATCCAAAGTGCCCTCCTTTGCAGATCACTGATAACTCTCTCTTTCATTTTCAACTTCCTCCCACCGAGGGAAGGAGTGAGTTTAGGGCTTGCCTTGCCATAATATTGGCAAGGGAGGCGGGAGGGTGGTGAGAGAGAAGGAGGGTGCCCCCCTTATGCCCCCCCTTATGACCTAATAACAACACTTAAGAAAATCCTGGCCCCCGAAGTTCGAAAAATTAAGTCCACTTCCTGGTTGGCATTCTAGGTGCGGAAAAGCTCGAAAGTAGCATTTCTTACGAATTTCTTACGAATCTTTTAATTTTCATAACTTTTTTCCCATGCCTACTAGGTACCCCTGGCGAAATGGCAAGGCCTTTGGATACATAGTCCGTGAACCTTAGAAGCTTGACGCTCCGGATTACAAATATACATATATTTTGAGTAATTTTGAATGCTGATTTGAATACTCTATTCCGGAACGGATTAGGAGGCAAAACCCTCACCTGCTCCCCGACCCCCACAACCAGTTTCTTTATAGAATTCCACACCCCCATTTGGGAAGATTGATTATTTCTACTATTGAATGACTTCTAAATGAATGAAAAATAAATGGATTTAAGCAAATACTGGATATTTTTTCGTGCATTAGCAACCCGTTTTTCTGTTTGAACTTTACTTTGATGGTGCATAGTGATGTCAGGTAGTATGTTTTAAAGTGGTTGTTCATTCTGTTCTGCTTCCACATAACACCTCTCCTCCAATTTTGCTCATTTTTGGATGCTTTTCATCAAATGTAAATGGTATGTTTTTGCACACGCGTACCTAACTCACTCGGGTCTGCACGTGGACATTTCAGAAACCTGTGTCTTTTTCTCGGTGTGTTTGAAAGGGGTTGTCCATTGGGAAGCAGTTTTTAGTACCACAAAATGCATTGCCAGCCTAGAAACGTATGGATTTGGAATGGCAAATTACATCTGGATCTGTAGCCAGTTCTAGGAGGTGTGGATTATGTAAATCCATTGAAATAAACCTCGGCGGCGCAAATTCCTCACACATCCCTAGCACTGAAGGAGCAGAATAAAGGATAAGGCCATAAGGCTCTCCAAATCCTTAAAGCTATTGAGTTTCACAACAAAAGCCTTCTGCTTTGGTGACCCCAGATGCAAGAAGGTTATCGGAATGAAGCAGGAAACCCCCTTCAAGAGGAATATCATTGGGAAATATAGACGGGAGGAGAAAAGTAAAGCCCTGGGCAGACAAAACCCACGTTGAAACCCCCGCTAAGCTATGTGATGGTGAAAGAATCCTTAGCAAATTTTCACTTTCCAAACTAACACATACTTCTGAGAGCTGCAGTGAGGCTACACTGGGATTATTCTCTATTAACTGACCTACCCTCCTCAGTAACAGAGAACGGTCCAAAAGATACATCAGAAGCAGAAAAGGATGTGCTACTTAAAAAGAAATTAAAGATCTGTAACATAAAGCAAAAGTAGGGAATGGTAGGGGGAAAATGACTCTTTTCGTTATGATTTTTTTTCCAAAAAAAAAAGAGCAGCCCTTTATTTATAGTTTCAAGGAAATTGTAGCTGTCAGACATGCTCATCCTTTTCATGTTTTATTGAGAAGGCTTAATTAGGAGTTCTTAGTTCTCAGAGCAGAACTCTTAAATGAAAGGTAAAAGTTTAAAGCATCAGTGGGTAAATATTATTAAAACATATAGTAAGCACCATGTCTTATTCAAAATGGGGAAAGAAGGGGAACGTGGTGTTGTGTGAGCCCTCCTGCTGTAGAATTTGAATGTTTCCGCAAATTGGTATGCTTTGGGGCAGAGACAAAATGCATCTGTTTGGGGAGGATGTGCATTTTAATCAGCGCAGGAGTGCAGAGAAGAGGCTTATAACAAAGTAATAATGTATGCATTCCTCTTAAGCAGAAAGGCTTAGAACAGTTTTTCTCTATCTTTTGGAGTTTCTGGGAGCATTATCATTTCTGAGTATTGGACTACAACTTTGTAGACTAAGTCTTGATTCCTCACTCGGTGATAGAAACCCATTGGATTGTCTTGATAGAAACCCACGTTTGGATTGTCTTGGGCACTGCCCCTTTCAGACATTCTCAATACATAAAGCAAACTAGTTCAGTGTTACGTTCACCTTAGGGCAGTAGTTCTCAACCTTCCTAATGCCTCAACCCCTTAATACAGTTCCTCATGTTGCGGTGACACCCAAACATAAAATTATTTCCATTGCTACTTCATCACTGTAATTTTGCTATCTGTCATGAATCATAATGTAAATATTAGCTGGGTGGATATCTTCAATATAAATACTTTGAAACCCGTTAATATTTCCAGCGTGCGGGTTTGAAATTATTTTGACCCTAGTTCCTATTGACCCATAAAATTATTTCCATTGCTACTTCCAAACTACTGTCATGAATCATAATGTAAATATTAGGGGTGGTGAAGTTTCAAAACCAAACCCGGGAGTTTCAAAACCAAACCCGGGATCGCCATTTTTGTAAAGGGCACGTTATTAGGTCTTCCCTTCCTGCCATCCCAGCTGAGAGGCATCGTGCATTAAATATAATGTGTGATGCTTCTGAGCTTGGGGGGGGAGAGAAAAGAGGGGAGTGCTTGCTCTCCACTCTTCCCTTCCTGCCATCCCAGCTGAGAGGCATCTTGGATTAAATTTAATACAAGATGCTTCTGACCTGGGGGGAGGGAGGGAGGGAGAGGAGAGCAAGCCCCCCATTCTAGCCTCCCAGCTGGCATAACGAATAATAACAAAAATTTGTTATTAATTACGTTTCAATTATGAAATTTATTTTAAAAATTTTGGAATAATTTCTATAACAACCCAGCAATTGAAATTCCCCTCCCCCCCAATGAGTTTAGAATCAATTTTTTAATTGATCAACCACCCCTAGTAAATATCTGATATGCAGGATGTATTTTCATTCACTGGACCAAATTTGGCACGAATACCCAATACGCCGAATCTGAATACTGGTGGGGTTGGGGTGACTGATTGTGTTGATGCTGGGATTTATAGTTAACCTAAAATCAAAGAGCATTCTGAACTCCACCAATGATGAAATTGAGCTAAACTTGGCACACATAAGTCCCATGACCAACAGAAAATAATGGAAGGGTTTGGTCAGCATTGGCCTTAAGTTTTCGAGTTGTAGTTCATGTATATCTAGAGAGCACTGTGGACTCAAATAATGATGGATCTGGACCAAACTTGGCACAAATATACCCAAATGTAAACACTAGTGGAGTTTGGGGAAAGTAGACATTGATATTTGTGACTTGTAGTTGCTGGGATTTATAGTTCTTCTACAATCACAGCAGGAGGTGAGTTTTTTGGTGGGAGGATTCACTGTCTGTTTCCCAAAAGGAAAAGAAGGGCAGACAGAGAGATCTTCAGCCTTCTCTTCCTAAGGGATTCCTAAGATCATCAGAAATATGTGCTTTCCGGTGGTTTTTGTCACCCCCTCTAAAACTCTCCTCGTGACCCCTCCAGGGGTCCCAATCCCCAGTTTGAGAAACACTTCCTTAGGGTCACCCTAAGCCAAAAGTGACTAGAAGGTGCAGAACAATAACAAAGTCTGCTAAAGGGGACTTTTAAAGACTTCCCAAAACCTAAAAGGCAGGAAAGAAGGAAGGCAAATATCCTTGAAAGTCTTCCTCTTTTCTTGGGAGTTGTCCAACAGCTGAAGTTTTTTTAAAAATAGCACAAGCCACTGTCTTCTGCATGATTGCCAGAACAATAGAAAAGTCCTGCAGAAACAAACAAAGGTTTCCTAATGGCAGCATGTCAGAGATGCCTCTGGGAAATGTATGAGCATGGGATGGAGACAGCAACATTATTCTTTCTTCTCAGCAGCCTGTCTTCATAACTATGCGAATAACAACCTTTGCTCTCCAGATAATCAGAGTTCTGGCTGGTCACTCCTTCCATCAAACATGTTCCCCGTGGATGTTGCTTTTCTCTGTTTCTAGGTTCCCTTAAGCTTTATGCTTTCCCTCGTGCTGTTTGCTGTCTTGTACCTAAGATCTGCTCTCCTGCTCCTGCTGTTTGCCCCATCCATGGTTCAGATGTAGGTTTCCATTCTTTACTAGGGTAGTGTTTTTGGCAAAAACCTTGACCTGTTTCATGTCCCGGCTTTCAGTGGAAGCCCTGATCTGTTTGTTGGATATCTCCTGAAATCCGGGGGATCTGTTAATTGCTCTGGGGTGCCGAAATATCTATTTTCTATCATCCCGTTATTGAGGGGGGAGGTCTTCCCAGGCTCCCCTTCCCATCATTTTAGGCATTGAAGCTGTTTAACTCTAGAGGAGAGGCACTCTGCTGCAGGCAGGTGTGTGCTTTAAGGAGGCTTCTTACCTGTTTCTACTCTAGAGGAGAAGTACTTGGCTGCAGGCAGGCACACAATTTCTGGGCCTGCAAACCACACACGTGCGCACACCCCTTTTCCAAGGCAAGGAGGCAAGTTCTCATTCTTAGTCTAGAGCAGTGTTTCCCAATCAGTGCGCCATGGCACACTAGTGTGCCGTGAGCGATCATCAGGTGTGCCGTGGGAAATTGGAACCTCCAATACCCTTTCTTCCCCCTCCTGCTGAACACTTTTTCTTCTCCACTCGGGCTCCCTTCTTCCCAGGCTCGCTCTGCTCACTTTGCCTCGTTTTGCTCTGGGGCAAGTCTGCGCAGTAGCGCCCGGACGGGTCACGTCTCCCCCCCTCCTGAACACACCCACGCTGCCCCCTCGGATCAAAATGGTGGCAGAAGCAGCAGTGTAGAAGAAAAATTAAGTGTTTGGCAGGAGGGGGAAGAAAGGGTGCAAAGGAGAAGGGGGGAGAGGTCTCTGTCGAAAGCTGGCATGGGCAAACTTGGACCTTCCAGGTGTTTTGGACTCCAACTACCACCATTCCTAGCAGCCTCAGGCCCTCCCCCCCCCCCTCAGCCATGTAAGCAGGAAAGGGCCTCAGGCTGTTAGGAATGGTGGGAGTTGAAGTCCAAAGCACCCACAGGGTCGAAGTTTTCCCATACCTGTTTTAGGGACCTTAAAGTGGTGAGCCTCCTTCCAACATTGTGATTCTGGATAGAAAACAAACAACAACATAACATAACATTGTTTGAGTCCACAGTGCTCTCTGGGTGTAGGTGAACTACAACTTCCATACTCAAGGTCAATTCCCAAGCAAACCCATTCAGTACTTTCTGTTGGTAATGAGAGTTCAATATGCCAAGTTTGGTTCAATTCCATTGTCTCAAGAGTTCAGGATGCTCTTTGATTGCATGTTAACTATAAATCCCAGAAACTGTAACTCCCAAATGTCAAGGTCTATTTTCCCCAAACTCCACCTGTGTTCACATTTGGGCATATTGAGTATTCATGCCAAGTTTGGTCCTGATCCAACATTGTTTGAGTCCACAGTGCTCTCTGGATATAGGTGAACTACAACTCCAAAACCCAAGGTCAATGCCCACCAAACTCTTACAGTATTTCATCTTGGTTATGGGAGTTCTGTGTGGGAAGTTTGTGTCTTTCTGCCATTCCTGCCAGGATATCTATGTTGTGTTCATCGAAACAGGTCCAGGTTTCACACTGATTGTATAAATACATTTAAAAACATATTAACTATATGTGCTACTGTGTTAAGAGTGCCATTTTGTGTCATTTTGGTTGGTGGTGTGCCCCAGGATTTTGTAAATGTAAAAAATGTGCTGTGGCTCAAAAAAGGTTGGAATAACACTGCTCTAGAGGAGGCATTTGGCTGCAGCATGCATGTGCTTTCTGGGCCTGCATGCCAGGAGGCACTCTTTCCAAGGCAAGGAGGCATGGAGCGCCATGTGCTCATGAAAAGCAGGCAAGGAGCTGGAATAGGCTCCTTATTTATTTATTTATATCATTTATATTCCACCCTTTGCACCCCGCAGGGGACTCAGGGCAGATCACAATGCACATCACAGGCAAACATTCACTGCCAACATGCAACATATATAGACAGACAACGAGCTACACAATTGGTAGAGAGCTCACCCCGACCCAGGCAGGCCTTGAACTCATGACCTTCTGGTCAGTAGAGATCTTATGTAGCTGACTCCCAGCCAGCTGCGCCACATTCCCGGTCCTTCTTGCTTTCGTGTTGAGCTGATTTTTGTACTGGGAGGGGCCTTCCCAATATGTGCTCTCAAAGGTAACTGAAGTAACAAAAGAACTGGGAAACGGTTCCACTCAGAACTCTATTCTTTATTTCTAACATGATCACTCAATTGGTTTCCTGTATGGAGTCTCTTCGCCTTTTAGTCAAGATGCCATGGGTCTTTCATTCTCACTTGACCTATGATCAGAGGCCTCATGCAGACCATGAAAAATGCTTGATGCTTTGTGAAAAAAATATTATTAACCACATTAAAATGATAACTATGGGTACTGCTTTCTGCCTCAACTCTATATTTAAAGAGGGGGAGAGAAGCTTGAGAGGCTTGCTTCCCTTTGAATGTTGGCCAGCAAGTAACTTTTGCAAGCTTTGATCTGGATAGAATGACGGCATGTGTTTTAAGGTGGAAAATCTTATGGAACCCTGCCACTCCTGATACTGGACATGGCTTTATTCCAATCTGTTTGCACGCTGTCATGCTTATATATTTAACGACTGTATTTTTAGACCATGCAAGAACTGGAGTTCTCTGAGCAGTGTACAGTAAGTCAAAAACGTAGATACAAGCGACGAGCAATGATAAAAATAACAGGGAACAAATACCCTAAAGGCACCAGATCCTCCCTTTAGAATAACTTGGAAAGATATTGAAAACTAAGTAGGGTCACTGGGTTGTTGTAGGCTTTTGGGCTGGGCCATGTTCTTGAAGCATTCTCTCCTGATGTTTCACCTGCATCTATGGCAGGCAACCTCTGATTCCGGCCTTTTGACAATTCATTAAGTAGGGTCAACCCTGATTAGGACTTGGATGGGAGACTGACAACAAATACCAGGTGTTGTTGGCTATATTTCAGAGCAGTGATTTTCAACCTTTTTTGACCCGTGGCACATTTTTTACATTTACAAAATCCTGGGGCATACCACCAACCGAAATGACACAAAATTACACTCTAACACAGTCATACATATAGTTAATATGTTTTTAAATGTATTTATACACTCACTTAGTGTGAAACCTTGACCCGTTTCGATGAACACAAAATAGATAGCCGGGCAGGAATGACAGAAAGACACACATGAAGCTCTTGCTCAGCAGCTGTGTCAGTTTCTCTCTCTGCTTTTTTAGTTTTACAGATTTTGGTTGAAAAGGGCCCAATGTCAAAATAGCTTTGTTTCCATTTTTCCTTCTCAACAAAACTTCTCCATCACTGTCAAGGAAGATTTGTCAAATTGCTGATCCCAAATTGCCACTGTCACTTGATGCGCAGTTGCAGTACTAACTCTAACTTTGTTTACTTAGCCGCATCTGAGCGAATCCAAGATGGCGCGATCATAGCACTCTCACGTCACTTCTTAGGTGACGCGAGGGTGCTATGGTTCCATTTCTTAAAGGGACAGATGCGTCTTATAGTTTATATATGAATGAAGTTCAAAAATAATTACCAACAGCACACATGATGATCTCTCACGGCACACTAGTGTTCCGCGGCACACTGGTTGAAAATCACTGTTTCAGAGGAAGGAACTGGCAAAACCAGCTCTGAATTTTCCTTGCCAAGGAAACCTTACAAATTGTGTGGGATTGCCATAAGTCAGCTGGAAATCTGAAGATACATGTGTATGCTAATATGTTAAAAGATAAAGACAACAGTGAAGAGTCAAGAGTGAAGTTGTCACATCACATAAAAATTAATTACAAAGGATTTCCTCCACACCTACCCCCTTCCCCTCTTAAATGCATGTTTATATTGTTTGAGTCATTTATAACATTTTAGTGATGCTTTTTGAAATGCTTTTACCTATACTATATTTGTTTTAACTTGTGTGCTGCCTTGAATCCCAGGTCTGTGAGACAGGGAGAATATAGATAAAGTGCATGAATGAAAACCAATAGTAAAACAGAAAGAGACTTTAAAAAAAACCCTTAATGGCAGCCTTAACGTAAGTTGAATGAAATAAATAGAGAAAACAGTGCCAAGATCCGAAAAAGCATGCAAAGCACTTCCACAAATGAGATTAAAAACCTTTTCACCTAGAGCCAAGAAGATTGTTTTATTGTATTGTATTTATATCCCGCCTTTCTTCCTGAATAGGATCCAAGCTGGCCCACAGACATTTTGATGCATTACGTATAATGCAGGCACCATTGAGCCTCTCTGGGGAGGGTTCCAGACTCACATCTTAGACTCAAAATCTGCCATTTGTCTCTTTGCTCTTCATATGCAGACCATAGCATACCAATTGACACTTCCCTTGCTCTCGCATACTTTGAAATGCATGCACTCTGCCTGTGCTCTGTCTCATAATACAAGAACCCAGGCCCTTCAAAAAAGGGAGAGATGGGGGATTCAGAAAAGATAAAATAACGATTTCTTTTCACACTATGTACTAAATCTGTGGGATTCCCTGCCACAGGATACAGGATTAGATGCCAGCTGTGATGGTTTTAAACCATGGCTGGACAACTGCATTGCATCTGGGCCAAGTTTTGTGCTCGGAGGACCCTGCAGTGCTGCACACACTGAATCCTCAGAAAAGGACAGAGGGCCATTTTAGTTTTAGAAATCTTTTTGTTGTAGGGTGCCACTTCAACATGCTGAAAATAGCAACTTTTTCAAGCCTCCAGTATTAATTTCTTTGTATTTAATTCAGATTGCTTACTGTATTGTATATGTGTGTATTAGGAGTGGTTGATCCATAAAAAAATGAGTCTAAACTCATGTTGGGGGGGGGGATTTCCCTTGCTGTGATGTTATAGAAATTATTCCGAATTTTTTAAAATAAATTTCATAATTGAAACGTAATTACTAACGAATTTTCATTTTTATTCGTTACGCCAGCTGGGAGGCTAGAATGGAGGGCTTGCTCTCCAGTCTTCCCTCCCTCCCCCCCAGGTCAGAAGCATAACCCAGGAAATAACCCGGGCTAAGTCGCCCCCGGAGAGTTAGGGCGCCAGCCATCTAACCCAGACCTGGGCAATTGTCGGCCCTCCAGGTGTTTTGGACTTCAACTCCCAGAAATCCTAGCCAGTTTACCAGCTGTTAGGATTTCTGGGAGTTGAAGTCCAAAACACCTGGAGGGCCGGCAATTACCCAGGTCTGGTCTAGCCTGTCGCAGATGGAAAAATGCTGATCTGCTGACCTTAGAGACCTGGGCCTCCATAGTCAGCAGTGGGTCCAACTGGACCCCCAGACTCTTTACCAAGGACGACGGGCAGAGTGCTTCGCTGTCCAGGATAGGCAGCCAGCACCCCCCCCCTCCCACCGGGCGGCCCAACCAAAGGATCTCCGTCTTCGATGGATTCACCTTCAACCAGCTAGCCTGTAGCCATCCAGTCACGGTTTCCAGGCACAGATGGAAATTATCAGGTACGGAGTCCAGTCTGCCCCCCATCCTCAGCACAAGCTGGGTGTCATCAGCGTACTGATGACACTCCAGACCAAAGCTATGCGCCAGTCAGGCCAGTGGTCGCATGTAGATGTTAAATAATAGAGGGGAAAGAATGCCCCCTGAGGCACCCCACAAGTAAGAAGGAACCTCTTGGAGACCACTCCACCCCTCTCCACCCGTTGTCCCCGATCTTGAAGGACGGAGGCCACCCATTTAAGGACAGTCCCCCTCACTCCTGTCACGGTTAAATGGTGGATCAACAATGCATGATCTATGGTGTCAAAGGCTGCCGTGACATCCAATAACATGAGCAGCGCAGATCCACCTTGGTCCAACTGGCAGCACAGCTGGTCTGCGATGGAGAGCAGTACCATCTCCATCCCGTGCCCAACATGGAAGCCAGAAGGGTTCTAATCCGGTTGAGTCGTCCAAGAACTGCTGCAACTGTCCCACTGCCGCCCTCTCAATCACCTTGCTCAGAAACAATAAATTTGAGACTGGCCGGTAACTGGAGGGAGCCGAGCGATCTAATTCTGGCTTTTTCAGCAGCGGGTTCACCATGGCCTCTTTTAACCCCTCTGGAAAAACGCCTTACTCAAGAGAGCTGTTTATTATTTTCCACAGAGGGTCAAGTAACCCCTCTAGGCAAGATCTAACTAGCCAAGAGGGGCACGGATCGAGGGAGCAGGTAGTTGCTGCTGTTGAGTCTGGTCTCCCCCATTCTATATCTTTGCATTTCATTTTTTCTGCCTGAGTATCTTGCATTTGTATCTTGCCTTGGAAATGCTTAGAGAGGCCATATTTTGTCGGGAGATTATAAAAGAAACCACAGGTTCTGATCTTGTGGATACGGGGATTGTGCTGTATAGCATTTCTATAATTTCAATATTTAAAATATTCAATTTGGAATGGGATCTGTGGGGATGGCATGCATACCTCATATAAATCCCAAACTAATTATCTGTAATAATCGCCCAGTGTCTTGAACTAATGAACTGACCAGCGTTGGGGTTTGGGTAGGGAAGAGTGTCTTTAAATAGTCTCCCTGCCAGGATGAAAGAGAGGAAGCTTAAGAAGCCAAATGCCTCAGCAGTTCCTAGATCTCTTTTGATGCCTGATAACATTATTATTTCGCCAATTAATTTTCAAAGAAATCGGAAGTTGAATAAAATGTGAAATATTATCTAAGGGCCTGTCTGTACTGTGGCCACACGTGAAATGAGCCAGAAGTTGATCGTGGGTGTCCAAACGACATCCAGGCACCTCCGGATCTGATTTCGCCCCGCAATGGGGAAAGGGTGTGTAATGTATAAATAATGCTAACATTGAGGTCTTTGGGCAAATTAAATGACGCACAAGATTCAAGATATGAGTGATGGCTCGGGAAATAAATCTGTTCTTGTTATGGCATCTCTTCTGGTCAGATGGATGCCATTACTTGTCCTTCCGATGTAGCAGAGAGCAGCTTTAGCACTAGCAAAATGTCATTTTCAATGGCCGCTATATTAAACAAACTGCTTCTATAAAACCTAGCGCTGAAGCTATTCAAGACATTATTTCCCTCTCATCTTTCTCTTCCATTTCCTGTCGTCAGAAACACCTAAGTGTGAGACTATGGATTTGTAAATCTTGAAAAGGCTTGCTGTGTGGCAAACAAGACACTTTTTGATCTAGCGATCTTGGAACAAAGAAGGCTTGATGTAAGCGGTTAACACACCCTGTTGCGTCCAGGTGCGGTACTGCAAGGCTTTGTGCGGCTTTTGATTACATTGTATGAACAAGAATATCATTTCTTGGTCTCTGACATTTCTTTGAATGGATATCTGGCATTTTAAATGTCTGGCTTTGAAGAGACGGAATGTCACTGTGTGTTAAGTATACTTATTTGGAAATGATGTTTGCTATAGTTCTTATGTTTGTGTCTATTTCTTTTTTTGGATGAGGGAACAAAAGAAGAGCCCAGAGAGCAACACTGTTTGGAGAGATCAAGTGGGACTTTGCAAGTCCAATTTTTAGTCCCTACCCCATTGTGAAACACACTTCTCAGTCACGCTCAGTCCATCCTGCCTTGAAGAGGGGCTGTTAATTGTGAGAATGATATTGACAGCAAAATAACTGTTGTGTTTTATGTGGGGTGGAAATGTGGTGCAGCTGACTAAGTGTCAGCTGCATAAGTTCTCTCTGACCAATAAGTCATGAGTTCGAGGCCTGCCCAGGTCGAGGTGGGTGCTCGACCTTCAAGTGTAGCCTGCTGCCGACCTTTGCAGTCCAAAAGACAGTTGCATCTGTCAAGTAGGTGATAAAGGTACCACATTAAGTGAGAGGCAAATTTTGACTGAATTATGAGGCCATTAAAGAACTCCAGGAACGGTGAGGAATGCGGAAGGAACAACAAGGGATGCTGGGAACGCTGAGAGATGAAGAGTGCGTCAGCTCCCCCTGGTGGCCAGAGTTTGCCTCTGTTCGTCTATATGTGTGTATGTGAAAAACAGAAGGGATTGTCTACTAAGTATGTGTACCTGTAATCCGCTCTGAGTCCCCTTCGGGGTGAGAAGAGCGGAATATAAATAAAGTGTATTATTATTATTATTATTATTATTATTATTATTATTAGGACCTTGCAGCCTGGAGACCAGTGTTTTTATTTCCACTCCATTACTAAACCCACCAGATAACCTTAAGCAAGTCATGCTTTCTCAGCCGCAAAGGAAGGCAACTGCAAATCCTCTCTGAACAAACCTTGTCAAGAAAACCATGTGACAGGCTCACCTTAAGGCAGTGGTTCCCAACCTTCCTAATGCTGTGACTCCTTAATAAAGTCCCTCATGTTGTGGTGACCCACAACCATAACTTATTTTCATTGCTACTTCATAACTGTAATTTTGTTTCTATGATGAATTGTAATGTAAATATCTGATATGCAGGATGTATTTTCATTAACTGAACCAAATTTGGCACAAATAACTGATACACCCAAATCTGAATATTGGTGGGGTTGGGGGTCCAATCCTTCCAGCCTCACGTGCTCTCCCTTGCCTGCAAATGTGCACTACACTGCCATGTGCTGAGGATGTCTGCTCTTCCTAGAGCAGTGGTTCCCAAACTGGGCGGTACCACTCCCTGGTGGGCGGTGGGGCAATCCAAGGGGGCGCTGGGAGGCTCAGGAGAATTTGGGGGGTACTTAACCCCTGTAAGGGGGCACTGGCATGAGCCAGGCTTGCTTGCCACTTGCAGGCTCGCGCACTTGCGAGGACGTCCTCGTTGGAAGAAAGGGGTGATACATAGGACTGCGCCATGGGCGGGGTTGCTGAGAGGAAGGGGGTGCGTGCAGCAGTTTCCACGGCAATGCCTGCCTGGGGATTCCAACTTGCAGGGACACAGTCGCAAGCGCGTGATCCCTGGGCAGGCGTTGCCGTGGAAACTGCAGCACACGGCTCCTTCTCGTCAACCCCACCCACGGCACAGTCCTGTGTATTGGCTCTTTCTTCCAATGGAGACGTCCTCGCAAACACGCCTTGCTGGCCCCGGCATGGGGCGGGGTGAGCGGGAGGCGCTTTTCAAGGTGGGCCTCGCTTGTCCAGTGCCAGCCCCTTCTTTTTTCAATGCCATAAAAACAACATGCAATTAAAATAACATTAAAATTAAAATTAAAACACATTGAAACATTTAATTCTACAAAAAATGTAGAAATATTAATACATATATCTTTCTGTTTAATTGCTATTAAAAAAATTAAAAAATAATTTCTAGGAGGGCGGTGAGTAATTTTTTTTCTGGAAAGGGGGTGGTAGGCCAAAAAAGTTTGGGAACCACTGACCTAGAGTCTCAGAAAGAGTCCTCACCTTGCCTGAGAGGCCAGTTGACAGGCTGACCAATCACAGCAGGAGGAGGGCTTTTGGTGGGAGGATTCACTATCTGTTTCCAAAAAAGAAGAGAACGACAGGTGGAGAGATCTTCAGCCTTCTCTGCCAAAGAGGTTCCTAAGACCATCAGAAATATGTGGTCTCTGGTGGTCTTTGGTGACCCCTCTGAAACCCTCCTCACGACCCCCCGCAGGGGTCCCAACCCCCAAGTTGAGAAACACTGCCTTAAGTTGTCTGTAGGCCAGAGACAACTTCACGGAATCACAGAGTTTGGATTGGAGACCACAAGGGCCATCCAATCCAAACCACACAACCTCTGAGGATTCCTGCCATAGATGTGGGTGAAACATCAGGAGAGAATGTTTCTGGAACATGGCCATACTTACTTACGTACTTAATTTATATTTCGCTCTTCTCACCCCGAAGGGGACTCAGAGCGGATTACAGGTACACATACTAGCAGACAATTCCTGCTGTTTTTCACATACACAACACATATAGATGAACAGAGGCAAACTCTGACCACCAGAGGGAGCTGACACACTCCTAATCTCTCGGCATCCCTTGTTGTTCCTTCTGCATTCCTTAGTGTTCCTAGAGTTCTTTAATGGCCTCATAATTCAGTTGAAGTTTGCCTCCCCACTTAATGTGGTACCTTTATCTCCTACTTGACAGATGCAACTGTCTTTCGGGCTGCAAAGGTCGGCGGCAGGCTACACTTAAGGTCGAGCACCCACCTCGACTCGGGCAGGCCTCAAACTCATGACCTACTGGTCAGAGAGATCTTATGCAGCTGACACTTAGTCAGCTGCACCACATTCCCATACAGCCCAAAAAACTCACAGCAACTCACCTTCCCTGTTCTTGAAGGCATACCACCTTTATTTCCATTATTTCAATAGAGATTGCAAGAATGACAGAGAAGATGAATCTCTTCTTCAAACTCATTTTGCCTATTACCCATCCGCCTGCCCTCAGCATGGCCAAACCCATAAGACATGGAAATGCTCTGACAGACAGTGGGACTGAAAGTAGGAGGGAGCAAAGAATACTTCTATACACTTGGGTGAAGAAAGGCCGCACTATTTCCAAGTTCCTTTACTTCTCCCGAATTCATTTTTGACTAAACATGAGTCAACACTGTGATCTGAAATCTTTAAAATGTGATTCTGAGCTGCATCAATGGAAGCATAGTATCCAAATTGGGGGAAGTCATTGTTCTTCTCTATTCTTCTTTCATGAGACCTCTTCTGAGCAACACAATTCAAAGAGGATATTGACAAGCTGGAACACGTCCTGGGGAGGGTTGCCAAAATGATCTGAAAGTCAAGCTTTGCGAGGAGCAGCTTGGGGTACTAGTTAAAAGCTAACATGATAGCCATGCTTAAAGGGTGTCATATAGAAGATAGAGCTAGCTTCTTTATTGTTTTTCCAGAGACGAAGGGCACATCTATACCAGGCAGGTCAGCCAAGTGTAAATCTGCCCTCAGATCAGGCTGAATCCAAGGTCATCATTGTCCAGATGGCCCGAGACCACATCTGTTCCATTCTTTGCTGGCTGAGTTCTGTCCAGCGTCCTGACCATCCTGGCTATCTCTGCTGATATCAACATGGAGTGCTTATATTACAATCTCTCCTCTTTTTGTCTGGCTGCACAGATGACAGAAGGAGATGTGAACACAAAAGGCAAGAGTAGACAGAGCTCTAGGGCTTGTTAGGAGCAGCAGCAACATGAGCACAACCCATTCCTTTTCTCTGTGTTGATAGGCACAGATAGAGGGGGGGGAGCACTGTCCACCTGGGTAATGGATCGGGCCACATCAAACCCAGTCTCACTATTCAGTGGTTCCCAGTCTGTGGTCTGTGGAGCACCAGTGGACCGCAAGAACTAAAATATGGTCCGTGGCCTCACTGTTACTACACAGTTGCAACGAGAGTGACTGGTCTTGCGAAACCCTCTTATAATGACGAGGCTTATGAAATATGGTTTTCTGTGAGTGAGCGGATGGTGACTACTGTATGGCATATGTTCTGTATCAGAACCTAGAGCTGATGCAGTTTATCCAATGCAGTGTTCTGAATCAGCACCCCAAATAACCAAACCAAATCTAAAGTTGACCAAAAACCTTATTTGTGACCCTTTTGGTACTAATGTTGGAGAGTGATCCCTGGTCAAGTGGTCCCTGGTCAAAAAATGGTTGGGAATCACTGCACTAGGTAGACCAGTATTCCTCAACTTAAGTCCACACTAGGCCATGGCCTGCCTAGGGGCTCCAGATCAAGGGCCAAAAAAATGTTCAAACAAACTGCAATGTGCGGCATGATGACTCTCTCTCTCTCTCTCTCTCTCTCTCTCTCTCGGTGGAGGGCTGGGGGAGAGCGCTGTGAGGGGGCAGGAGGAGGAAGGAAGAGAAGCCCCCGGGGCCGCTGCCGGCCATGTGCAGCACCCAGGAACATGGCGGAGGCAACAGAGGCATCCTCCTGCTGCGCGCGCATGCCGGCCAGTGGCCCCAGGGGCGGGGCTTCCCTCTGCCTCATCCTCCTTGCGCCCAAGGAAGGAGGGCGGGGAGTAAGGAAGAGGCGGAGGGAAGACCAGCCGCCGGGGCTGCTGCCATGCATGCCCAGCAGCGCCCCAGGGGCGGGGCCTCCAAAGTGTGGCCTTGGGTGCCAAAAGGAGTTAATCCAGGCCTGGGGTCGGGACCCCTGGAGGAGTCATGAGGGGGTGTCAGAGGGGTCGCCAAAGACCATCAGACAACACATTATTTTTGTTGTTCATGGGGATTCTGTGTGGGAAGTTTGTCCCAATTATACTGTTGGTGGGGTTCAGAATGCTTTTTTGATTATATGTGAACTACAAATCCCAGCAACTACAACTCCCAAATGTCAAGGTCTATTTTTCCCAAACTCCACCTGTGTTCACATTTGGGCATACTGAGTTTACGTACCAAGTTTACTCCAGATCTATCATGGTTTGAGTTCACAGTGCTCTCTGGATGTAGGTGAACTGCAACTCCTAAACTCAAGGTCAATGCCCATCTAACCCTTCCAGTATTTTCTGCTGGTCATGGGAGTTCTGTGCACCAAGTTTGGTTCAATTCCATCGTTGGTAGAGTTCAGAATGCTCTTTGATTGTAGGTGAACTATAAATCCTAGCAACTACACTTCCAAGTGACAATATTAATCCCCCCCCCCCCGCCGCCAAACCCCACCAGTATTCAAATTTGGGCGTGTCGAATATTTATGCCAAATTTGGTCCAGTGAATGAAAATACGTCCTGCATATCAGATATTTACACAATGATTCATAACAGGAGCAAAATGACATTAATGAAGTAGCAACAAAAATAATGTTATGGTTGTTGGTCACCACAATATGAGGAACTGTATTAAGGGGTCGAGGCATTAGGAAGGTTGAGAACCACTGATGTAGACTGTTCCAAAGTGGGGGCAAAATGGAGTATAGCAGAAAAGCCTGCAATGGTCGCCACAAAGCACTGTGCATGAGGAAGACTTTCATTTGCTGTGAGTGTGAGGTTTTGGGCCAGTACAGATATGCCTTGAAATGTATTCAAACTTCAGGAAAAGCTATTTTGTTGACTATTAGTAAGAACCTGGTGATGGTAAGAGCTGTTTGACAGTGAAATGAGCTGCCTGGGAGTGGAATGGAGTCTCCTTCTTTGCCAGTTTGTAAGCAGACGCGGAGTGTCAGGAGTGCTTAGACTGGGTGTTCCTCCATGGCAGAAAGGCCTTGGACTGGGTGGCCCTGGTAGTTTCTTCCCACTTGATGTTCCTATAGTTCCAAATAGGTTGTAGAAGCATAGTTTCCTGTCACAAATCACCATTTTGAAGAATTAAATCCCAGTTGCCCAGTCTTGGCTTTGATATTGTGTACACTAGGTATGAACCAACTTGAGTCCTCCATCCAGATGTTTTGGCCTTCAACTCCCACCATTTCTAACAGCCTCAAGCCCTTTCCTTTCCCCTCTCAGCTGCTTGGCCTGCATCAATAGGAGTCAAGTGTATAGATTCATGGAAGTTATGCTACCACTCTATTCTGCATTGGTCAGACCACACGTGGAATACTGTGTTCAATTCTGAGCAACACAATTGAAGGGAGATGTTGACAAGCAGGCATGTGTCCAGAGGAGGCGACAAAAATGATCAGGGATCTGGAGAACCAGCCCTATGAGGAACGACTGAGCATGTTTAGCCTGCAGAAGAGAAGGCTATGAGGAAACATGATAAGAGCCGTGTATAAATGTGTGAGGGGAAGTCATAGGGAGGAGGGAGCAGGCTTGTTTTCTGCTGACCTGGAGACTAGGGCATGGGGCAATGGCTTCAAACTACAGGAAAGGAGATTCCATCTGAATATTAGGAAGAATTTCCTGACTGTGAGAGCTGTTCAGCAGTGGAACTCTCTGCCCTAGATTGTGGTGGCAGCTCCTTCTTTGGAGGCTTTTAAACAGAGGCTGGATGGCCGTCTGTTGGGGGTGCCTTGAATGTGATTTTCCTGCTTCTTGGCAGGGGGTTGGATGGCCCACGAGGTTTCTTCCAACTCTGGGATTCTACAAGAATGTGGTTTCCCTGCTTCTTGGCAGAATGGGGTTGGACTGGATGGCCCACGAGGTTTCTTCCAACTCTGGGATTCTACCAGAATGTGATTTTCCTGCTTCTTGGTGGAATGGGATTGGGTTGGATGACCCATGAGGTCTCTTCCAACTCTGGGATTCTTCCAGTTGCTTTGTCTTTGAGTTGGGTGGAAGGAGTCCTCTCAAGAGCCCTCAGCCTTGGCATTGTCAAGACCAGTCTGGTGCTATGAAGGCGAGTTCCCCGCTTCTTGGCAAAATGGGGTTGGGCTGGATGTCCCACGAGTTCTCTTCCAATTCTATGATTCTATGTGGTGGTGGCTTTTAAACAGAGGCTGGATGGCCATCTCTCGGGAGTGCTTTGAAGGCGATTTCCCTGCTTCTTGGCACAATGGGGTTGGGCTGGATGGCCCAGGAGGCCTCTTCCAATTCTATGATTCTATGTGGTGGAGGCTTTTAAACAGAGGCTGGATGGCCATCTGTCGGGAGTGCTTTGAAGGCGATTTCCCTGCTTCTTGGCAGAATGGGGTTGGGCTGGATGGCCCACGAGGTCTCTTCCAACTCTGGGATTCTACCAGAAGGTGATTTTCCTGCTTCTTAGTGGAATGGGGTTGGACTGGATGGCCCATGAGGTCTCTTCCAACTCTGGGATTCCACCAGAATGTGATTTTCCTGCTTTTTGGCAGAATGGGGTTGGACTGGATGGCCCATGAGGTCTCTTCCAATTCTATGATTCTATGTGGTGGAAGCTTTTAAACAGAGGCTGGATGGCCATCTGTCTGGAGTGCTATGAAGGCAATTTCCCTGCTTCTTGGCAGAATGGGGTTGGGCTGGATGGCCCACGAGGTCTCTTCCAATTCTGATTCTCTGTGGTGGGGGCTTTTAAACAGAGGCTGGGTGGCCATCTGTCGGGGGTGCTTTGAAGGCGATTTCCCTGCTTCTTGGCAGAATGGGGTTGTGCTGGATGGCCCACGAGGTCTCTTCCAACTCTTGGATTCTACCAGAATGTGATTTTCCTGCTTCTTGGCGGAATGGGGTTGGGCTGGATGGCCCGCGAGGTCTCTTCCAATTCTATGATTCTATGTGGTGGGGGCTTTTAAACAGAGGCTGGGTGGCCATCTGTCGGGGGTGCTTTGAAGGCGATTTCCCTGCTTCTTGGCAGAATGGGGTTGGGCTGGATGGCCCACGAGGGCTCTTCCAACTCTTGGATTCTACCAGAATGTGATTTTCCTGCTTCTTGGCAGAATGGGGTTGGGCTGGATGGCCCACGAGGTCTCTTCCAATTTTGATTCTCTGTGGTGGGGGCTTTTAAACAGAGGCTGGGTGGCCATCTGTCGGGGGTGCTTTGAAGGCGATTTCCTTGCTTCTTGGCAGAATGGGGTTGGGCTGGATGGTCCACAAGGTCTCTTCCAACTCTGGGATTCTACCAGAATGTGATTTTCCTGCTTCTTAGTGGAATGGGGTTGAACTGGATGGCCCATGAAGTCTCTTCCAACTCTGGGATTCCACCAGAATGTGATTTTCCTGCTTTTTGGCAGAATGGGGTTGGACTGGATGGCCCACGAGGTCTCTTCCAATTCTATGATTCTATGTGGTGGAAGCTTTTAAACAGAGGCTGGATGGCCATCTGCCTGGAGTGCTATGAAGGCAATTTCCCTGCTTCTTGGCAGAATGGGGTTGGGCTGGATGGCCCACGAGGTCTCTTCCCATTCTGATTCTCTGTGGTGGGGGCTTTTAAACGAGGCTGGGTGGGCATCTGTCGGGGGTGCTTTGAAGTCGATTTCCCTGCTTCTTGGCAGAATGGGGTTGGGCTGGATGGCCCACGAGGTCTCTTCCAACTCTGGGATTCTACCAGAATGCGATTTCCCTGCTTCTTGGCGGAATGGGGTTGGGCTGGATGGCCCATGAGGTCTCTTCCAATTCTATGATTCTATGTGGTGGGTGCTTTTAAGCAGAGGCTGAATGGCCATCTGTCGGGACTGCTTTGAAGGCGATTTTCCTGCTTCTTGGCAGAATGGGGTTGGGCTGGATGGCCCACGAGGTCTCTTCCAACTCTGGGATTCTATGCTTCTTCCTAAGCGACCTTCCTGAGCTGCTCCCATCCATCCCTTTGCTGCCAAGTCCCCCTCGGTGGTCGGGGGCGCTTGCCTGCTTGCTTGCGCCGGAGGGAGACTGCGGATTGGCACCGCGCTCCCTCTCCCTCTCTCCCGCTTCCCTCCCTCCTCGCCTCATTCTCCTCCTCCTCTTCCTCGTCGTCCTCCTCCGTTGCCGCCCGGCAGCCACTCCAGCATGGCTCGCTCGGCGCTGGCTCTCGTCCGCCCCCTTCGCCTGGGCTGCCTCTGCCTCGGCTGGGCTCAGACGCGTGCCATGGAGTCTCCCTGCGCAGCTGCTCGCCTCGCCGCCTCCTGCCCGACGACGCCTTCCTCTTCCTCCTCCTCTTCTTCCTCCTCGCTCCGGCACCAGCTCTGAGCGGCTTCTTCTCCCGTCCTTCTCCTTCTCTTGTCTTCCTTTCGGGGGGGAAAGGCGACCCGGAGGCTCCGCTGGATGGATCCCTCCCCTCCCCGCCCGCCGGGGCTACCGCGCGTCTTGGGATCGGGCTTCTTCTCCTCCGTCTGCTTCTCTTTTGGGATTTACCGAGGATCGCCGCCGTGTTGGATTGGGATGGAGAAGAGCCCTTGCCGCGCCGTTTAGGGAAGGAGAAGAGGGTTCGCCGGACTATGCGCGGGCTTGGCTTGGGGTGCCTTTGGGGAGGCGACGCGGGAAGGAGGGCTCGGCGCGCTTCGGGGCCCCGTCGGAGGCGGTGAAGCCCCTTTGGAGGCGGTGAAGCCCCCCTCCTCCACCTATTCCTCCCCCCTGCCTGCCCCGAAGCCTGTCCCGGCGCCCCGCCATGCCCCCGCGGATGGGGGAGCTCTCCTCGCCCTCGGAGCCCGCCCCGTCCCGCGCCCGCCCGCTCGCCCTCCTCAGCCTCCTGCCCTTGACTCTCAGCGGCCTTCTGGGGGCGGCCTGGGGCGCCTCCAGCCTCGGGGGGCCGCACCTCCACCACTTCCACGGCGGAGGAGGAGGAGGAGACGGGCGAGGGAAGCACCCTTCGGCGCCCATCGCCATCTACAGGTCCCCGGCTTCCTTGCGAGGAGGACACGGTGGGTGCTTCGGCTGCGGGGTGTCTCTGTCTGTGTGTGGGGGGGGGAGAGAGAAGGGGGTCTCCGTCTGTACACCCCAGGATTGTGCCCGTCTCCCTTCTGTGTGCTGCAAGGCTTTTGAGCCAAAGGGACCCCTCCCCTGCTCACTCACACACAAAGAGAAGGGAGTGATCCGGTTGCCCGGCATCCAACGCTAGCATCCTTCACACGTGGAGAAGAGGCGACGGATTCCCACTTGGATCCACTCAGGATCCAGTTTCTGCCTCCTGCACTATCCTGGGATTTGTAGTTTAGCCGGGCTCTTAAAGGTTCCTCCCTAAACTACAAACCCTAGAACTCTGCAAGAGGCAGAAAGCGGATTTTAAGTGGGTCCCCCCCCCCTCCAGTGTGATGGATGCCCTACTAGATGTGCCTGTCTTTTTGAGCTTGGCTCCCTTGTAGGTCTGTGCTTGAGGGAAAGAGTCTGTGCTTGAAGGAAAGGAACTCAGGGGGTGCTGAGGATCAGACCCAGCATTCCCACATTTTTTCCCAGAGCTGAGTCTCACCAACACCGATTAGATTAGGTTCTATGTGTCCTGGAAGGTTTTCCTGGCCAAAATCACTGGGTTGTTGCAGGCATGTAGCCAGGGGGGCTGAGGGCTTCACCCCCCCCGAAATTCTCAGGGTGGTCCGCGAAAAGGCCTTACTGGCACATTATTTAAACTGTTATGTTTATTCATATCATGATCTGATCACCATGATCATTATATCCCACATTAATGGGGTTATTGGGATAACAACTGGGTTGTTGTGAGTTTTCTGGGCTGTCTGGCCATGCTCCAGAAGCATTCCCTCCTGACGTTTCGCCCGCACCCTCAGAGGTTGTGAGGTGTGTTGGAAATTAGGAAAATAGGGTTTATTTATGTATCCGTGGAATAATGTTCAGGGTGGGAGAAAGGACTCTCGTCTGCTTGAGGTAGGTGTGAATGGTTCCAATTATTATTATTATTATTATTATTATTATTCCAACTTATATACCGCCACTCCATGAGGGCTCGGAGTGGTTTACAGTGCGAACAAGAACAATATACACAAAAAAACCAAATTAAAACAAAGAGAAATCACCAATCTGCAGGCCACTTTGATTAGCATCCAATGAATAATAATAATAATAATAATAATAATAAATTTTATTTATAACCCACTGCCATCTCTCCCAATCAGGCATGTAGCGGGGGGGGGGGGCTGGAGGGGCTCAGCCCCCCTCCCCCTGAAATTCTCAGGGTGGTCCACGAGAAGGCCTTACTGGTACATTATTTAAACTGTTATGTGTATTCATATCTTGATCTGATCACTATGCTCAATATAGCCCATATGCATGGGGGTATTGGGATAATGATACAAAAGGTTTGCTAGGGTAGATCCTCTCTCACTCAGACTCAGCCCCCCCCCCCCAAAAAAAAATCAGTAGGGAATCAGTAGTTACTGAAATGGACATCCAAGTGCCACCTCTGTGTTGATTGAGGCAGGCAGGATTTCCCCGGGTACTGGTTGTGGGGGGTCGGGAGCAGGTGAGGGTTTTGCCCTCCTTTCTGCTAGAAATCCCCGTGTACAACTAGTGGGCCACTGTGTGACACAGAATGCTGGACTAGATGGGCTGAGGCCCGATTCAGCATGGCTCTTCTTATGTCCTTATGTTCTTATGTAATCAAACTCAGCCCTCCCCCCAAATCAAAATCCTGGCTAACGCCCTAGTTCAGCGCCTTAGAATTTGCCCAGCTTTCGGTGTGACCAGGAGGGAGTCTCTCATTGATTGAGGTTCTGTGTTTTAGCCTGCCACTTTTGGACTCTCGCTTGCTGAGGTGTTCCAGCGAGTGTCCCTGTAGACCTTAGAAAACTATTTCTTGATTTAAGTCATTGGTGTGCTGGCTGATATCCAAACAGGGGATGGGCTGGAGATGTCACTGCCTTGGTCCTTTCACTATTGGTTGCTACCCCCAAAGGGGACTTGGGCCAGCTTACATGAGGCCAAGCCCAAACAACAAAATGACAATGAAACGAAATACAGGAAAATAAAAAACCGAAATGCAAACAATGACAGGCAGTTAGAAGCCAGACTTTGAAACTGCTAGGCCATTACAGGCTCATCAGGGTTGGCCAATCAAAATATTCACACCTATCTCCAACAGACAAGAGTTCTTTCTCCCACCCTGGACATTGTTCCACAGATACAGAATCCCCACTTTCCTAGTTTCCAGCAGACCTCACAACCTCTCAAGATGCCTGCCATAGATGTGAGCAAAACGTCAGGAGAGAATGCTTCTGGAACATGGCCAGACAGACCGGAAAATTCATCACAACCTAAATGAGACCAAGCTTTGTGTACTGTTTGCAAGGATGGCAAGCAGCTGAAAGCACATGGAAAGCAGGGAGAGTTGTTGGGATGGGAAAACCTCATCTGTTGGCAGTTTTAGAGACCTGGCAGGTGCAGGGCCGCCCCTTTAACTGATACACCTGAGGTGAGGGAAAAGAAGACACACCCCCTCAGCAGAGAAGGGCCACATCCTGTTTGTTTTACACTGGGAGGGGGTTGTTTGGATCCACTTTGCCCCTATGTCTCATACAATGAGAGCATCATAGAGTTAGAAGAGACCTCATCCAGCCCAACCTCCTGCCAAAAGCAGGAAAACTGTATCCAAAGTACCCCCATCCAGCTTCTATTTAAAAGCCTCCAAAGAAGGAGCCTCCACCACACTCTGGGGCAGAGAGTTCCACTGCTGAACAGCTCTCACAGTCAGGAAGTTCTTCCTAATGTTCAGGTGGAATCTCCTTTCCTGTAGTTTGAAGCCATTGTTCTGCATCCTAGTTTCCAGGGCAGCGGAAAACAAGCCTGCTCCTTCTTTCCTTGCCCCCTCTTCCCCAGATTTCCCCTTCAGCCTGGTGAAGGGTGGGCACCAATAGGCAGGCAGCTTCTTCTTCTTGGCTTCAGGGCAAAGCTTTCCTCTCTGAAGAGCAATGTAGCTTGACTTCAGGGAGGGCAAGGAAAGAAGCTGGCAGAGGGGGTGTGGTGGGCATCTCCAGTCATAGGGAACCTGAGGGTGTGACCACACCTGAGTGAGAAGAGCCTCTCTCTGAAGGGGCCGTGGGGAGGCCATCCCTACACAGAAGGGTCCTTTAACAGTTAGAGTCTTGACACGCTCCCCAGGGTCGTCATAATCCAGCCACCCCACATTTTCACCAGAGCCGAGTTTCACCAGGAGTGTGGCAAGCAAAGGATTCGATTAGCAGTGAAGGTTTTCTGTGTTGTTGAAGTCTTTCATGGCCGGAATCACTGGGCTGCTGGGAGCTTTCCATACTGTATGGCTATGCTCAAAAAGCATTCTCTCCTGACATTTCACCCACATCTATGGCAGCCATCTATAGATGCCTGCTATAGATGTGGGCAAAACATTAGGAATGTGATGACCATACAGCCCGGAAAACTCACAGCAACCCAATGAAGGTTCTTATAAGGAGAGGAACCCCCCCCCCCCCATCCTGTTTGGAAATGTGTGCTTTTGTGTTTAGGAAATCATCTCAGTGTCTAGGAATGGGCACTCCTTTTTGCTCCATCCTCCAACAAAGCCCCCTCCCCCTTTTGCAATATTCTAATCCTGTGCAGGCATGTAGTTGGGGGGGGGGGGGTTGAGGGGCTTCAGCCTCCCCCCCCAAAAAAATCTCAGGGTACATTATTTAACTGTTATGTTTATTCATATCATTATCTGATCACCATGCTCAATATATCCCATATGCAGCCTCCCCCATTCTCACTGTGGTCCACGAGAAGGCCTTACTGGTACATTATTTAAACTGTTATGCTTATTCGTAACATGATCTGATCACCATGCTCAATATATCCCATATGCAGCCCCCCAAAATTCTCAGTGTGGTCTGTGAGAAGGCCTTACTGGTACATTATTTAAACTGTTATGCTTATTCCTATCATGATCTGATCACCATGCTCAATATATCCCATATGCAGCCCCCAAATAATTCTCAGTGTGGTCTGTGAGAAGGCCTTACTGGTACATTATTTAAACTGTTATGCTTATTCGTATCATGATCTGATCACCATGCTCAATATATCCCATATGCAGCCCCCCCCCAATAATTCTCAGGGTGGTCCACGAGAAGGCCTTAGTGGTACATTATTTAAACTGTTATGCTTATTCGTAACATGATCTGATCACCATGCTCAATATATCCCATATGCAGCCCCCAAAATAATTCTCAGTGTGGTCTGTGAGAAGGCCTTACTGGTACATTATTTAAACTGTTATGCTTATTTGTAACATGATCTGATCACCGTGCTCAATATATCCCATATGCAGCCCCCAAATAATTCTCAGTGTGGTCCGTGAGAAGGTCTTACTGGTACATTATTTAAACTGTTATGTTTATTCATATCATGATCTGATCACCATGCTCAATATATCCCATATGCATGGGGGTATTGGAATAATGATACAAAAGGATTGCTAGGGTAGACCCTCTCTCACTCAGCCTCAGCCTCCCCCCCCCCTTGAATCAAACTCACACTGTTCCCCCAAATTAAAATCCTGGCTACGGTCCTGATCCTGGGAATCATGAGAGAACAAAAAGGCTTGACGGCATCCTGAACACAAAGAGGCAATGCTTCATGCCATTTCAGATCCAGGCACTCCCCCTTTGCATGCTTTCTCCAAGGCTTTCTTTCAGTATAGCGGAGGCTTCTAGGTGCTCTGATGCTTGTGCCAAACCCAAACATCAATGTGTACATGTGTGTTTTGTATTTTCAAGAGGTAGTAATGTAGTGAGTGTTGCCTGCTTTCTTGGTGCCGCTAACAGGCACCTCTTTTGCAATGTGATGCGGGTCCGCTGACCAGCAAGACTCCTTTGCCACAGCAGGAAACATTTCTTCTGGCCATGAATATCTCACCTGGAGGCTGGCTAAGTCTCTTTACTCTTGGCGCCGATGCCTTTGTGTCACGCTAGAGGGCGAGGCAAAGGGGGAATATATCAGACACCCCTTTGGTTTGCCCCATGTGCAGGCTCGTACGCCTCTCCATTGTGTAAAAGACTGTGTGTGGGTGCATGCATATGCACACACATTGTTTGCATAATAATAATAATAATAATACTACAATGTACAATATATGTATATATAAGTAAAGGATGAATGCAATTTTACACACACACAAAGAGAGCACTCCTTGGCATCATTTCCAGTTATGCCAAAGATACAATCTGTGAAAAAGGAACCCGCTGCTGGTATCCATCCATCTTCCCTTTTCCCCATCCAGCCGAACTGGGGAAGGTTGTGGATAAAGAGGGGAAGTGAGCCTGACCGCTGTTGTTGATGAAGACTCTTCGGATAATTACACGCCTTCCAATTAATTATTTCTGGCTGAGATCGATGAGCTCAAGCGAAGGGCCTCTAATGAGATGAAAGGCCCCAAACCTGGAAGCAGACTCCTTAATTGTCGATAGGAGACTGGAAGGGACTTAACTTGTGATGCGCTGGGCTCAGCTTGGTGGGGAGCAGAAGAGAAAGTGGGTTGTTGTGAGTTTTCCAGGCTGTATGACTATGTTCCAAAGCATTCTCTCCTGACGTTTCACCCACATCTATGTCAGGCATCCACAGAGGTTGTGAGGTCTGTTGGAAACTAGGAAAATGGGGTTTATATATCTGTGAAATTTCCAGGGTGGAAAAAAGGACTCTTGTCTGTTTGGGGTAGGTGTGAATGTTTCAATAGACTACGTTGATTAACATTGAATGGCCCAGCAGTTTCAAGGTCTGGCTTCTTACTGCCTGGGGGAATCCTTTGTTGGGAGGAGAAAAGGTGCCTGAATGAATTTATTTTATTTATTTATGTCATTTATGTTCCACCCTTCTCACCCCGCAGGGGACTCAGGGTGGATCACAGTGCACATATACAGGCAAACATTCAATGCCATTGACATACAACATATATAGACAGACATAGAGGCAATTTAACATTCCAGAAATCAGTTAAATTTAGCCTCCCCACAAAGTGGTACCTAAATTTCCTACTGTCTTTCGGGTTGCAAAGGTCGACAACAAGCTATACAAATTGGTCGAGAGCTCACCCCGACCCGAGCAGGCTTCGAACTCATGACCTTCTGGTCAGTAGAGATCTTATGCAGCTGACACCCAGCCAGCTGCACCACATTCCCTTGCTGGCGCAAATTTAGTTGCAGTTTTGTAGGGGAAGATTGAAGATTTTTTAAGACACTAGCTAACACACACACACACACACACACAAATACTGCATCGAAATGATCTTTTGAGGTGCTCATGGTTGCCGCTCTCCTTCCAACATGACAAGAAGAGACAGCATATCATCCCTGTTTCTGTCTTTTGTTTCTGTGTGAAATTCGCCATCTATGTGCATCTGCGGCCAGATTTTTCGGAGCGAGGCATTACTTTGTGAAAGGAGTGTGTCTGTCTCTCTGTGTGTGGGAGAGCGAAAGCGAGCAGAAATGCAAACACTTTGATCCGTCCATCTGCATCTCTTTGGATGTGTTTTCAATTTCCCGAGCTGGTCTGGTAGAATCAGCTGGCAGAGAGCGACAGTTCCAGCGAAGGAATCCTGTGCTGCTGGTGCTGTAAGGATTTAAACCTTTGTTGGAGAGCTTTAGACTGGTCCTTACAGCTTCATCCTTCTTCATTTCCCCGGCTTGTTATGCTGCATTTCCATTTCTACTATCAGGCGGTGTCATTCACAAAAGCTCTGCCAGGAAGCGAAGGGCTCCTTTTTTTTGAGCAAACCATTTTATATAGGTGACCCAGTTGGGAGAGTGAGGTTTTTTATGGGTACCTTATGCCATTTTCTCTTCTTTCTCTTTCTCTCTGTCTTCGTCTGTTTGGGGCAGCAATCCTAAGTGCTTATAAATCTGGAAACATCCTAAAGTTCATTGTAGTTTAGATATGGGTCAGTGTTTCTCAACCTGGGGAGGTTGTGAGGGGATGTCACGAAAGACCAGGGGTGCCCACACTTTTTCAGCACGCGAGCTACTTATAATAAAACCAAGTCAGAAAGATCTAACTATCTCCTCAAGGCTGGAGAGGGGAGAGGCGAGGGCGGGGCTTGGCGTGGCCTGGCTCTGCCCCCCTCTGGCTTCAGCTCTACCAGCAGCTTCTCCAGGCCTGAGGATGATAATGCCAAGCCAGCCTTGTGCTAGCTATGCCAATAATGGCTTGGCATTGCCATTCTCAAGCCTGGAGAAGCAGCTGGTAGAGCGGAAGCCAGAGGGGGGCATAGCCAGGCTGCACCAAGCTCTGCCCCCTCCCCATTGGCTTTGGAGCTCCCAGCAGCTTCTCCAGGCTTGAGGATGGCAATGCCAAGCCAGTGGTGACATAGCTAGCACAAGGCTGACTTGACACTGGCATCCTCAAGCCTGGAGAAGCTGCTAGGAGTGCCGAAGCCAGGGGAGGGGGCCTGGCGTGGCCTGGCTCCGCCCCCCTCTGAGAAGCAGCCCATCCAGCTGGGATCGACCTCCTTTGGTCGCAGGATCGACTGGTCGATCACGATCGACTTCCTGGCCAGCCCTGCGCAAAGACCATCAGAAAACACAGTATTTTCTTTTGGTTATGGGGGTTCACTGTGGGAGATTTGGCCCAATTCTATCATTGGTGGGTTTCGGAATGCTTTTTGATTGTAGGAGAACTATAAATTCCAGCAACATTCCTCCCAAATGTCAAGGTCTATTTTCCCCAAACTCCACCAGTGATTGCATTTGGGCATATTGCGTATCCATGCCAAGTTTGGTCCAGATCCATCATTGTTTGAGTCCACAAAGCTCTCTGGGTTTAGGTGAACTACAACTCCAATAATCAAAGTCAATGCCCACCAAACCCTTCCAGTATTTTCTGTTGGTCATGGGAGTTCTGTTATCCAAATTTGGTTGAATTCCATCATTGGTGGGGTTTAGAATGCTCTTTGATTGTAGGTGAAATATAAATCCCAGCAACTACAACTCCCAAATGACAAAATCAACCCCCCAACTCCACCAGTATTCAAATTTGGACATATTGGGTATTTTTGCCAAATTTGGTCCAGTGAATGAAGATCCATCTTGCATATTAGATATTTACATTACAATTCATAACAGTAGAAAAATGGCAGTTATGAAGTAGGAACAAAAATAATTTTATGTTTGGGGCTCACCACAACATATGGAACTGTATTAAGGGGTCGCGGCATTAGAGAGGTTGAGAACCACTGTTCTGGGTCAACATGTAGGCTAAGGCTCCAAAGTATGTTAAAAAAAGAAAGAGCCTCTTGTTTTGCTTCCATTATTTACAGATAGGTGATATAGATAAATAGATAGATGATAGATGATAGATAGTAGGGCTGGTTGATCCAAGAAAAAAGAGTTTTGAAACTCATTTCGGATCTAATTGTAGATGTCAATTCAGCTTATATGGACTTCCGAAAAATTGCCAATAAATTTCAAAATTGATTCGGAAGTATTTCTGAAATTTGAAAGCATTCGGAAATGGCATCCGCTTTCAAAAATGGGCAAAAAAATCAGCAGAAGGGAGAGTCAGCTGTTAGCCATCAGCCAATGAGTAATCAGCAAGAAAATTCAGAAGTGACATCCAAAATTCAGAATTCCGAAATTCGGAATTTCGGATTTCGGAATTCCTGTTGGGAGGGTTGCTCTCGAATTTGCTAAAAAAGTCAGAAGTATCCGAAAAACTTCTGAAATTTGGGCATATCTGAAATTGTAATAGATAGATAGGTAGATAGATATAGATAGATAGATAGATAGATTAGGGTTGCCACTTTTTGATATAAGAAATAAGGGACATTTACCTAAAAATACAGGGTTTTTTTTTTACAAAAATAAGGAACACTTCATAAAAACTGGCTTAGTTCCCAACAGACCTCACAACCTCTGAGGATGCCTGCCATAGATGTGGGTGAAACCTCAGGAGAGAATGCTTCTGGAACATGGCCATACAGCCCCGAAAAGTCACAGCAACCCAGCGATTCTGGAAATTGAAGTCTTGGGCAACACATACAATGGAAGTTGTCCAGGGTGCGCACTTCTTTGGCCCCACCCCTTGACGACCCACGTGGCCTTGCCCCCTTTTCACGTGTCAACAAGAGCGTGCGCCTGGCTCCAGGAGGGAGGAAGCCAGGCAAGACAGCGGAACCTAGAGCCAGGAGGAGGAGGAGGCACTTTTGCACTTCCTCCCTTTGGCGGAAGAAGGCTCGCCAACTGCTGCGGCTTTGCGGGGCCAGCTCTTTGTCCTTCTTTCCAAAGAGCTCAAACGATTAAATAAAAAGGCAGGGGTGGTTTTCTTGCTAACCCTAACCCTCCAAGCAGAGCTGGATGCCCACGAGAGCAGAGAGGCATTGACAGAGGGAGACAGAGGGAGAAAGAGAAAGAAAGGGAGAAAGAGAGGTGGACGGTCCAGTGGGCGGAGGTAACAGTGGGGAGACTGCATTTGGAGGGAATTTAAAGGCATACTCGCACATATATACATACATACATATGTGTATGTGTATGAATACAGATACATACATATATGTATATATGCCTGTCTGTTCTGTCAATATGGGACAGGAGCTGAAAATACGGGACACAAAATTCAGATCAAAAATACGGGATGTCCCGTATAATACGGGACAGGTGCCAACCTTAAGATAGATAGATAGTAGGCATGAGAAAAATGAAACGGAAATTAAAAGAAATCGTAAGTGATTCGTATGTAATGGGCCTTTCAAGTTTCCACGTATCGCAAGGCCAATCCCGGAAGTGGACTTTCTTTTACGCACCCCCTGGGCCCAACATTTCGTTAGATTATTAAATATTTCGTTAGATTATTAAACAGGGAAATTTCCCCCCTCCAAAATAGCTTTGCAGACATAACTCACAGTGAAATCGGGGCCTTTCCATGCTTGAAGCCTAATTAGAGTGGAAGGCCTCCTCCAGGAAGTGAAAAGGGAGCCGGAAACCATAGAGAGCCCAAAATCGGGACTCCTAGAAAGGCTGGAGGACTGACGAAAAAAGCGATTTAAACACCCAGGAAGGGGGAGAGAAGGGCAGCAGGAGTGAAAAGAGCACGGAGAGGAGAAGTAAGAGTTCAGAATCAAGAAAAGCCATAGAGTTCCAACGGAGGTCCTAGACTGCTATGGTAAAACTGAATGGGGAAAAAAAGATGGAGTGAGGAGAACTCTACAGATTAGCAAGACCTGCACCAGAGGTAGGCCTAGGCATTTATTTAATAATATTAATAATAATAATATATTAATGCATTATATGTGTCCCTGCAAAGGAACCCTGTCCTTTAATAATATTATTAATAATAATATATTAATGCATTATATGTGTCCCTGCAAAGGAACCCTGTCCTTTAATAATATTAATAATAATAATATATTAATGCTTTATATCTCCCAGCAAGGAAACCAAGGAAAATGTTGCCTTGATTTGCCTGTGTTTAAAACAGTATCAGTCCTGTTTCCCTGCTTTGCCTACTTTAGAACTACTAACAAAATTTCGTAAGTAATTAAGTTACATTTCCGAAATTTTTGGAAATTGTTTTGTAAGTCTTTGATATACTAATCAAAAAAACCCCCCCCCCCATTTGATTTTAGAATCCCGATTTTAGGATTCTATAACATGCCTAATAGATAGATAGATAGATCAGTGATTTTCAACCAGTGTGCCGTGGAACACTAGTGTGCCGTGAGAGATCATCAGGTGTGCCGTAGGAAATTATTTTCGAGCTTCATTCATATATAAACTATAAGGCACATCTGTCCCTTTAAGAAATGCAACCATAGCACTCTCGCATCACCTAAGAAGTGACGCGAGAGTTCTATGGTCGCGCTATCTTGGATACGCTCAGACGCGGCTAAGTAAACAAAGTAAACAAATAGAGAGAAACTGACAGCTGTTGAGCAAGAGCTTCATGTGTCTTTCTACCATTCCTGCCAGGATATCTATTTTGTGTTTATCGAAACAGGGCCAGGTTTCACACTAAGTGAGTGTATAAATACATTTTAAAACATATTAACTATATGTATCACTGTGTTAGAGTGTCATTTTGTGTCATTTTGGTTGGTGGTGTGCCCCAGGATTATGTAAATGTAAAAAATGTGCCACGGCTCAAAAAAGGTTGAAAATCTCTGAGATAGATAGATATCACTGGAAAGGCAGGTTAAGTTATTTGGCCTCATGATTGAGAAGGGAAAGAGAGCAGGGAGAGGAATCCAAACTAACATCCTTCTTTTTCCCAACTTCACTCTTTTTCAGCAGTTACATGTTCTTCTTTATCACATATGCCTACATGGAGGAAATGAAGGGATAACTGCCTTGTAGTTGCTTCAGATATTGCACATTTGGAAGGAGAAGGAGTAAAACATTCATTAAGAGCTTCCTGGAATAAAATCCAAAGGGGCAGATTGGAGGGAATGGGAGCGAGAGCAAAGGAGTCCGGGAAAGCCTGCAGAGCTCAGTTCTCAGGCAGTGAGGGTTTTTTTTTCTTTCCAGTCATTTACATACATTGCCTTGGATTCAATTAAAACTATGCAGGAGTGACAAGCAAGCGTGGGGAAGGGAGGGAAAAGAGCAAGGCTACAGCTGCCACATTTCTCGAGTGTTGCTGTCTTTAGTGGTCGAAGAGGGATCTGGGACTCTCTTTGCAAGCTCATTTTTCCAGCCTGCCTTTTTTGGCAGTGTGTACCAGAAACACACCTGTAATCAGATGATGCCCTCCCTTCCTTTCCTTGCCTATGTTGGGCTTGGCCTCCAATTACGTCACTTTCAGGCATCAAATACTGTACGTTTCCACAACATGAACGGAGTACCTTCCTGGGCCGCTCTGAAGCAGTCGAATGAGTCCATCTGGCAGAAAATAAGGGGATTTGGCTCCGGATGGTTACTCTTTCGGTTCTGTGGACCCATCCTCCCAGGGGCAGATCTTAGTGGAGGCAAATTAAGCGGCCGCCTCAGGGCGCCACGTGGCCAAAGGGCGCATCCAGGGCCGGGCGCCACGCCCCCTGGGGTGCCGGCAGGGTGGGAGGGAGGCTTGTGCAGGGCAAGAGAGGAGGAGGCAGAGGCGTGCACCTTTCCCTTCTCCCTGCCTCGCCCTGCACCCTGCATGTGTCTCACCCCTCACCCTGTTAATGCCTTTCCCCCTGCCCCCGCCGAGGATGCCTTGCACAGGGCGAGAGAGAAGGGGGCAGAGGCGCCCGCCTTTCCCATCTCCCTTGCCCCCCGTGCGTCTCCTCCCTCTGTTGCCACTGCTGCTGCCTCTGGTGCATGTGGGGTGAGGAAGGAGGCCACGTGGGTACCCTTACCTGGGGGCCGGGAGCAGGACTGAGCAGCCAGACGAGCCTGCCAGCCAGAGGGCACCTAGCCCAACCCCCGGGCCCTTGCTCCCGAAATTATCCTAGACCTGATACACACATATATATACATACACACAAAAAGGGAATACGAAGAGGGGAGGGAAAAGGGTGAGAAGGGAGGAAGGGGAAGGTACGAAGGGGAAAGAGAATAGGAAGGGGGCAAGGAAAAGGGTGAGGAGGAAGGAAGGATGGGGAATGTTCAGACCCACACAAAGAATAGAAGGAGGGGAGGGAAAAGGGCGAGGGCCCTTCCACACAGCCCTATATGCCACAATATCTGCTTTGAATGTCTGAGTACACACTCAGATAATATGGGATTTTCTGCCTTGATATTCTGGGGTATAGGGCTGAGAAGGAAGGAAGGGGAATAGATATAGACACACACACACTCAAAGAGAATAGGAATAGAGCGGGGAAAATGGTGGGAAGGAAGGTGTGTGTGTGTGTGTATATATATATATATATATATATATATATATATGGATGGCATGGGCCAACTTCAGCCCTCCATATCTTTTGGACTTCAACTCCCGCAATTCCAAACAGCCAGTAGGAAGTCCAAAATACCTGGAGGGCCAAAATTTGTCTATGCACCCTATCCCTCTGTCTCTGTCTCTCTCTCTGTCTCTCTCTCTCTCTCTCTCTCTATATATATATATATATATATATATATATCAGTGATTGGTTGGGGGGCGCCAAAATACTGTTCGCTTACTATTTAAAATTACCTAGGTCCGGCCCTGCACCCTCCTTCACTCCAGAGCAATCAGATTTCACTTCAGCCACATGCAGTGCTTTACCACAAGGATGCTGGCTTCTTTTCAGCTTTCTCAGTAGGGATCTTGAAGACAACCTACGTTTGTTGTTTCAGGCAAATTCGGAGGAGTAATGCTAGAATGGGTGCATAGAGGAGCGCAATGTTCTCTGTAATTTCGGAAGCGTTTCACCACCCCTGTTGTGGATATTTGTGTGTGGGCTGGCCAGCATTCCCCCCATTTTCTTTTATGAGCTCCGATGCAGCAGATCACTTGCTGTCTGCTTGTAGACACGTGGAATATGACAGTGCCACTGCTAGAGGCATGATTTGAGAGAGACTTGCTTGATTTGGCTGCTTAGTAGTCTCTTTGTAGATCCTCCTGCTTGCTAGACAGTGGAAGTTTGACTGGATTTGGCTGTTTCTAAAGCAACATAGGATACCTAAACTCTCTTCAGAGCTTGGGGAAATTCTTTTTGGGACTATAATTCCCACCCATAATCTCAAAACCAGCATATTTTTGTGCCTTCAAGTAAGTTCTGGTTTATGTCAACCTTATCA